>CAEMYA010000024.1:8565582-8616880 GCA_903131615.1 Diplodus sargus
GGGCGGTGTTTGTGTGTGTGTGTGTGTGTGTGTGTGTGTGTGAAGCGGTCTGCACCACTGAGCCAAATGATGGATGCAACAGTTCTGCAACCGTTGGATTTAAGATGCTTACAGTGTAGAGAAATGGTTTTGGCCAGACCCATAGATTATAAGACAATGGGCCCCTTGTTAAACTGCTCCCCCCACCCTTCTGCAAGACAAGCAGACTGGAACAGATACGATATGTGTTTGTACTCCTGAGGGAAAGGGGGGACCGGAGCCCGCTGATTGATTGGCAGCCGTCAGAGTCACTTTTTCTCCGTATGACTCTGATACATTAGTCTGTTTGCAGAAGTTAATCCAACAGTCAGCTCTGCCCTTTTTTCTTCTTTTTTAAAAAAAAATGTCCTGTCCCTGAACTGAGAAGCACCTCATTCAGCTGCACGATGCCGGAAGATGTGCAAAGTACTCTGTTTCAGTAGAATCAGTTTGTATCTAACCATTTTGTTGCTCTTATTTGCAACATTGCATTGGTCAGCAGTCGCTTTGTGTCTCTGCTGCCGTTTTATGTATTTCTAGAGTTGTTTTTGAATTTCTTTGTAGGCATTTTGCTTCTCAATGTTGCCATTTTGAGTCTCTCCGAGTGTTTCGCGTCTTGTGGTCTTTTTTACATCTCTTGTTAGTCGTTGTGGTTCTCTTTGAAGGCATTTTATGTCTCTTTGTTTTTTGTCTTGTTGTTTTTATGTGTTTTTCTGTTGTCCTCTTGTGTCTCTTTGTAATCGTTTGCCTCTCTGTAGTTGTTTTCTGTGTCTTTCTAGACATTTGGGTTCTCTGTGTGGGTCTACTGTGTCATTCTGTCTCTTTGTAGTTGTTTTGCTTCACTCTGAAGGTGTTTTGAGTTTCTCTGTTGTCATTTTTTGTCTCCTCATAGTCTCCTTGTCTCCTTGTAGTCATGTTGTTTTTCTTTGAAGGCATTTTGTGTCTCTTTGTAGTTTTTATTTTGTTTTTTTGTTGCTGTTGAAGGCATTTTGGTTTCTCTGTAGAATTCTGGTGTCACTGTGCAGTCATTTTGTGTTTCTTTGTAGTCATTTCTTTCTCTTTGAAGATATTTTGTGTGTCTCTGCGGCCATGTTTTGTCTCTTCATTGTATTTTGTGTCTCTTTTTATATGAATTTTGCATTTTCTTGTAGTTATTGTGTGTCTCTTTGAAGCAATGTCTTTCTTGTTGAAGTCGTTTTGTGTTTCTCTGTATTTTGTTCCTCTTCATAGTTGTTTTGTGTCTCTTTTTAGAAGTTTGCTTGTCTTTGAAGTAGTTTTGTGTTTTCTCTTTAGTCATTTATATCATCAGATTATGTCATGGGCTGATTTGCATGTGAGTAATTTGGCTGCCTCCTACCTGCTTCATACTTGCCAACCCTCCTGATTCTCCCGGGAGAACTTGTTTTTCATTGCCTGCTCTCAGTTTCCCCCTGTGGTTGCAATTCTCCAGTATTCCTCCCGATTTATGACAAAACTTTGCACCTTTTTTCCTCCCTTTATAACAACCTGTTTCTCACACTTTACAGCATGTAGTGTGCTGTACTGTTGAGCCTTGTCCTCCTCAGGACTGATAAATGGAGAACTGAAAGAAATGAATGCGTTTCAGACGTCTTGGCAGAAAGAATTCCTTTCTGAATGAACACTTTCAACCCAAAGAAAGGGACATTTCTTTTTCTGTTGATCACAGGGCTCCCACCATGTTGATCAGAGTCATGATGCTGACAAAGGGGGGACCCTCAGCCTTTTTGGTTTCAAAGTATGGCCTGCACTTAGATGGCTGGTACTGCGGGCACGAGACACATAAGCAGCATGAACTTGCATCTGCTGAGCAGATTTTAAAGTCAACACATTGTTGCTGAACGTCAGAAGAAGCAGCCTGTCTGGTTAATGAACTTTTTCTAAATTAAACACCTGGGGCCTTGAAGAGTCTCTTAATCTTGTGAGAAAGTAATGCAGGTTGGCAAACGACGGTGGAGGTATTATTCATTAAGAGAAATCTCATTGGGGCAGAAACCAACAAGTGTGGAAACCTTTAATGTTGATGACTGTGGGAAGTTCAGTTGGCAGAGTTTACTCAGGAGAAATACTGTTTGTCTGTCCACTTCAGTTTCCACCCAGCTCTGCAGGAAATGTACGTCAGAGGCATTTCGTATGCACACCGTGAACTCACACTTCTCTTTACATTACAGACTGTACGTATTCAGGAACAGCAAGGGGGGTATATCCAAACTGTACATTACATTTTATTTTATTTTTGTAATTTGAACCCTGATTTAATCACAAATGATGAATTAGTTTTCAATCTGTACTCAAATCCACATTTTTCCCATATTATCCAAATGACTTTGAAACAAAAGTGAAGAAATATTACTGAAACTCTTAAACTCTCAAACATTTAATTATATTTTGCAGAACTTCTTTGAGTCACCTTTTATCTCTCTGTAAGATGGGTTTTAGAACTTGAGATTGAAAATGTTTTTGGAAATGAAGGTAGATGGCTGGAAGAAAATGAGGAGAGGGAGAGATAGATGGGGAATGACACGCAACAAAGGTCACTAGTCTGCTGGCATAACCCCCCAAGGATGGAGGGTATATAGTCCTCAGTTCCTCAATTGTGTTTAAGTTTCTTAGGTTTTTGTGTTAAATGTAGAGTTTGGTTTGGATGAGGCATGTGAGGTATTTCACTGTTGGAAAAGCTGTTGCATAAAAGGCCGCTGGGCTATCCATGCAGTAGAGAGACGATTGTCTTATATGTCTTGAAATTGTTCAGAAAACAGAGAAAAGGGGGCGTTATTTGCTTCAGCTCAAAAGAAAACCACCACAAAGCATTGCGCTGCTCTGGACAAATTAAAACTCATACTAATGGACAATCTGCTGCAAGTCGGGCAAGTGATAGTTTTGGCTAGGAGTCTGTTTGAAACAGGAAACGGTTAGACAGCCAGCTGAGAACAGCAATATTGTGTTACAGCTAAACACTTCACTAAACTGGGTTTGTGAGAACAATTTAGGTGAGAAATAGGCAGTGTAGTAACAGAATGGTGGTTTACAGTATCAGCACTGCCTAGTTTAGACAATTTGATGGAGTTTGGTGGTATTTGAGAGAGAGAGAGAGGGAGAGAGAGAGGCAGCTCCCTCTCTCGAGCCGACTAAACTCCTTGTGTCTGTGGATGTTCGCACACAAAAACATGAAAATACAAAGTCGGAGGCTCTGGGATCAGAGAGCAGTCTAACATTCTTCATATGCTTAAAACATTATACTGATACAAAGTTCCTGTTTAAGTGCAAATTATACTTTATGTGTCTGCACGGCCACACGGTATGTTTTTGAAATTAATCACCAGCCTGTGCCAGCGACTAATATGTGTGAGCACGTCTCCTTATTCAGACTCCCAGTGCAGCATAAACAGAACAAGCTCACGATGTCTGCATCCATTTTGAGGTACATCCGGCCCCTTTATGGTCCTGAGAACTACAATGAACATTTCATGCCTTCATCTTTATTTTTGCCTCTGGATAATCTGGTTTAGATAATTGGTTTATGATGAGGTTTTTGCACAGCCTGTTTGTTGCTTGAGTTGCATTAATGGACTCTGTGTGCTGTGTGCAGTGCAGTTTGCTGTCTCCAGATCTCAGCAATTTAGTTAGTTTAGTAAGATTTTTATCAAAACCAAGAGCCATGTCCAAAAACTGAATTTTTCAGGGAAGTGCGTAAACTTTAGATGTGACTCTGCTCAGGCTGCAGCTAAATTTCATTGCCGAATTTGTTGATTATTTTCTCAGTTTATCTATCAGTTTCAGGGACTGTAAAATGTTGATTGGTGTTTCCTGAAACCCAAGATGACGTCACTAAATGTCTAAAAACTAAGTTTTGTCCACAATCCAAATATTTTCAATTCACTGTGACAGAGGAGTAAAACATTCACATTCAAGAAGCTGGAATCTGATCATTTCAAATTATTATTTTTAATGAAAGGAGCAATTTGTAATATGTGGCTGGAGTTTTAGCTCAAAACGTTTCCAACAGAATGTGTGGAACTAACAGTGTACATGTCAAAGACGTCTGTATAATGTGTTCCAGTAATGTTTGCTGAAGTTAGCATGCTAATCAGCTAGCCTCGGGCTGTCTTGTGTCTTCACTGCCAAGAAGAGATTGTCTGATCGCCTTCATAGTTTCAGCTTGCGGACCTAAAAGGAGCAGGTTTTCTTCTTATTCTGATAAGTAAACAAAATAAACTCACATAATCTCAAGAAAAGAGATATCAAGATTATCCTCAATATTGTGATATGATACATTGTCTGGATTCAAGTTTCCCTCTTTTACCAAGCTTGGATGAGTGTAATTACCTTGATAACTCATCTTAAAACCAACTTCATTTGAACAGACATAAAGTAAACAAAACTCACCCAAACTGTTTGGATTTTTCTTTCCACAGTCCCCTCTGGTTTTAAAGTAAATCCTAAATCTAACCCTGTCTCAGTCCTCTGCTGCTTCATGCCTGTCCTGTTTTCCCTTCCTTCGTTTTTTTCTTGTTGTCCTAAGAGTAAATCGCCTCCATACTGCATCTGTAACTGATCTCTGGTTCACTGGGAAACCGGTTGACTGAGCCCTGTTGCTGCTGGCAACTCCCCCCATCGTCTGAGGTTGTTAGCCACTTAGCTCCACAGCTAACTGAGCTATCTGCAGCTACTGCAAAGAGTACAGTGAGCAGCAGTTAATGGTTATGCTGCCCCCCCTGTAGTTTTGTCACCTTTTGAATTTTCGCTTTTTCTTAACCGTTCCCTAACCTTTTTAACTCTCTTTATAATTGGGATGTGGATGATGGTCTGATGATCTTGTGTGGTACCAAACTTTAAAATCCAGTTAATATTTGTAGAGTTGTGGTCAATACGCCCGAGGCTTTTTCACTTGTGGTCTTCAAACCAGAATAATTTCACAGCTAAGTCTCACAGTTCTCTCAGAGGTGGAGCTCATATTAAACGAGTATGTCAAATTTTAAGACGGCTGATGGGGCACGCATCAGCATCTTTTTGCTCACTGCCTGAAATGCCGATATTCAGTGACCGTGTATGTTTTGATTTGATGAGGATTTGTCTGTAATGCGTCAGTAAGCCCAGCTATGGATGAGAATTGATTTTCCCCCACTGACGGAGGCAGTCGGGCATCATAAGTAAACCACCAATTAATTTTTTTCTCTCGGCAATAAACTTATTGACGTTTTGGTGACAAGGGACATCAATTAGGGCCATGGCTCCAGTGAACATCATTTATACTTCTTCAGACCTGCTATTATGTCACCCTTTACATTCCGCCACTGCAAGCTGTGTCCAACACTTTATGATTTGAATGCACTTTGCTACTACAGCATGTGGTAGTGCATAATGCAGAACAACCATCACATACTTTGCATTTAGGTTTCGGAACGATGGCGACCTGCCTGCGGTTTGACAACACAGAGTAGATTCCTCTGTATATATCGAGAAGCGAAAATGCTTTTGGCCATCACATTTTTTCTCCTGCAGCGCTGACTGATCTATGTTTGGGGAAAAAAACACACCGACATGAACATTTGTCTTCTTCATCTTTGCTTGCTGACCCCTCTGCTATATTGATCTTTCCAAGATATCAGCTAGCTGGCACGGAGGATGCAGTGCCATTCAGCCTTTGACCAGTTCACTTTATTTTCCACAAACTCATCACATCCCAGAAAAGATTTCGGAGCTTATAATTTTTCTGCAGACATTTGGCCAAGATGCCAAAACATTTGCCAACATTGAATTTTTGTATTCGTCTTGCTGGGTTTTGAACTGAAATATGAGGATATTTTTCTTTGTATTTTACAGTCAGTATTTATGCATCTGCAATCCATTTAAACCCTTTCAATGCAACATGTTTGATTTAGGTCAGAAAGAAGGGTAATTTATTTCTAGCAATGCAGCAGCATTGGTTGGCCCGTACACGTGCTGTGAAGAGTGTGGAGGAGAGAGACGAGATAAGGAAGCAAAGAAAGAAACTTGGGAAGGAGATGAAAAGGGAGAGAAACTCTTGCGGAGTAAGGGCAAAGAGAGTGAGAGAAGAGGACAAAACTAGGAAAGGGTGAGGACGGAGAGTGTGATAAAAGAGAATATAGGACCCGGGAAAGGTTCAGCCCGAGAGAACGAGACGAGGGAGTGAAGGAGGAGGCAGAAACTGACACATAAGTGAAAGATAGAGAGTGAAAACCCAAGGGGTTTCCTTTCTTTTGGCAGTGTGCTCCGTTTTATTTTGTGAGTGAGGAGAAGAAATAAGAGTCGGAGGAGGACAGGAAACCACTCCCGCCTGTCTCTCCGTGGAGATGGAAGAACGAGACGGCATAACAATCTCCCTCTGATTGCCTCTCTGACACCAGCATCGGGAGGATTTCTAACTAATGTCCTGCGAGACAGGTGGAGGCGAAGTAACGGAGAAGATTTGGATGCAGACGAGAGCAATGAGTCTTATCAAAGATGAGGGGCACCCTGATGTCACGCTGGAAGGAAAGGGATGAATGGGGCTGACTCTTGCTTTCTAACAAGACACAAGATGTTTATATATGATGAAAAGTCAAACTTTTTGCTTCTTGGCAAACAAGGCGAGGGTATTAAGCCACGCCAACAGCTCTGTGAGACTGCACTTCACAGATTTAGCATTTCTCTCCTGAAACATTGTTGAACCGTTCAGAAAAAAGGATCAAAACTGATGATGCGTAACGAGAGGGATTTGGCCTTTTTGTTCAGCACATTCTTCTTCCACTGCAACAATGCTTACATGCTCATATGAGGTATTAACCATGTTCACCATTTTGGTTTGGCATGGTTTTGTTTAACATCTGCGAATCAGCACGAAACACAAAGTGAAGCTGAAGTATAAGTCTTATGGGAATGTCATTAGTTTTGAGGTATGCATGATATTGAATTACTGAAGTTCACCGGATGAATCAAATAACTCTGTTTTGCCTCAGAGTGTTTATTCATGTAATCCCAGTGCTGGTTAAAATTTAAAAAGTTAGATATTAAAATTTTCATTTGGCGTAAACATTGAGGGTTTACTGATCGGTCGAAACCTTCGTAACTCACTTGAATGGCACTCGACTACACCCCCAACTCCCACCAGACGTGAACGGGGATTTCATTGATCTCGGCTCATATATAACTGTAGTGGATCATAACACATCAGGTATGGAGTCGATCTGCACACTCTTGACTTTAAGATGAATATGTCTTTCCATCGATGTTAGTTTTGAGGCCATGACAACACCCCAAATGTGGCATGTTACAGACTAGGGTAGGTTACTCCGCAGGGCTTGCTGCGATAGTTGGTGTCACTGTTGCTACACAGTGTTTGAGTGAACATTGATTACACATCTTGCCCACTGCCCCCACTGTCATTTAGCTTTTTTTTTTTTAAAAAGAAAAAAATCTATATACTACATTATAAGCTGAAGGTGTCTACTCGGTACAGCAGGATCAGCAGCAGATTTGTAGCAATAGTCACATTTCAGTTCATAATCTTACCCAGTGTGTAAAACTACCCCTTTAAATATAGTATAAAGCTGATCAGCTGCCAAAAATGACTTTTTTTCTATGTAGACCTAATTCACTGAAAACAATGCATTTCCTGTGACTAGCCTCCTTCATAATAAAGTCAATGCTTATTTCACCGGTTAAATGCTTTTAATGTGAAACTGCAGCAGAAGGAAATATTCAGTTTGCATTAGGAGTAAGTTAACTAACACAGCACTCCTGAGATAACGAGCATCGTTTCTTGTAAAAAGCCGATGTACCAGGTAGTAATGGTGTTAAACACAGTATGACGACAGCTGTACCCTACTGGCCGCTTGCCGTATTTTGCCTTTTTTATCTGTGATGTGACTGTTGCTCATAAACACCCCATGATGTCAGTGCTGAAGCGATATATATTGTGCAGCCCTAGTTCACCCTGAAGGGAGCACGAATGTCTGTGCCGGTTTTTAGGGTAATTCATCCAATAGTTGTTGTGAGACAGTTCACACAAAAATACAAATGACAAACTTGTGGTGGTGGAAGAGGAAAAGAAGGGAATCCCCAGAGTCATTAGAATTCATCATCTGGGGAGCCTGAACATTTAAACTTAATTTTGTGCCAAGCTATTGGGTGGATGTTGTGATATGTCACTGAATAAGTGAAAGCCTTGACTTTCTGATGGTGTTAGATGATCACCAAAGTTTGCATGATTCATCCTCGATGAACAGTGGGTGTTTGACCCAAATTTTGTTGCAATGCATCGAATGTTTGTCGAGATATTTCAGTTTGCAAAAAAGTTTTCAACTGACTGACTGGCCCAGACAATAGACCTACATTTTCATCCCTACAGCTTCACTGCTTGCATGGCAGAAAAAAGAAAAGCGGGGGGGAAAAAAAAAGAAGAAAAAAAGCCAGAAACACGAAATCTACAAAGCACAAACTTTGGACTGAGTCGGTTTTTGACATCTCTGAGCTGGAAATACTGACTGTGTAGGTACACTTTGCCTTAAGGCATGAGCCAAGGAGAACGGAGCCATCTGTGCCAAGGAGACATGACAAGGCATCCCTCTCCCAGCCACAGCTTTTGTGACAGCTGGAGAAGTGAGATGTTTAATATTTCATCTCAGGCAGTCACATCTTCGATAGTTCTCTCTGAGCAACAAAGCCATTTTTCACCGTTCATTAGGATTTTGCGATGCAATCAGCCAGCTGGATAGCGAGACAGAAAACTCCCCAATTAGGCCGTTATGGCCAAGGACTCCATAGTCATTTTATGCAAACTAACAGTGTTTGTGAGATCTGCAGGTCTGTGTGTGTATGTGCATAAACGTGTGCATGTGTGGTCTCAGTGTTTTGTCCCATTTTGAGTTTTAAATTACAATGCAAACTGCACGAAACATTAGCAACAGATAACCACTATTTTTATGCACAAACCTTGTTGGAATACTAAAAATGCTCCGATTCAACTGAAAAGAAGAGAATAGCGGTTTCGTTATGCCACAGTGGTCCCAATTGGGGCATAGTCTTGGATTTCAACTTATCTCCAGTGCATTCTGCTCCCGCCAAACATAACACAGCTCCAGGCTCTTTCCAATGCAGGCCTGGAAAGCAATTATGGATGAAGAGTGGGAAGGGGGAGGGCGCGCTGCCTCTCGATAAGCATTCCCTCGACGCAGTAATCTCACACTCGGTGCCTTTTGGCACTCAATGGTTAGGGAATCACCGGTGAAGTCGTATTTTTTTTTAACATAAAGGAAGTGGAGGTAAATTTCTTGAGGCACGAGTCATGAGCAGAATGATGATTTCGTGCATCTCCGTGTTTTAACCTTTGTTGCTCGGGGAAGTTGATGCCCGTGGAGCTCTCTCCTTGTTCGGCCCCTGAGAGACCTGTGAAGGATCTGAAAAGGTTAAATTGTGATAAATGGATGATACCTTTTGGCACAACATCAGGAGATGGATGATAGGCTGCCGCCGCCGCCCTCCACCATCGTTGAGAGCGAATGCAAAGAGACGGCTGGCAGGAAGAATTGCAATAAAACCTAATTTCTTTGCTTTTCCTTCCTCTGGCTCCACAGACGCATGAGGCCGGCTACATTACTCAGCTCTTTAGGTATGATTAATGAGCATGTCCTCCATGGTGGGAGAGAGGAATGATGAAACTGTTACTTGTATTCTGGCGTAATCTCTTTCTGTATGCCTTGAGCATTAACCCTCCCAGATTAGAAACATATTGGATACTGAGGTTATTAATTATGGAGACCCTGGGGTTTGCCAAAACGGTAAACTTCATGGCTAAAACTGGAGTAAAGGTGCAGGACTTCATTAAAGTTGGGGAAGGTTTTTTTTGAACACCAAGATATTACAAAAGCAGAAGCTGTGGAGGAAACCTTGAATGAAGAAAGAAGCAAATCCCCAGTAGCCTTGCAGTGTTTTGCTGATGTGACATAAAATCCGTGATCTCTGCCTTCAGTCGAGACGGTCCCAATTACAGAGCGGACTTTGATGTGTATCCCATCATCGCCCCTCATTGAGAAGATGGTGTCATGGTTGTTCAATCGAAGGTTCTTTGGTCTCATGCCCTCACTCCGAGCACCTACTGATTGCACCTTCAGTGCTGTTGAGGAGTAAGCATTTTTCCTGGGCTCGAACAGAGCAGCTTCCGCCGCCGTCTTCCTTCCTCTCTGCTGGAGGGACTCCGCATTAATTAAGGTTATATCAACAGCAGGGTCTTCCATGGGACCCCAATTCTCTGTAGTGTTATACAGATTCCATAGTCCAAACTCTCGATGGTGCATCGTCCCCTGTGCTGACAAAGTCAAATTTGACATCGAAAACTTGTAACGGATTGAAGAGGAGATCTGAATAAGTGTGTGTTGAAACAAGTGCAGATGCTTCCACAGAGGAAAAGAGGACTGACTGAACCACCACATCATTAGAGAGCTTAGATCCTCGTATTTCTTATCAGCTTATAACCTTTCAAAAGAGCCCAGGACTACGTCCGTATTCTAAATGGTTAAACAACAACTCTGAATGTGTTTTTCGGCTAGACTGCAATAGGTGTTTCAGGATGATTTAACATCAATTTCAAGGAATAAGAACAGGTTTATGAGTATGAAAAATCATGTGAGTCATATGCTTCGTCCTTGCTTAGTCACCAGGTCTCAGCCCAGTTGTCCACCTATGAGACATTTTAGCGTGACAGCTCTCTTCCCACCATCATCGCAACACCAAACGAGGGAACGGGAGCGTATCAGCTGCTCTGGAGGCTTAAAAAGTGTAAATGCATCCAAATTTGAGATGGACTGAAATCTGGTGGTTCAAACCACCTCTGCAGGTGATAGACTGCAAATGTAAGATGTAAACACATCTGTCCCTTCAAGATGCATACATTATCATTACTCACGACACCGTAGAAGAAGCCTGTTGTTATATCAGCTGAAGGGACATTGGAACAAGCCATCGTTATCCCCCAGAAACTTAAAGACAGATGGTTATTTATAAAAACTACTCCATGTTGTTGTATATTTGATCACTGATCAGTCTGACCTCTAACCAAGACGTATGGACGTCAAAGTAGAGTGAGAGAGAGTCTATAGAAGCAGGAAACATCTTTGTGTCTCTGTTGTTGAAACTGAACTGAAGAACTCCACAAGACTTTCTTATTCGGGCCTTTCTGTCAGTTGTCAAACAGCGTTGGAGTCGCGCTGACCCTAATTTGCATGTAGCCCGGGAAAAATCTGAGACAGATTGCAATCAGATTTCATTGTTTTCCCACAGAATGGCTGTGTGGGGATCGGTATTTTACAACCTGAGAGCAAGACTCAAACATCAACATTCCCTCTGTTCTGTCTTTTTTTTCTTTTTCTCTCTACATCGTTATCTGCTTTTTTTCAACAGCAGTAAGTTTTCTATAAAGTCGCCCAATAAAACAAAGCTTGCGTTGAGGATTTTTTTCATTCCGTTGTCATAACAGCAGGTGAGCCACCTGTGGAGGAAGCTCATTGTTAGTTATGTATCCGTTCAAAACACGTCCACCAATCACAATGCAACTACCAGGTGCACTTACAAGTTCGTACAAAACACCGCAGCATCTGTAGGCCGACATTAAATTGCAGGGGTTGCATCCGAAGCGGTTCATTCACAGGAGGGATGTGATATGCACAGCAAGTGTGATTGACAGTCGACGGGAGGGGAAGAGTGACCACCGATTGTCACATATTGAATTGATGGCTGACGGCATTGTTCTCTCCGGTGGATAAAAAAAGAGAAGGATAAAGTGCTAAAATGGGTTGCCAGATATACTTGGGTAGCCGCTGATATAGCTAGGCCCAAGAAAAAAATATATGTATGGGAAACACTTGGTTTGTGATCTAGTTTACAGAGACATGCATGTATGTGTGTATGTATATATGTAGATGAAATGAAGAGTGAGAGTGCGGCAGAGATAGGAAAGATTCCCATGTTAACGACTTTTGAGCCTTCATGGTTTTATAATTACAGTCTTAGTTGTGGGAGGATTAAAATGCTGTGCAGTGACAATATCCATTAAGTGTGGGTTTATTATCATCGAGCAGTGGACTCTGGCTGATGTGAGACATCCGTATTACTTTTGGCTTACATGAAGGCGACATAACACACTCTCCCTATTCAGTGCTGTCTCCTAGGAATGATATGAATACACACACACACATAATTTGCGACAAAAAAAATACATTTTAGGGGAAATGTAATGCCGCAGGAATTACGTGTTCTATTTACATAATAAGTAAATGTTGTTCATTAACCACCAAAATTAGCATTCCAGCAACACTCTGTCCACTGGCTGTGACTACAGCAATATTCCACTTTTTATGGTTATGTTTAGGCTCAGTCAGCGCTCGGTAAAGGTTAGGGAAAGATTAGGGCTGGAAAATCAATTAAAATATAATCAAAATTGTAATGTGCCTGAGTGCAATATCCAAATCACTTGAAGCTGCAATTATTTGATAGAGGTAAAAATCTGTGAAAGAACTGCATTATTATGAAGTGCTGTCGCGCTGCACAGATGCAGAAGCATAGATCTTGGTGTGTTTCTGCAGTGGAAATGGCCGGCAGAGAAAGGAGTTGTTAAGTGTGGAGGTCAGAATTTGTCCTCACAGCTCTGTCGTTTTCACACTCGCTCACACCGTGTCAGACATTGTGGAGAGCAGGTGTGACTGTAGGTTTGTTTGTTCCAGAAAGTCATAAAAATTGGAGCATTTCGCCGCTTCATGACCGTCCAAACAGCGCCTGAGAAAAATATAGTTTGGCCGGTAGACGCTGAACCTCCCCCCCGCCATCCTCGAGGATTGAGGGGAAGTTTGTAAACTGCAGTGTTCACCTCAGATTTTAACTCTATTGAGATCTTGGACAAGCCTCAGCAGTCGCAAGTGGGTCACACTGACATTTAGGTCAACAGTGGAAGTTTCCATGATTGTCAGGACGGCTAAATTGATTTTAGGCGGGGAGGCAGAGGGTGTTGATGTGGTCCAACCCTCACAGGCTCAATACAATCTCATCAAAAGACTCAATTTCCTGCAGATAAAAAAAAAATGTGAAGCGGGGCGAGACGCTGGATGCAGAAGTGTTTTTCCCCATTATGTGTTTCTGTTTTAACAATATCCTCAATGTTACTTTTCATGGAAATGTGTTTCCAGATAATGTAACAACAACCGACTGGCTATATGGAAATAACTTTGAAATAGTTCTAGCTCTCGTTTAGTTATCGCAGATGGGTTTAAATACTTTAATACCAGTAAGCCTCCGCCACTAGTGACATGAAGAGGAAGCCAGAGATGTGAGTCGGAGCTGTAACAAATTCAAAACACTTCATTTGTAAACAAAAGGCGAATATAGTTGATATTGTCACGCAGTTGCTCTGTGATTGGGTGCGTAATGGTGAAATGCGCCAAATGACTTTTCATATCATAGATCCAGATATTCTAATATGCATCTGCTTAGCTTTTGGATAGAAGATCCACACAAGATGGTTTAATGATGATGCAAGCCATAAAAGACGGAGCACATATGCAAAGTGTAAAGCAAATGATAGAGATGCAGCAGACAGATATTATGTTCAGGAATCGAGCTAAGAACTTAAGGTAAAGCGGAACTAAACAATCTAAACCAAAGCGAGTCCAAACAAGTGGTCCTTGAGCTGCTGTTTAAAGCTCCAGTGGGAGAGAGCCAGACTTGTAGGGGTTACAACCTCAAAATCAAGGTCGCCTTTTGTCTTGAGCTGGGAGCGAGAAACAACCAACAAACCCTCAAGAGACGATCTCAGACACCTTGGATTACATGGCAGCAGCAGCTCCTGTATGTGGGCAGATGTCTAACCGTGCAAGATTCTTGAACTGGACTCTGTATTTGATGGGAAGCCAGAATTAATGTGTGCTAACTTGGTTTCTTTTGTTTAGGTTGAATTAACTATTTCTTCTCTTGTAACAACGCTGCAGTGCATATACTTTGTTGCTATGTTAACGGACAAAAAACACTTTTGGGGAAAAACATCAGGGTTTACCTTAAAATACCATATTGGTCGCCATGCTCACGGATGAAATTGGTCCAACTTAAAAATAGTTGGTTTTGGTTGCCAAAAAAACCCAAAAAAATAAGTAAACGTCTCCAGGTGTCAATAAAAATATTCAGTGACGTGACTCTTTATTAACACCACCTCTGTACAGTCTACCTCCTGCTGAGACAGGCGGCTAATAAGTATATAATGTGAACATGATATGCCATGTTTGGTACACATGTCAACCTTGGACATATCGATGATTGGAAGAAACGTTGACGGCTAACATTATATCCTGTCCACCGAGCTGATATCAGACCTTTTGGACGGCTTGGTCAGAAACGTGGCAGCGGCATTTTGAAACATTTGTGAGTGTTTCAGGGACGTTTTGCTAAGACAGGAAAATAAAGAAGAAAATGCAAAAATTCAACAATGTTATTTAGCTGGTAAAAACAGGGACAAACTAAACAATGTACATGCTGGTGAAACAAAGCCAGCCCATAGAATGTCTAGATTACAGAGGGTGTGGGAGGAAAAAGAGCCAAGAGCTTCAACTGTCAGTAACATAACATTGTGTATATGGCGAAAAAATAATGGAACTTTTACTTATAACTCATTCCACTTTGCCACTTCTCTATGGTTAAATGTATGAAGTCACGTTTTAAAGGTTTCATGAAAACAGTAGCCTTAATCTGAAATCTAATACTCGCAAAATCCAGGTTGCACTGAAAACCCCACAACGCACACTTCTTAGATGATGTGCTATAAAAAGAATCATGAATATTAATACTTTCCACTGTCAGAGGACACAGACGGTAACTTAAAAAAAAACACTTCTGAACACTTGTGGTGATTTTCATTATCTACGTTTAGCTCAGTCAGCTTTTAACAGGTGATTCAGAAACGTTTTAAATCAGCCATGCTATTGTTGTTGAGTCTTTATTTTTCTTTCCTCTCTGCTACTGCACAGCAAAATTAACCTGCGCTGAACAAATAACAAATAGACCAAATTATAGCCTGACAGCTATTTTGTAGAATCAATGGATGCTCGTTCTTTGAGATAATAAGCTCAAAATCAAGTGGGATTCATGTTCATTAGGAGCCAGCAGGCAGGTTGCCTCTTAAAAATAGGTTCCTCTTACTTTTGTAATTAAATAAATGAAATGCATTGTTTGCCCGCGGTAAAAAACAGTCCTATAAAAAGTGAAAATGAACATTTGGAGCAGCACTTGTGTGTCTTTCTGATCGTGTCAGCAGGGATTAACCTTTCATTTATCAAGGAACCCGACTTGTTTCAAGTCAAGTAATCTTTTGAAACCTCTGACTCGTCTTATTTGCAGTCATGATAAATAAATCGAACCACGAGTGAAGCTCAGCACTTGTTATACTTTAGATCTTCAAATCAAAGAGCCGTGCTTTGGTTAATAGAAGTTCAGAAGTGGTCCCCAAATACCCAAATTTCCTCCAAGATCAGTGCTGATGCTTTGAAACTCGACAAAGTTCGGTGTCAAAACATCGACACTGAGCAGGGAAGAAAGTTTTGGAACGAGAAAAACAACTTTTTAACACTAGATAGCACCCTTAATCATCATTTTACACTGAAGAAGAAGGATATAAAGACAGCTGGCCACAGCTAATGAATTTAACAGATGCGGAGACTCATTTTCTGCGATGCAAAACACTATCTGTCTATTTATGAGCTGAAGATGACTCCATATCCTCGACTCGTAATCAGCGTTAATTCCGCCCTCCATCATCATCTCATTAATAATGCAACGAAAGCCTTGATGATGATGATAGCATCAGATGCTCACTAATAACCGAGAGGAACAGTATGGACTGCACAGGCATTAATATCAGTTATAATTCTTCTGACACTGTTACGAACTGCAGCCAGACGGCTGTGCGGTGGTGGAAAGCAAGAAAGTTTCCACACAAAAGATATATATTCTGAGGTTTTTGACCTTAAGCTAGTATTTCTAATTTTGTGCTACTTCACTACATTTCATAGGGAAATAAAGTGAAGCAAAAAGGAATGAAAGGGAGAGTGTTTTTTTTTCCACTCCATTAGTGCTACTACAGACCGGTCTTGGTCTCAAGACCACCTTTTGAAGGTTTTGAAACTAGGTCATAGTTTCTGGAAAGAGGCACTGCTACTCAGTGTTTTTAAATGTATTTATTTTTATTTGGGGTGATTTGAGCTCTACAAGCTGGGTGCCATCTAGTTCCATTATATTCCAGCGAAGGCAGACATTTCAACTGCCAATTTCTCGACATCTCAGATAAACAGTTCGACATATACTGTAAGTATAAGTATACGTTTTTTGTTTTTATTGTGGGGTGAACTGTCCCTTTAATCCTCTCACAGCCTGACACATTTACCCATTGGAAGGGACCAGACTCCATGTTGGAAACCATGAGATTAAACTCCCTAATGCTGCTACATGCTGCTCACACATTGATGTGTCAGTGGTATTTTCAAAATAAAGCACTGAATATAGTTTATGAGTACCTTCTTTCTTCTCGACCGTAGCTATGTGATGCTCTTTCTTTCTTTCTTTCTTTCTTTCTTTCTTTCTTTCTTTCTTTCTTTCTTTCTTTCTTTCATCGTGCTATAATGGTGAAATCGCTGATCAGGGCTCATTAAGGGATAAAACAGTGAGGGAGAACTCCCCCTACACATCCCCAAACAGAGGGCTGTTAGCATGCATGCGTACATTGTTTGTGTTTTTCTGAATTCCTGGTAGGCACAATACTCCGAGGATTAGACTAATGAGGCTCATCACCTTGGTGAAAAACAGGGACAAATAAAGCCCTCCAAACAGCCATTTACTGATGTGACTCAGCGCCGGAGCTGCTGGAAGGAATTATTTCTCTCATTGCGAAAAATCCACCTGTGTGAATGTAACTCTCATTCATTCGCTCGTTCCTAATCACCAGTTTGGCTATTATTGCATCTCAGGTGTGTGTCCATTAAGTAAATGAATAGGCATTACCTCAGCAATAAACATTAGTGTTGTGATTCATTCCATCAGCGTTTTCCTATTAAAAGTCTGCGTCTCATAAACAAGCTCTTCTCCAAGTTCCACTCTGCCACACTGGGAAGTTAAGCTTTTTCATGCAGAGGGGGCTCATCGTTATTATTAGTAATGCGAGTCATTTGAGTCTGCACACTCAGGAGTGGAACGAATACAGCGATGCAAGTAAAAGTTCTGCATTATTATCAGTAAAAAAATACTTAAAGTATCAAAAAGTAAAACTGTCCGATATGCAGATTGATTGGCGACTGTAACGGATTTATTATCAGGTATGAAATGGTTAGATTGTTAATACTGATGCCTCAGTCTGGCCCTATAAACCTGAGGGTGGGGCTAAGCAATATATTGATTTTATATCTTTGTTATGGTCTCAGATTTGGGTTATTTTGATGTGGCATTTTAATTTTATTTTTTCCTTTTCTGAATTAACTAGACTGCTCTACTTGTTCTTGTTCTATATATCTATCTGAAATGTAGTTTAAAATTATTATTTTGAGGCTATTTTTCCAAGCCCTTTTCTGAGGGGTCGTGGGATGATTAACAACTGGAGGAAAGAAGAACAAACAGCGTGCCAGCACAGAAGTTTGTTTTTTTATTTTTGGACGTTCTTAAATGACACAATCTGAGGTTCAAGTTTCCACCTGAATGTTGCGCTAATTTACAGAACCGAGAACCAAATGTACACAAAATCTGTCTTTGTGCTAATTTTTAAGATTGCCCGGCGTTTCCCCTCAGGTTTTTTTACGATGCAAATGCACTCACTCGTGGTTGAATGGAAAGACGCGATTATTGATATCTTAAATATAACGACGAGCCCCAGGTAGACACAACTCTGACGTCAGGATAAAATTTGGGCATTTAAAGTTTCTGCCAACCACTTACACGTACCATATTGACATTTCTGCAATAGGCTTCATTTCACATTATGTGTTCATGACCTGATTTTTATATCAGAAGGTGAAGGGGGAAGGTGGTGGAGTTACAGGAGAGAAGGCTGCCAAGCCAGTAACTGCAACTCGAGACAGTTTCCTGCCATGCCAAGCCAAAACGTGATCTGACCAAGTGGTTTCTGTGCCTAAACCTAACCAGACGATAAATACAGCTTTGTCACAACATAAAATAGAAAATTCAACCTAAAGTGGCCCGAAACATAAAGAAGTGTGAAGCTTCAACATATCATCTCTAGTTTGCCGAGATGAATTCTTGAGACTGGGTTGACTGTAAATTATACTCGGCGTAACTGTAAATATGTCTCTCTTTTTTTAAAATGCAATTGAGTAGAAGTACATAGCTGCATGGAAGAGAAATAGTCAAGTAAAAGTACAAGTACTTATTAGTTACTTTCCACCACAGACATACTGGAGAGCCATACGTGCACACAAGCAGAGAGTGAGAGACACACTCACGTGTCCTGCTTGCCAATATGAAATCTGTCGCCTCCCAGGAGATCCTTCCTGCTTGACGAGTGTTGTCACTGGCAGCTGGTGTTTTATACGCTCACACACACACACACACACACACACACACACACACACACACACACACACACACACACACATACCCACGCACACCCTTTTTAGTCACTGTCTCTCATTATCCTCTGTTCCAGCACATAATGGACAGACTCCAGCTAGAATATTTAGTATTGAAAGTGTTTTCAGAGGGAGCTCTCCCCCACTTTGGGACTGTAGTATTGGCTGATGTATCATTGATGTCTTCCTTTTGCTTTTCTCGGGCTTGTTGTTATATCGCAAGAACACAACAGTAATTGCTCCTCTGGGATCAAGCTCGACGGGATTTATTGCACTCCAAGATGTAACAGCCAGTCGCCAGACTGGAAGAAGTTTTTTTTTTTGCGTTGGTGTGAAAATTGCCTGTTTGCCCTTGTTCACAACAAACTTGTCATCTCGAGTTTGACGGTTAACAGTTCGCCTGAGTGCCATATTCAAATTTTCCTCCCGCCGTCCCTATCCATGCATATATTCGGCTTCACGCTAGGATTATACTGCACCTTTTATCTTCCAGTAACTCTCTGTCTTGTGTAGAAAAAGGGACTTTTGCAGTGCGCGGCAGAACGTGATGTGAACGTGAAGTGGCGGCACACACCTCCTGCTCAGACGCCTCCTCAGAGTCATTACGCTCACTTAGCTTCTCTTAACAAGATCATCTTCTCGTCATCGATTCGGGCCCATTGTTTACCGCGCTTGGGTGATAACCATCGCCATCAGCCCCCCCCGAAAAACTGATCTTCGAGGATTAAGAGAACGTATCAGGCCGACACATCAATATAACGGTGATATGATGACGGAGGCCCGTGAGCTCAGCTGCAAATGTGAAATCTCCTCACACAGGATTGACTTCAGGTGTCTGACTGAATCCCGCAGATGTTTTTAATGATGTTTGAAAGGCTGCAACTTCACGCCTTGCGTAATGACCTCATCAGATGTCATAACTTGGGCGCCTGTGAAGCGAGCGGGTGTGATTACCAACTTTCCCTCATCAAAGGATGCCCCTGAAATCCCTGCGTGTCTCTCCGTAGGCCTTGCCCTACATTTCTTGGTCTCCAAAGTGCTTCTTTCTCTGACAGCCACTCCTTTTTCTTGCTCCTCTTTTTCATCTATCAGATTGCCTTTCATTTTCCTCCCCTGCTCGGCCCGCCTCTGTCTGTCATGCCCCCCTCCCCCTTCTCTTTCTCTCTCTCCATCTTTCTGCCCCCGTCTCTCTTCCTAATGTCCCTCTGTCATTTCCTCCCTGCTTTTTTTCCCTCCTCTGTCTTCACCGCTCGCCACCTCCTGCTGCAATTTTAGAACTAAGAGAGGGGGGGGGGAGAGATTCTTTGACCTGGTAAATTGCGCCTCATCTTTTGTATTCATGCCAAGGCAATCATTCCTACAGGGATGTGTCCGTCTGTGTGGTCTTCACAGCAGTAGCCCTCTCCTCCTCTATCTGGGTGGAGGTTATAGGGACAAGCAATGACTGCATCATTGTACAGTCTGCACCAGCGGCTAGCACGGCTGATATGGAGCCAATTAAGGCAAAAGGAGTGTGTGTTGTAACGCGGCGCAACCCGATTCTCTCCACACTCCCACTGGCTTGACATGCCTGAGTCCGGCCTTTCCAGCAGCTCACACTAATAGAGGCCCTTTGGCAAGTGGCCTCCTCTCCGGTTTATCCACACCGGACGGGGTGAGGAGGAGGAAGAGGAGGAGGAGGTGGTTCATGTTTTATCTGGGAGAAAGAAACAAGGTGCAGTGCTCCTCTCTTCACCTTCTCCATGCAGGTGGTGAGGAGAGTTAAGGTTTAATGACACGGAGTCGTGCCTTCAGGGCAGAGTCGGGCTGCACATGAGCTGCAGAGGTGTTTGGTGTTTGGGATACAAGGGCATTTTTGATTGGGGAGGCAGTGTGAGAGAGGAGGACTGTGAGACAGAAATGAAGCTGTGGACTACCCGTCTACTAGAAGGTGACTGAGGCGCTGTAGTCAGGCGTGTTGAGACGGTGACTCGGAGATGAAACTGTGGTCCGTTTTGAGCAGGTAAATTTGGGTGTTTTTAAGGATTTTATTAGATTCTATATGTCTTGTTGCATCAACCTCCTTCATGTGACACCCTTAAACAGTGGCTCCAAACCTGTCTTTGCTTGTGACCCATTAATATGAAGCACTGTTGTCTTGTGAGCCCCCTGGGAAGGCTAATTCAGAGTAAGTTACAGGATAAGTTCACCCACAAATAAAAATTCAGTCATTACATTCTCATCCCCGCGCCAATGGGAAGTCTGGTTAAGCTTCTTAGTTCGACTTTATTGTCACTTCTACAGTATGTTTAAAACATACAGAGGTATAATTTAGTTTGACTTCTTGTCCTCTAACAACTATTAGAAAATAAATTCACCCAAAATTGAAAAGTCAGTTGTAATCTGTCCAAGTCGGGTGACATTTCGTAGTCCACAAATCATTTCACAGCACCCTTCACAGCAAAACGGTGTTGCAGCATTCTCCTAAACAACTGAAGTAGATGGAGACTTGTTTTAAAAAGTAAAAAAAAAACAAAAAAAAACGTTCTAACACGTAAATAGCTCCGTACAGCTCGTCAGGTGTTGAACACCAGATTTGAAAGGACATTATTTACACCCAGCGCTGCTGCGCTCGTGCACCCACTGCAGACTGGGTGCGCGCTAATGCTTTCAGCTTAGCAACCACAAAGGAGACTTCAAAAGGGGTGAAAATAAGGTCTTTTCAAATCAATTTAGGATCTCAAGGCCTGTGGATTATACCAGATAAGATATTTTCATTTATTTTATTTTTTCAGTTGTTATTTTAAAGCAAGTTCGGGAGAATGCTGCGCCACTGTTTTGATGTGAAGTAGCAGTGAATAAATGGTGATTTGGGGTAAATTATCAAGCAGGAACCGATGCAAAGACTAGAGAAATGACTGAAAAATGAACCATCTCATGACTCCTTGTAGTTTGGTTAGGGGAAGATTATCTTCATTAGTGCTGCTACAGTAAGTGGATGGAAAGAAAATGAATGGCCAACTATTAGTCATTTTTCATGCAAAAACGTCGAACATTTTCTGGTTCCAGCTTCTTAAATGTGTGGAAAAGCAACTTGAAGACGTTATTCTGCTGTGGGAAGTTTTGATGTGTATTTCTTTTCTTTTTCTTTGACCCTGGAAGATTAAAGACTTGAATCTTCGTATTCTAAATAAACCAGAGTGGACTGTTGGTCCTTTCTGTCCAACAAAATTACTAAAACTAGAACTAAAGACTGTAAATGGTGAACTAGAACTTATTTGCCGGTTTTTGCTTGGAAATGGAAGCACAGGGTTTTTGTACGATACCCTCTCCCAAACTCGGTGCGTCAGTGTTTTTACACCACACATTTGCACAGTGGAACAAAGCTGAACTCTGCTGTAAGTCTGCCGGAGCCTGCTGGAGATCACACGGCAACAGGACCCTCGAGGTAGAACGTGTGCGTTGTGTGGGCTTCAGTGAACACGAAGAAAAGACGGGGTGGATGTTCGCAGGTTGCATATCGCTGTACCTGGAGAGAGCTTGCTGCTGGATGAACGCTTCTTGCTTACTTTTTGCTCCTGAACCTAAAGCATTTTTAAATTTGAGCAAATGAATCAAAGCTGTTGTTTTTCCTCCTGAGGACAGTCCTAAATTAGATAAGCACAAGAGGGAAAACATAACCACAGGTTGTTTTGAATATTTTAGCAAACAACAAATGGTCGAGTTCTGCCGACGAGGACGGACTCGGAGCTCCGCTGTGACTCCACTCCTCTGCTGAAATATAAAAACCACGGATAACAAACATTTTCCACTCCGGAGAGAGCTGTAAACCAGAGTGATGCGAATCCTTTGTGTGATGTCACTTGAACGCAACTGGTTATTTTGACGGCAGGTAGCCATCAATTTATCCATCAAGTCTGAGCAGCCGTTGAGGGCTGCATCAGAACTGTTTTTGTTTTTCGCATAATGATTACACTTTATCCTAATTAATGTTTTTGTCTCCCACTCAGGCTGCAGCAGTCTTCTGTTATCTGCCCTTTTTTTTAAAACGAACGAAAACAGCAGGCTGCTGAGCTGTTGCTTGAATTTAGGAGTCTGAATTGTGAGCTCAGCGTAGGACACAGTCTTTGTGAAAGCGTTAGATGTATTTTAGTGCGGTGTGTGTGTGTGTGTGTGTTTTCTTTTTTTCCCCTCTGTGTGTGTGTGATAGTGAGATTGCCTGGTTTTGATGTCCTCTAAACTGTTGAATCCCTCTCCAACGGCCGTACACTTTTTACTTTGATCACAAACATGTGCACACAGGCGCACATTAAATCCTCGCTCTGTGGCGCTGCCTGTGCCAAATAATTCTCTCTCTCTCTCTCACTCACACACACAAACACACACACACAGTAAAGAGCCCTCTTTGCACTCCTGCTCGCTTTGAAGATCATAGCTCAGTCACCGAGATGCTCCTGATGATATCAGTCCCCCCCCCCCCAACCCCTCCCCCCAACAACATCATGAGCCGTGTCACTTCTCCGAAAAAAACACCACTCGCAACCTCCATCGATGAATTTTCATTAGTCTCTTTTTAGGCCAGATGCTAGTTTTCTTTCTGAAGTAGATAATTGCCCTCCATCAAACATGTCTTCTTTTCAAGGTGCTTCTCCGAAAACTCCGGCCTAATTAAGAGCGGAGCGTCGGAGCAGCAGGAGCTGTCAACCTGGAGTTCGACTGCTGACCGCTGGAATCCCTAATTGCCCCTGTTTTCGATACCCACTCTCTACTCCTCGTCCCTCCTCCTCTTCCTCGTCTTCATTAGTTCTCAGCAGCGCTCGCTCCTCACCTCAGCTCTCCCTAATGACTGGTCAAACGTGCATGCTGGACAAACCGCTCCAAATAAGCCCCCCTCCATCGTCTCTGCCCTACAGCACTCAACCTGTGTGTGTGTGTGTGTGTGTGTGTGTGTGTGTGTGTGTGTGTGTGTGTGTGTGTGTGTGTGTGTGTGTGTGTGTGTGTGTGCGCGCACTCATCAGCACAATAGAAATAGAGCGCCATAACTGAATTCACTTCTTTTCTCTCTGCTGTTGCCTTCAGCTGTAGAGATTTTACTCTAAGTGGTGACTGCGCTCATGCCGCTTCTCTCCCTCCTCGCTGCCATTGACTATAAACGGCGCTCTTCATATCCCTGTAGATTTTGTTTGCACAGCCCGATGGCACAAATCACAAATTTGACTCAAGGGGCCTTTTTAACCAGTACGCCCGCTATTCTTATGCCCTTGATTCAGATAAGGTTAGAAACATGGGCAAAATAGGAGAAACCTCGGGAGAGCAGAGGAAGGAATCCTTCTCCCAGGACGGACAGATGTGTCAACCCTGAATCACACCAGTCTGTGAAAATGTGATTTTAAATTCAATCTGTAAGCACCATTATGGTGCTTTTGTACCCAAGCCCACAGCCGTGATACTGTTAGATATGTAATTGATGTTGTGTGTGCAGAATTCGATCAGGTGGGCAAATTTATGGCTTGTAAATATAGAGCAGATGAGGAATACGAGTCCAGGAAGGCATCGAGCAACAAGGGGTCGCACGATCCCGTCATATACGTTAAAAGGCAAAGCTGAAGCAAACCAAACCATTCGCACACATGGAGGAAAATAAACCAAGAGAGGGAGAGAGAAGGGGAGAGGCGGAATCGCCCTGTCCATTTCATTTCTTTATCATTGCATTTCCCCTTCCAGCCCCCCTCTCTCCTTCTTCCTCTTCTTTTCATCATCTCATATCGTAAATTGCACATTTTGGCTCTCACAGCAGGAGCCGGCATAAGAAATTAACTTATTTTTGAGGGCATTTTTGTCGCTTTTTATCAGATTTTGGAGCATTTTTGGTGCCCTTTTTCACAGGCAATTTTGCTAAATGATGAAATAAGCCATTAGCATTGCAAATATCCCCTCGACTCAGCCCAGTGAGATTTGTTCCAACTTTACTCCGCTGTCGCAAACCGCTGGCTTTACACAAGCCTCTGGTGCCACTTTCCCCCACACAAGTCTGTCCTCCACTTCGCTCTGTTGATGTTGATTCTGTTTGAGGGTGTCGGATGATGTTGGTTGTTTTTAATTGTTGCTGCTGCAGTCTTTTTCTGTCTAATGTTTCCGGGAGAAAAAGACAACGTAATGTGTGAAAGAGAGCTATACTAAAAGATTTTCACAATAATCTTTTTTCATCACACTTGATTTTTTTTTCTCCTCAAGAGGTTTTTCCACGCGTTTTCCTAATTTAAAGATTTTCAAAATGTCTTGTATTCGTGTATGACACAGCATTTTCAGAAATATTGTGTGTTTGTATGTTTTGGGGAGAAAAAGACAATGTCATGTGTGAAAATGTCTTCAAGTTGCTTCTCTTACATCAAATTTTTTTCTCCAGCCTAAACTGTTTTTCACTCAATTTCACGCATTCAATTTTATATTTTTTATTCAGTTTTAAAAGAGATATCCTCCTGATGACCGTTTTTACAGATTTTCACAGATGAAAAACATTTCTCGTGAGGAAAAAAAAATGATGTGTGAAACTGAGTGAAAGAATATTTAGGATTCGTGTGTAACTCTTTTCACACTTGATTTTATAATTTTTTTTTTCATCTGTGAAAATCCAGCTGACTACTCTGCCAAAACTGTTTTTCACCTGTTCTCAAGTCATAAACACAGGAGAGAGGATGGTTTAGTCCACACTTAATAGATTGATCACCAGGAAAAAAAAAACATTTATTCAGTTGCAACTCAGATTGATGTTTCTAAATATCTAACAACATTACAGAGTGGCTATCTACAGAGACTGACCTTTTTGTTTGGCTCACACTGAACCTAGACTGCATTCACAGAAACAGTCATTTTATCACTGTAAAACACACAGATTCAAACCTGACAGAATCAGAATAAACTCACAACAACCATCACCTGAGCATCTGACGGCTGACAAGATCCACTTGATTTACTTTTTTTTTTTTTTACCTATTAGTCATATATGCATGAAAATATGTAAACATAAGGCTCAAGTTAAAATTCACCTGAATTCCCCTTTAAGGTTTTTACGCTGTCGTACTGTATAATGTGTCTCTGTATTCACTCATTTTAAAAGCCATTTCCTTCACACTGTCTTCTCTCCACAACCCCAACTCTGAATGACTCATCACAAATACAGTGACCACTCGAATTACTCTTGTATTCAGTAATGAAACAAGGCAGACCTTTCCACCCTCCCTCATATCCCCGTGTAAATTAAAATGTCAATATAGTTACTGGGGGAGTGTGATTAAAGCAGGATAGAGCTGGATTTCAAACGGTAAACACTCACTGTAGTGATGTGTGAATGAAAACCTACGCTGTCCTGTTGGTGTCTGCGGCAGGACTCCTGTGAAACACTCACATCGAGCATGAATTAATAATGGGTGGGAAAACTGTTGCTCAGATGCATCACAGATCTCTCTGTAAAGTCAGTTATCACTTTTAAAACTCAAATCTTGACATTATTACTGCTTGTAACAATTTTCTGAGACCGGACTGAACCAACGTGAAACGCGTGTTTCTGCGAAGCCAGGATTTGTGCGCCTTGGTGTTAGCCTGTTTCCTAAAAAGTTTGTCTCATCCAATCAAACACACAGGTTTGCACCACCTAAAAGTCTTCATTCAAGATCTGAGCAACAGTGAAACCATAGTTTGGAGCTGATTCTCCACAATAGGAGCACGACAGATGTGTTATACAGTCACCATCCTGGCTCGCTCTACCAGTTTTGGGTGATGTGGTGTTTTTCACGGTCTGAAAGGTGCTCGGATTTTCGGATGAGGTACTTGAAAGTGCTTGAAATTGTAGCCGTGTTGCTCTCATGAAAAAATTGCGAGTGGTAGCTCAAGGTCTGTGAGTAGTCCAAGTTTTAGATAAAGAAATAAAGACGTGAATCAAAGCAAGTGACAGACAGGCCTGGCCTCGCGCTGCCATTCTGTTCAAAGAGCAGGTTTACATTGCAGGAATGTTTGTGTTATGTCCCAAGGTGCTGAAAAATGTGACCATGGAAAACATGAAATAATGGAAGTAAATGAATCTGTTCTTTATGTTAATTATGGATCAGTGTGAGCGAATCATCACAGTGAGAAGAAGTAGTTAGTTTTCCTTTCTTTTACAACAATTACAGTCAAAGGAATGTAAATACACCACAATGCAAGTGACACACGTCGTATCACAGGTTGTTTCACAGAGATATACGGGAAGGTGTGAAGGACCTCGGGGCACGAGAAGTTGGCAAAGGTGGCAATGTCCTGATTTCAGCAACTCACATACACCACAGAGAGGGTGGGATGCATCTTTGAGGGTTGCCCGTCCTCAGGTCTCACAAAACAGTCGCACACTGTGTTGTTGTTGACCCACAATCTTGCTGGACGTAATAACAATCTGCCGAGTTCGTAAAATATGTATAGAAAGTAATCGGTTCTCCTTTTATAATCCCGCCATCGCCCTCAGAATCTAATCACATCGTGCTCTTTGGCTTCCCCTCCCTGAGCATAAATCCAGCGTTAATCTTGTTTCTATTCTTTGGTCGCGTGCAGCGAACATGTTGCTGCGCTGCTGCAGGGAGTGCCTTTGGTTACCATCTGATCAAAACATGTTTCGCTGCTTTGTCTTCCCTCACACATACGATGCTGGACCGTGTGACCATCAGGTATAAGGAGGACAAGTGCCGCATTCAGACCCTGTGAGCAACCCATGATCGAGCTGACATGCAATCAAAGATACTTATGTGTATATTAAGGTCAGAATTCCCCCTTTCTTTTATTTTTTCAGAACTTCCAAGAGCACCCTGTTTGCTTCGAGCCAACATTCATTTCTGCCTATGTATAGAAGTCCTCTCTCTGAGGACGCTGCAGAAAACAAAGGCGCCTTTGACGAGCCTAAAGGTCAGGCCCGGAGGAGGTGGAAAATGCTCCCATTTTTTTGTTGTGGTATTATTTGGACAGCCAGACTGCATCCTGCTGGGTCGGATGATTGCCGCTTCTCAGCGCTCACATTTACCGGCCATATCCTTCGCATCCTTGAAGATCCGGCATCCTCGCTAAGCCCTCGCTCGATCCCCCTTCCCCTCCTGCATTCAGCCTCATAAAATCAATAACAACACTCGAATGCTATTTCTCCGCTCCGAGGGGGCATGGCATACGTCAAGCGTAATGGTTCGCTGCAGTGTAAGTATGCCTTTTCCTCAAGGGACCGGGGAGGAGGGGGAGGAGGGGGAGGAGGGGGGAGTCGGGTGAGAAATTAAAGCTGATTTCATGCCCCCTTAAGACCCATGTGAGTTTTAACCACCAATTATTTCCTGTGTTACCCATGGGCGACGAAAGGGCTCTGAGCGCCGACTGCAAAGCCAATCAGGCCAGACGAACTGCACCATCTTTTCCGGCTACAATCGCAAAGTAATAATGTGTGATTCAATGAGGCTTTCGCTCCCCTCTGTTCCCTAATCACACCCTCTTGTACTCCGTCTTCAAATGCCACTCGATAACTGCAAGTCTTCTGACTCACACATGATGCCCAAATCGGCCTTAATAACACCGGAAACATATTCCTAAGTGTCGAGAGTTATTTGCTCGAATAAACACCCAGGTACTCTCTAGAACTGTCTCGGGCAAACATTCACCCACAGCTTCCCCCGGGTGGTCTCTCAAGGTTAATCCCTGCAGCGCTGACAGCCGTGTTTTCCAGGGGTAAGGATGTCGGGCAGGGTGAGCGTTTGGGCAGACAGTGACGGTTCATAGAGCCCTGTGAAGGACGAGAAGGGTTCGGATGCCGACAGAATGAGGAAACGGAGGTGGGCGGCCCACACTGTCTCGGTTCTGGCTCCTGCGGGCGCAGCAGAGATGTGACTGGCTGTTGTCTGTCAGCAGCCTGGTGTTTTTGTAGTTTTACTAGGCCACCATGGATGGATGGATAGGCTTAATGAAAGCAGGGCAGGCTCCAGGCGTGCTCCACAAGTGGGACAAGGTTACCCTTCATCCCTCTGAGGCTGGAAATCACACTATGAAATAGATTTTTTTTTTTTTCATGTTTGATAATAAGTAAGTAAATAGTCAGCTTACTGCTGTGCAGCCGCTCAGATGTGAGAATTTGTTGCTTTTCCCGATATTGAATTGAATTTCTTTGGCTTCAGGACTTTTCTGAGAAACTGTGATGGGCATTTTCATTATTTTTAGATATTTAGAGACCAAAAGATTAATCCCAACTGGTTGTTTAAATGTCCAGATTAATAAATAAAATGGTCGAGCCTTTGCAGTCGGAGCTCCGAGAGCTGCGGTGTTTGAGGAGATCAGGGCTGCAAACTCTGCAAATCTCCATTAAAAACCCACTTTTTAAAATTGCTTTTTGGTGATTAAATCTGTTATATGACATTTTTTGCCTATTTTACGCTGTTTGTGTTTTATTAGGCGTTTTTTTTTTCCGGCTTTCAGATCATTTTCTTCTCTTCGGACTCGCCAACGAGGTTATGTTGTCACCTGTGTCCATTTGTTTGTTGGTTGGTTCGTCAGCTAGATTACACAAAAACTGCTGAACAGATTTACACGAACCTTGCATGAACGATGGGTCTCAGCCCAGAATAGACCCCACTCTGATCCTGATTAAGCGACGGATCCAGGATTTGTATCATTTTAGTCAGTTTCACTCTTTGTGTTGTATTATGTTTTTATGTCTATAGTCTGTTTTCTCCTCTTCCGTCTTTATCATATTATCATATACCTAACCAAGAAAATAACTGGCAGATTGATTAACAATAACAGTTTGATGGCAGCCCTACACCTGTCATATATTCTATAAACGTCACTCTTCTGGCAGTCAAATAAAAGATTGATCTGTCTTTATTGTCAATGGGAAATGTGAAATTTGTTTCCAAAGCGTGCACCTGTTCAAGTCATGAGAAATATGTTGTGTATTAATGTTACAACAGCTGTTTCTGTTAAACTGTTTTGTCCTGATTGACATATGATTATATATGACACTGTTGGAGTGTGCTGATGCATCAATGTGTAAGCAGAATGTTACTGTTGTAGCTGGTTGAGGTGGAGGGAGTTTTAACTTATACATATACAGTCAGTTTCTTTGGTCGGGTGGTTCTGACCCAGGTGTCGGGCCTCTCTTATCAGATGATTAATCTGCATGGCTCTTCTCAAGATTAATAGAAGAGGAAATACGAAGAAAAAGTTCTGTATGTGTTCATTTTGGGGGATTTTCTCTTATCCTTACTTTGTGAGAAAATTAAATCATCCAATATTTCACCATAGAGATCTAAATGTGTTGGGGGCCCCGACTAGACTATGCTTCTTTGTAAGTTATCAAGGTAATGTATTTGTCATTATACAACACAGGGTTGCATGATAAAAGGAGACTTTGTAGTTATTATAAATGCGACACAAAATTAAATTATTTCTGTACATCCATATATAAAGACATTTTCTAAAGCTTGTGTCTGAATGTAAAGGTAGCAACAAGGTTCCGTTCCGTTGTCTTCCGCTTTTTGGTATAGCAACAAGGTGGCGATGATAATCATCAGCGGGAACTTCATATTAATAGCGTGACACTAGTAAGCCTGGAGGGAAAAAAGGGAAGCGCACAAACTTTAAATTTGAAAAGTAGCTGTAGATTGATGTGTTTGTCGAAGTTCAAAGTAGCATGACATTTGAATACTCAAGTGTCAGACAAATACCTCAGAATTATACACGCGCACACACACACACGCGCGCGTGCGCACACATTGTTCAGTGTGGTTTCTTATTTGATTGGCAGAATGGACGTGTCCTGCCAAAGTCGGCACATGGCTCTAATTCATTTGTAACCAGACTTCACAGAATCAAGGACTCGTGTTGCTTCATTGTGAATTTAACAATGGAACAGATTCCAGGAATAGTTTTGTATTCTCAAAAATTGTCTCAGGATGGCTTCTCAGAAAAGTCAGTGTTTTTAAGCAGTGCAGCTCCACTGGAGAGTGAGAGATTAGTGGGGTTTTTTTTAGGTGAAATCCTGAAAAACATTTTCTAAAATGTGTTGCTTCCCCCTCTCTTGTCTCTTTTTATGCCTCCAATAAGACAAAAAAAAAACCTTAAGTTAATCACAATGCGTTATTTATCTGTATATTCACGTGGGTTATATCAGTGACTGCAGCTTTGATCAGCTGATGGAAAGAGACACTGATGGAGTACACTTTTACAGAACCGTAACACCCGCTGTTACGACACAGTCAATCCTTTAATTATGATCAAAGGTGTTTTGTTGTGTTAGAAAGAACAAAGCCAGCGATTTCAAATACATTAAAAATAGATGTGTTTTGATTTATGAAGCATTTATTTCTATGAATCGTAGAGCGGAGCGCGATTTCCACTGGAGTTTTGTGGGGGATAAATCCAATTTTTAAAATGAATTGTTTCGGTTTTTTTGCAGTCAGGAGACTAAAACCACCTCGACTCTATCGCCTCAAACCCAAAACACCACGTCGGACGGGTCGCGTTATTCCGGCTGAAATGGAGTGCCTTGTACGGACCATCCAGCCTATTTCTTGGTAATAGCCTGACCGTGCTCCCTGAAGAGGCCAATTCTGGCCAGCAAGCCTCCACTTAAATTCTCCGTGAGACAGAGGAAGAGAGAGAATAGGGTCTGTGGAGCCACTTAAAAGCCTCTGGGTGAAAATGGGATTTCTGACCTGCTCCACTGGTGCCGCAGCTCGACAGTCAGATTGGCTGTCAAGGCGCTGCCAGGTGGGAGAGGGTCGGTCAGGGGGAGAAGGGAGGGGTGAGATGCTGTTGCTGTTGCTGTTGATGGCGTAGACCGCCAGGACCTCATTAGCTCCACATTTCATCAAACACTTTGGCACCAGGGTGGCTCCCCCGTATATCTCTTTCTCTTTCGCCATTTTTCTTCTCCCTTGTTGTAACCACTTTCTCACACTTTCTTCTCTCCGTCTCCTCCTTCTCCTCTTCCCTCCCCGTCTGTCTCCCACTGCTCCTCGAGGTCTCATTAACCAGATGAGTCTCCTCTGTCGGTAATCTGCCGCTAAGTCAAAGTCAGCAGATGAGGATGATGATGACACATCTCCCCCCACAAATACACACACACACACACACACACACACAATCATTTGTTCTCGTTAATGCCATGAAAATGCAAATTTGTCACGGCTATAGGAATGTAAATAACCAACATATTTCTGCTGGGGAGATATTTCAGGGCACATTAGAGGGCTCTGCAGGCCTGGTTTTGCATATCATTGATTTTCAGTGCAGGGGTCTCTGTGGCAGCAAGGAAAAAAAATCCAAGACACACCCACATGCACGCATGCATAAAAAGATGTGTGGCAGACACACAACAGCAACATATATAGCAGCCTAACATACACAAAGAGGTCCAAAGTTAATGATTCATGTGCATGCACACCCTCGCATGAGTGTATTGTTGAGAGGAGGAGGCTGCTCACTTAATGAACTATACATGTTCACGTGCACTCTACGGCCTCAAACAGTGGCTGCACCTCTGAGAGCCACAGAGGACGCCTGAGGGATGTTCAGGAAAAAACAGCAGGGTTAAAATTATGTCAAAATTCATATGTATTTTTTACAATTACAGCCTGTATGTAATTTTGAAGTAAGAAAAATGAGTGAAATGCTTGTTGTATTCCGCAGAACAGGTCTGAGTCTGCAAATATTATTTATAATTGATGAACCTGTCGATTGTTTTTTAGGTGAAAAATATAATGTCACATTTCTGCATTAAGATGTCTAAAAAGGTGTCTACTTAACTAAGTTAATATGCGATTAAACGCAACACAAATGACATGAAAAATAAATGTAGGCCATAATTGTTACCTGTAATAAGGTATTTATTTACTTTCCCATTTGATTTCCCATTTTATTTATTCATGTTTACATTTATTTATTTATTTCAGTACCATTTCCCCTTCCCTCATTTGCCCCTTTTTACAATATTTCCACAAACGTCTTTATTTCTGTATGATGTCTTTACATTTCTTTGTGCATTTTGGCAGTTTCAGTCCTCCATAAGACCTTGAGGAAAAAGACGGATATCTCCTTTTTGAACATTGTTAGAATCATTTGGGAAGAGATGACTAAACAGTGTTCAAATCCAGAGAAGTCCTTCATTTTACTCAAGGCTTCTATGGACGACTAAAACTGCCAGAAATAACAACAAAAAAGTCAAAAAATAGTAACTATGCAAAGTTAAGCTAAATGCACCCAAAAATAATATAGAGAATATATGTAGGCATTAGTTAATTTGCAGTATGTGACAAAAAACAATTTAACTTTCTGTTTTATTTATTCAATCATTTATTAAGAAATGTATTTATTATTGCTCTGCCATCTTCCCTTTGAATGTCCCTCTATGTATTTTCTTGCTACATTTCGTGACACATCTGGGCAGTTTCAGTCCTCCGTAGTTAACCTTGTGTTTCATTTGGTCGCTTATGGCCAAAACTTCCAGGGAAATATCAGGTGATTTGTCAGAGAGCGAGGAAGGAAGTTGGCAAATGAGACTAAACACAACGTGAATAAAATTTTTAAACATCAGATATATTTTCATCTGTGATGGTGGTTGTTAAACAATGATGACAACAACTCCCATGATCCCACACCACTTCACGATGTCATCAAATTATGTTGTTTGTTTTAATTGTTTTAATTAAGGGACCCCAAGTGGCAGAAGTTACATAGAGTGCCTTTAATCAATTTGGTCTATAAAATGTGAGAAACAGTTCGTCACGACACTCCAAAACCCAAAGATATTTAATTTATTAAGGTACTGTAGAAGAATAGAAAACAGGTTAATATTCAAAAGTTTTGATTTGTTCATTTTTGCTTAAAAATTTGACAAATAATAGTTTCAGCTCAACTTTGATTGACTTATCTCAACATCTGTTCTGGGTTTTGTCACACAACATATGGCAAGGATTTGCTAGTGTTTTTCATCCAGAATTTATTCCTGAAGTTTTGAAAAAAAATACAAGTTAAAAGAAGACGACAAAGATGAGATGACAACTTTAAGCAATCAAGCGCAAAGAGACAAATACAGAACAGGAGATCCGTAACTGGAAAAATAAAGACAACAATGAAACATTTAGGAGAGATGCAACAAAAATAAATGTCAAAGGCAAAGGAGCAACATCTGTTTTCTTCCTGGTTTGATGATTTGTTTGCAATAACCAACAACAACAACAACATGTTTCATTGCTCTTATGAAGTAAAGATAAAGCACTCAGCTGATATGTTGGGTTATTTAAGTCGTACTTTCATCATGTGTGCTATGTAGTTATCAGTGGCGTCTGTTTTAGAATAAACATATAACGTGCTGAATACTATATAGAATGGTACTTGATTAGAATTCAATATGAATGTTTTGCATCTGAGCTATTGTTTTGGAGATAAACACACGTTCCTTTGTTGTGTGCGAGTGGGAGACAGATTTAAGGTGAATCCTTTGTAAGACCTCGGGGTTTCCACCAATCGCGAAGCAATATGACAGGCTACATATCCCCGGGAGGCTCTGTCGCTACCCATTTGTCAACGGAGCATTTTCTGCCTCAAACACACAGCGAAGCTTTATACCAAAGTTCCCCTAGGTGTGCATTTCTGTCTGCTTTGCATATTTCTGTATAAACCTGGGCTAAACAGAACTTTCAGAGCATTTCTGACTTCTAAAAAGCAGACTTTGTAGAGTTTATAACAAATATGCTGCAAAACCACTGTGCCATATAAAATTCTGCTCGCGGTGCTGCAGGTGCTTCCACAGGGAGCGAGGAGGCCAAATGTTTTGATGCACAGTGTGTGTTTGTACAAGAATGTTTATTTTTCACTGTTTACTTCATTTTTTTCTCTCTCTCTGTTTTGCTTCATTCAATCAGCCTCTCAGGATGCACTGCCAGACCTGCGCCCTGGTGACCAGCTCGGGTCACCTCATTGGAGGCGCCCGGGGTGAAGAGATCGACCGGGCCGAGTGCGTCATCCGCATGAACGATGCCCCCACCGCCAGGGGTTACGCCCGCGACGTCGGCCGCCGCACCTCCCTGCGCGTCATCGCTCACTCCAGCATGCAGCGGGTCCTGCGGAGTCGCCACGAGCTGCTCAACGCCAGCCAGGACACCGTGTTCATCTTCTGGGGCCCCAGCAGCTACATGAGACGCGACGGGAAGGGCCTGGTGTACAACAACCTGAGGTTGATGAACCAGGTGCTGCCCAAACTCAAAGTCTACATCATCTCCTGGCAGAAGATGCTGCAGTTCGACGAGCTCTTCAAGAAGGAGACGGGAAAGGACAGGTGAGGGGATGATGGCGGGTGTCACGGTCACAACGTACAAAATACAAAGTCATGTGAGGACAGCATGTTTTGCCAGCAGCACTGATACAATCATTTGCTGCTTCAAGATTCTCAAATGTGAGAATGTACTGCTTTTATTCAGTTTCACATTTTGGTATCTTTAGGATTCACACCATTGGTCAGACGTTATGCGCAACTTGAAAGCTCCACTGTGAGCTCTGAAAAATCTCGGACTGTCACGTCAGATGGGTCACTCTCTTTCTATTTTCTAATTTGAACTAAACTTTTGATACACTAATTACAAACATAAACTTCAGACAGATGGAAATAATCTTTAGTTGAAGTCCTAAATTAAAGAGTTATCCCAAATCACCCAGAATATATTCTTTTTCCAGTTCATGTCATGGATTTTCTTGGAAAAGAACAGACTAGTATATTCTTCCTCTGTCAATAAGGTTAAGTTTTCATCTGTTTCTGCTTGTTTGTTGGTTGGTTGATCGGCAGGATTACTAACTACTGTACTGATTTACATGTCAGTTGGATGGAGGATGGGTCTCGGCCCAGAATGGACCCCAACAACTTATAGAATTTTTTCTCTCCCTTTAACAGAGACATCTTTTGCTTTTCATTATTTTCCTTTCTTTGGGTGTTTTTGAAATATGTTGCTGTGCGTGTAAAAGATCTTGAGAGTTGAAAAGGTCAAACAGAAACTCTTCTTATTCACAGAAAACACTGCTCCTGAATCAACTCGTCAGACGCCTCACCTTTCACTTTGTGACTTTGTGAGTCACACGTTTGCATAATCTGTGTCTTTGCGGCTAGTTTGGCATGTAAGAATTGATTAGGGACAGCTGCTCTGTGGTTGTTAGCGGTGCTGGGTCAGGCATGTGTGAGCTGACCAATCAGAGGAGACTGTTTTTGGGAGGGAGGGGGCCTTAAAGAGACAGGAGCTAAAACACACAGAGGGGCAATACAGTGCTGCAGCTGTGAGTAAAGTTAACATGTAAACCTGTTCTAGTCATTACCCAAATCAAATTATGAACTCAGAAGTGAGCATAATATGTTCATTTTAATATTGGGTTTGATATAAAGGGTTTTTTCAACATTGTTGGTATTTTCTCAGACAAATGCATGGATGTTGATGACATTTGGCTGGTATCTATGAGTGAGTGCAAAGGAGGACTGTTGGGCCTTGGTGGAGGTATGAGGCCCTCTCAGTGTCATTCTGGTTTAGTTATATTTCTTTTTAGTTTGGCCCCTGAGATCTGAATTTCATGATATTTTAAAACCCTCTATATGTATTTTCTACGGTAAGCCTCACTAATGGCTTATTTTTCACTGGTGTGGGTTGGAATTTTTGCTGCAAATTCAAGAAACCTGAAGGATCAAAAATAAGCAGTCGGAGAAGTGTATTAACGTGAATCTCAAAGATTTAGCTCTGAAGGCCAAACTTAAACAGTAATAACTGAAGAGGAGTATAAAGGCTTGAATTTAGCAGTTTTTTCCATGACATGAACTAGGGTGTTCGCGGTGAGTTGGTATTTAATGACCCTGGGGATGTTATTGTATTATAGTCGTGCTCTGAATTTCTTTATTTGAGTGTCTCTTACTTATTATACATGGAGTTATTTTTAAGAATTGGACAAACTGGGCACCTGGTCCTGTTCATACGAGCCGCAACAGGAGGCAGAAATGAGCTGCACCGTGAGGAACACTTGAAGCTTTGTTCAGGGTGGTGGATAAGAGCCTAGAGTTCTTTGTGGATTTCTTTCAGCGTTCATTTTGAAAATGTGTGCAAATAGAATGAAACGCGGTCTGGTCAAACTCCAGTGTACGAGTATATTCATTTTATTTGCGCTCAAGGACATGAAAAACACAAACAAGTGCAATGGGTCGTCTGACATAGAACTGTGAAAGCGAAGAAAAAATTTCCTGCCAGTTCTTTGTGTCGACATCATGACCTTCAGAGAAACATGGGCGAGACTTTTTTTCCCTCTGTTCAAGCTTTGTAGCTTCTTCAACATGTACAACAACATGCAATTCATCAATATTCAAAGTGCTTTCAGTAAACTCCTCCGTGGTGTTTTGTGCAACAAATAAGCCATTTGCACCTCAAATTATTCATTCTTGTGCACAGTTCATGCATCTGAATGCTTTTTTTAATCCAATTTCAGCACTCACTCTGACAAAAAAAACACGTTTTTTTACAACAATACACCATGTTTAAAGGTAGCTGTGTCTCTAATTTCAAAACATTATGAAAATCAGCTTGTACTGATGATTAAAAGAGAGGGTAATTTGTAATAATTACATAACAACAGCAGCACTTGAACAGCAGGGTAATATATCAAAATTATATTGTTACCATGATATGAGTCCAGATGTCGTCTTAGAATTTGTGTTTATATTTTGATTTGATTGTTGTCTCTTCCTGGTTTTAAAGGTGCGATATTCGAGAATTGGCCGTCTAATTCATACTCAAACAAGCTCCAAACAAACAGGGGCGCATCATATCAAAAGGGTTACAGCTAACAGCTAACTGCTAGCATGGCTAACGTCATTAGAGAGGTTGATTCTGCGACACAGAACAACTTCAGTTCCTGTTGCAGTTCTTGAGCTAATATTAATAATAATAATAATAATACATTTAATTTAATAGCGCCTTTCAGGGTACCCAAGGACACTTAACAAAATAGAACAAACAAAACAGAGAATAAACAGAGAAACAAAAAATACATATAAGATAAAAAAATAGAGAAGTTGATTGATTTGGCTGGATCTAGAGCTGATAGGCCGTATTAAAAAGATGGGTTTTTAAGTCTCTTTTGAAAGTCTCCAAAGAAGTCTGTTTGCCGATTTCAGCTGGGAGAGTGTTCCAGAGAGTGGGGGCTGTCACACAGAAGGCTCTGTCGCTGACGGTTTGTAGTTTGGTGTGAGGGATGGAGAGCTAGTGTGTGCCTGATGAGCGCAGCGGGACTAGGTGTAGTCGAATGGAGAGATTTGTAGGTCAGGTGGAGAATTTTGTAGGTGATGCGTGATTTAACTGGGAGCCAGTGAAAGCGGATGAGAGTGGGGGTGATGAATATTCTTAAAGGCTGCACGTTTAAAGGGGCGCAATGTAGTTTTTGAGAAGAAATTCAAACTGAGAATTTTAATATTTACAATATTATTGAGGTAATGACACAAACTCAGAAATATTTATACTTTCCATAACTGAATAAAAGAGCTGTTCTCAGAGAAACATAAGGTCCACAAAACACTGTTTGAAGCTACAAAGTTGGCAGGGTCCGCCACATATAAATGAGTCAAACAGTATGAAGCTGTGTTGTTCTTAAAGGTCAGTTTGTTCATTAAGTTTATTCAGTCGTGAAAACAAAGACAGCTTGTTTATGTAGTTTGTTTGGGTATAAAAAAAATAATGAGTCAATAACAGTTTTTCTCTTCTGTTTCAACTTCTTCCCCAAAACTACAGAGTGCACCTCGAGCTTGTAATAGTCATTCCCACAATATTGTTGCAATATCGATACTGAAGCATTCGGTCAGAAAGTGGTATTTCATTTTGTCGCCCTGTCCTGACACTTATGAGGAGCTTTTGCGTAGATTTCTAAATATTGTGATATTTATCATGTATTGAAATATAGCCAAAGAAACTGCACTATTACTTTAAGGATATATCTTCCAGCTTTCGTTAATGCTTCTCATTTTGCGTAATTGTTGCTAATAAGTTGCTTATGATTTTGAGATCCTTGCTTATGTGATACACTTCTCAGTTTTGCAGAAAGAGGTTAAACTAGGTAACCAATTAACTTCAATGTGCAGTTGTAAACGTGTAGTTTGTCTTTTCTTAAATGTTAAGAATATATGGTATTTTCAGCGCTTTCAGGGAGTCCCAAAAATCAAAAGATATGAGGGTTGGCTGTCGAAAAAGACACTGTTACAGTGTGTGTTGCTCTTTGATCAATCAAGCCAGAAAGACATCAGTAAGTTAGCTCCTGTCCCAGATGTTACAGTTTCCTGCAACTGTTTGAATGCATCACCAAAAGAAATATTTCAAAGCTCAACATGAACATATCGAACAGAAAAGAAACATGTGATGTGCAAATGGGTTAGAAAATAGTATTTTTCTCTGCGGCACCTTCCCCCAAGCTGAACGGTGATAAAAGGACTCCAATTGAACGAGTCCATGCTGAGTTCTCAGTCCCGTGGCCATTAATGCTTCATGAAAACACACCACACACTTTCTCTTTTTGTCTGAGCCCTCATCAGCCGAGAACTGAGCTATTCAACCTGAGCCCTCAAGTCGACAATTCCCCCCTGACATCTACTGTATCCTGCAGTCAAACATCCATCCTTCAGGATCTTTGCCGACAATCATGGTCAATAGTAACAGTGAGCAAGCAGCTTGAGTTGTGCTGTTCTCTTTCATAGCAATAAGCCTTCATATCTGTGAGGATTGTTCGAGGTCATTTCTGCCCTGTGGAACACGGTAAGAGAAAGAAGGAAAGCCTGGAAGTTCTATCTAATATTAAAGAAAAGTACAAAGAGGAGTGGTCAAAAAAATGAGAATATGTTTAACCTATTTTATGAAATGAATCCTCTTGTCTTCGAACCCCATTAACAGCAGAGTTTCTGGGTAATCAGCCAAGCAATCGGCCACCCTGCAAGCCTGCAATTGTGATTATGGGTTAAGCCATTTCAGTGAAGGTAATTAAGATGGTATGGGATGTTGTCACATCCACCCATTTTAATAACACCAGCAGAGAAGCGATGAAAAAAACAGGTGTCCCTCTGCCTCCTCCATGTTAAATTGCTAAACCAGAATGAGCCTCAACCGGTGATTAAAGGCAAATTAGCTTTTCAAATAACCATTTTTTCAATTCAGTGTTTTATGTTCCCGTAATGCTTTATTGTAACCTCAAACAGCCCTGCTGTGTTGCACTGTCAGGATTATATTGGATGCATTTGGGCCGAGTAGTGGTGTACTTTGCTGGAGCAAAATGTGTGGGTTGCAGGCGAGAGATCGTTCGGTTACCAAGAGATCACAGGTTTGATCCCTCTTTAAAAAGCAAATTTACCTGCCGTTGGGGAAAAAGCAGGGAAAATGCCAGCTCGAGCCTGGAAAACAATTCTGTGTTGAGAAAAAAGGTCAAAAAGAGGAAAAGAGAAGCCCGCGGTGCAGCAGAGCGCGATGCAACAGCTGCAGCAGTGGAGAACGAGCGGCCACAACAGGAGCCTGAAACGGATCTGAAGGGATTAGATACAGACCCAAGCCTCTATTTATCTCTTCCTACGATGACATATAGGAATACTCTGAAGAGCCAATTAAGAAACACACTTCACAAAAAGTGAAGACACATTTACCGAGAAATTCCTTCCCACAGCACAGTGTAAGAGTAACCTTTAAAGGCCACGTACGGCCATGCATGTGCTATTGTTATTTCGGCTGCTGCTCAGCTTCAAGATCAAATCTCTGCTGGGACGTACAAGATGTCACCAAATTCCAGCTGATAAAGCTAATACAAATCACAGAAGGTCAAAGAGATGTCTACAGAAGCCCTGAAGGACAAGTGAAGATGTTTTTTTTGTTTGTTTGTTTTATTCTTATTTTATTTTAGTCTTATTTCTCCATTTCTAAGTCTGAACTAAAGTTTTTCTCTCCTGTGTGCCAGGTTCATCATTGCAAGTTCCTCATTTATTGATTTATTGATTTATTTTTCCATCTGTGATAACATACAGAAGAAATAGTTTTTCCTCCATGTGTGAAACAGAGCGAAAAAAGTTTTAGCGAGGGAAAAAAAAAAGTTCGCCTTCACTCGGGTTCACACATAAAAATGTTTCTCCTGAAATTTTCCCATCACAGAAATTAGGGAAACTTGGAAAGATTATCTGAGCAAACCTGCGTTGATAGCTTTCAAAATGGTGGGGCATTAAAGACGTACATCTTTTGTGTGGACCAGAAAGTTCTGGTTGGAGAAAGAAGACAGAAAATTCTCTCCTGGAAAAACTTTTTTTTCACTCTGTTCGCCACATGAAAAATAAACATTCTTCTGGGGGAAAAAACCAAAACAATTCACTCTGTTGAAAGTTTTTATTTCTCCTGGAAAAAACAACATTTGGTTTCACACAGGAAAAAAGAATTTCAAAGTATTTTCAGATTGTGAAATAAAAATTAAGAAACTTTGTCTGAGCTGGAAAAAGTGCAATGGAAACGGAACAAATGAATGACGTTCATGCATGACACATCCATTAAATAGATGAAAAACAGCATCAAGCCAAACATCAGAACTGAGTGTAGCGAGAACGTTGCCCTCAAATTTATGAGAGGTGTCATATTTTCATCCTGTCATCCATCATTTTAGGTTTGACTGACGCTCTTTTAACTACATCATCATATTTCTGCAACAGTTTTTATGACACCAGAGTGGAGAATCGGTGCGGGCTGCTGTTTTATCTCGATGTACCATCTCCTCATAATCACCCGACAGAAATCCAGTTAAAACTTGTGGATGGAAATTTGACTGTGAACACCCACACAGACTTTAACACAGGCTTAATGAGGCAAAGTGAAATCACACGTGTAGGTGGACCAGAGGTGTGCAGGGGCAAAAGCGGCACCAGCGAACAGACCACCATACAGCGGACATTTTGGTTTGTCATTGCAGGAAAAGCTCTGGTGTGATTTTACCATAACAAAGTGATGACATGCTGCAGTCGCTGTGACGGGATATTGTATCGCAAGATCTGATATTTTTGCGGCAGTTGAATGTATTTGCGAAATGGCCAAAACATTTCACAAATGACCAGTTCTGTCTCCATCACTGGGCAAAGCATCATTTGTTCTGAAAAGTAGCTCGCACCAGAAAACGGTTTGCTCTCCATCAGCACCTGCAGTTGTGACTGGTTGCTGCCGATTCTGATGCAAAATGATCAAAGTTTTTTTTAGTTTTAGCTAGATGATGATGATGATAATAATGATATGATTAATTCACAATGTAAAATCAGATTAGAATACATTAGATGAGCAAGTGTTACAAAAGTATTGATCATTGTGCCTTATTTTTTTATGGTACTTAATAAAACAGTGAGTGGCTGCACAGTGCTGATTGCTGTAGTTTCTTATGTCTCCTCCCTGTCTCCCTTTGGAGGAGGTTAACATTGGTGGTGTTGGAATTGTATAAAAACTGATGAATACATTTGATTAAAATTCAAAAAGGAAAACAAAAAAAATCAGTTTTGTTTAAAATGAATGAGGATCAAATAGAAATAATCTAATCCCATATATTTAAACCTGTGTTTAGAAAAATTGATTGATCGATATAATTCATCTTAAATGTGTAGGGAAAAAAAGCTTTAAAAAAGAGTGAGAAAGGACGAATAACAAAATGAAAATGCAAAACAAAGTCATAAAGAACACACATTCCATTTCATATCGACTCTGCAGTACCCTGCCCTTTTTTCACACACATTACAAGTGTCATTATTGTCAACCCTAACCTTGTACTTCACACAATTCTTAAAAGTTCCATACGTTGAAAAACATTTTGAAAATGTCTTTTCATCTCAGCCCTCATATTCCCAACGCTTTCCAACACAGAGTGACGCCCTGGGCTGTATGAAAAGTAGACAAGGTTGTATTGTGCACGCTGACTCATTGCCGAGGCTTACTGGGGCATTTGATGGAACTGACCTATCATTAACGAAATGTGCTTCAGCTGTGCTTTTTATTTTGTGGTCAGACCAGATAGCAAAAGCTTTCTGGGTTTTTGTATCTCCTGTAGTGATTAAATGCTTCAAGTGAGCAAGAAATGGTCAACAACCACGTTCAGAGTAACGAATATACATCTGCATAGCTTGGCATTTCTACTGTCAAATAAAAGATAAAGGGGCAAAAGAAATGGAAACAAAAGTGAAGCAGAAGAGATTCTGCTGCGCCATCATTTTGGCTACCGCTCACATTTCAACCGATTCCCCAACGGTACCTTTTTGTGGTATTTTTGTAGTAGCAAAATAAGTTACATCCGTTCTAACCAGTTGAATCATTCACTTCTAGACTTGATAAATCAAGAGTCTTATTTCCTTTAACAATGCACATCACATGTCAGTCACTCAGTAAGTTATATTTTAAGTGGCATCTTGATGTACTGTACATATACATATTTCTGTATTTCATTTTACAGATATATGTACTGTACATATATCTGTAAAATGAAATACTTTATGAAGCAAACTGCTACACTCGGCTGTTCCTGTTCATCAACCTGGTGCTATAAGAATGAATATAAGAGAAAACTTGATGCTGCTGTCCTCTCCTGGCACGCCATGCCGTGATGACTGTATTTTAAATCGATTGGAAAACTTTGATTTTGCATTTTGACCCCTTGAGCTTGACTCAGTGTTGAAGCTACAGCAGCAGATTGAATCAATTATGTGAAGTCAGCAGTTCTAATTTTGTTTCCAAAACACATTGAATACTGTACATGGCTGTGAATATGAGCACAAAAATTGTTTTGGTTTAAGCATGTGAATTAAAACATGTCATTTGTAAATATACTTTTACTTTTACATCGAGCTAGTGGGCTGAGTGCTTGTAATATAAAATCGATCCTGGAATAAAAGAAAGCCTGCTGTAATATTCCTCACAGACAGAATGCCGTTCACATAATATTGGTTTCATACCAACATTCTAAAAAAGAAATGGAAGAAATACTTACTTTATCTAATCTAATAATTAGATCTAATCTAAACAGCATGTGGGTCCGGAATGTTGGACGCAGTCAGTGGTTGAGTTTTCTGGAGACGTCTCCTATCGTCTTTCTCCCTATAATGTTACTGTAAAGATTTTCTCTCAGGGGATTTGGCACCAGTTGAGTTAATATGAATCACTACTCCGTAGCACTGACATAACTCCGTCGGTACACTTAAAAGTCCCGAGTTTGGTACCCAGCCCCGCTGCTCAAAAGGAAAAGAGGAACTTCAGTAAAGACATAATGGGGTGAAATTATGCAGAAAGCACGCATGGAAACAAGATGCAAACAAAGGAAATGGCGGCTTTATTTTTGCCTTTCTCGCACCTTAGGAGGGCAGATATCTGAGCTGTAGATAAAGATGGAAGCAAGATGCCTTTAAAATCAAACATCAAACAACATGTTATCACTGTAGCCACTGAGGGTGAAGGTGTCGGATATAAATAAACCTTGCACCTGTACGTGCCTGCTGGTGTTCTTAGTTTGACAAGCAAAAGAAAGGAAAACCTGGACCTTCACTTCAAGTAATGATTCACATGTTGTTGTGTTTTGTTTTTTTTCTCACTAATATGCTTCAGCGACATGTCCTCACAAGAGTAGCTGGTAACAACGTTCAGCGTGTGTTTGAGCTTTTACTAATTACGCCTCATCCAACCCTCCCGCAGCCTTCACCTCCTCTGCAGTTGCATAGCAGTCATTAAAATGAGCTCATTGTCAACACACACCGGCTTCTTTAGAAATCAGTACAAAACAACATCAAAAAACCTGAGCAGCACAGTTCTCGTTCTCTTATCAGCTCCCGTTTTACAGTAAAAGTCTTGATTTGTTTGCTCAAACGCTGGATCTATGGTGAAATGTTCTCAAAAAGAAGAAAACTGGAGCACTCTGCCTTCCAAGCTGAGATGATGTCTTTTCAAGGTAATACGGTATAGTCATCTCTATGGAAAATGAGTTGTTTGAAAAATAATCTCACTTTTTTCTTTAATAGAAATAAAACTGTGAAGGCTCAAGGATCAACAAACAATTAAGACACTCATTACATGGGTACTTTTGCCAGACTTGCAGCACCAAACTGGGCAAACATGAGGAACGGCGGTGTTCTCCTTCACAGGGATAAATCCGTCTCCCCACTCACAGCTTGCTTCCAGTCCTTTTAAAGACAGCCATTGAAGCTGAGAGGTTGACATTTCACACCACATTATTCATCAGCATGTTCATAAACAAGGAAATGAGCAAGACTTCTTAAGTGAGATTAGTTGCATGCCTCTTGACTAAGACCTCCGCGCATCCACCACAGATTGCTTGGTGACAAAATGCTGTTGCTTTGAACTTTGGAAGTTTTCTAATTTGGAAAGAGTGTGTGTGTGTGTGTGTGTGTGTGTGTGTGTGTGTGTGTGTGTGTGTGTGTGTGTGTGTGTGTGTGTGTGTGTGTGTGTGTGTGTGTGTATGTGTGTGTGTGTGTGGTAGCAGGCTGTTGTCATATTAAAAACGCAGTGGCTTTGTTTGCACATCACAACAAATCGGCATGTTCCAGACAACCTGGGTCCTGTCTTAATTAAATGAAAATGAGAAGTCTGTGCTTCGGCTGCAATTACGTCACTTTTAGTTTTTTTCGTGCATGGACAGACTCTAATAAAGACGATGGTTGGACGAAGGTGCTCTGATGCTTTTTCGTCACGCTGTCGCTCGGCTCTTGCAGACAGTAAACCAACAGGAAATGGCTGTTTGGGGACATTTTTCCAGCAAACACAGTATTGTGTTAAAGGTCGGACTGGGGTGAATTAATGGAGGGATTGAGGAGGAAAGTTGTTGTAGAAAGCGGCACCCTCCAGGGCCTGATCTGATATCACTCTCCGTGTTATGTCCACCGTATTCCTAGCCTCCATGATACCCTGCAAGAATTGTTGCCATAAATTCTTGCCGCAACGTCTGCTGTGTCCAGGCACTCAACGGGAACTGTCATTTCCCATGAAAACAGGATGCTAGTCCTTGTTCTCAGCAAGACAGGAATGGCTAGAAATAAAAGATTTAGGGACTTTGTTGAGCACCGGATGTATAGTCCAAAATAACTTCCCCAGTGACCTCCCCAGGACAACAACTCCTCAATGGAACCGTGGCCACGACATGTAAACGCTTTTTATACACGTGGTAATTTTGTGCAACTCTAAACCCATACAAAATCCATAACTGATCTGTAACTATAAAGTAAACTATTACACTATGTAAGTCGTATGAGAAAACAAGGAAGTGGCACAGCCTAAATCTACACCAACTACACGTTAGCATCCTAGCTGACCTAGCTGACTCAGCAGGTTACAGCTAGACTATAACTATAAGGTGAACAATAGGTGTGTGTGTGTACAATTTGTACTGTGTGTAATTCAGTTTTGGATTCAAAAGTCTGGAACCAGGCTTCTTTGTTCTGTGGGCATTGCTAAAGTGGAGGTATTCATGGGTCCACTTGGTTCCATTGACCAAGACTTTGCTACTGTAGGTGCATCAAAAAGTGTCTTTTTTCATGACCATGGTGCGTAGTACTACTTCCAGAGAAGGTGTTTGACGTACCTAATACACATCTAGGATTGGGTCCATTTATGAACGTTTGTTTCGTGTAGACTTAAAATATTTTAACCAGTGATGTGAGACCAGATTTGTGGCATATGTTGCACAATTTCATGGCAATCTATTTCTTTGTTTTTCAAGCTCAACACCAGAGTTAGACCAACACAAACTCATACCCTGAACGACTGAATAGGTTGATCGCCGATGACTACCAGAACGGCATGCATCACTGTTTCTGAAACGGCTTGACCCTTGCAGCGTACCAGCAACAGATTACACGACCTTCGTCGTGTGCTCACAGTTTGGTTAGATTTAGGCACTTAAAGTACTCAATGAAGTTCAGGAAAACATAATGGTTTGGCTTGAAATAACTATATTATTTATGTAACTTCAGTTACGTGACGTAACTTCGCAATATCAGTAAGTTATAATGATTCACCGCTGACTGAAGGAACTGAGGAACAATGCTCTCAAGTCCCATTTGTTTACCCGAACATCTGTCCCCTACCTTCTCTCTATACATACAGACTCTGACGTAAAGAAGAAAGAAACGTAACTATGGGTCATAACAAGTTGCTTTCACCGTCAACCTGCAGTCGTTTTCTGACGAGGACTGCATGTGTTAGACTGACAGACTGTCCAACATTGCAGCACTTCACTAGCATATTGAAAAAATGAACGGAGGTGTGGACACGAATCCTTGCCAGCCCAAGACGCGAGAGCTTATCTTACACTAGGTGGTCCTGTCTATATAACGTTCCCTGAAATCCTTTCAACACTATGGGAACATTTCCTCACTCCCCTACAGCTTCCCAGGTAGATGTGTTTCTATTCCAGCATCCCATAGTAGGGGAAATGTTCAAAACACAAATGCTAAACAAGGTTTTTATTCAAGGATTTTTGCCTGACACGTATCCCCCCTACACTGTTCTATCTGTGAGAAACTAAAACAGAGAAATTTTGAACACATTTCTAATCTACCAGGTAAATCCTCCACTCCCCAAATGTGTCACCCTCATCAACCAGCGGCGAGCACGGTGTCGAGATGCCTGCCTGGTTGTTCTTGTCAAGACTTTTCTTATCAGGCCGCGGCTTTGTTTCTCTGTCTTGCTGAGTTAAAACCTCAGCTGCTGTGGAGGCTAGTGTTTATGTGTTGGAACAGACGAGAACAAGCTTTCTGAAAGCAGCAGGGTGATGAGGTGGTCGAGGGATCAGGAACTCATTCTGTCAAACTGCTCTCAAGCAAGGGTCTGAACCTCTGCCTCTTCAAATCACATAATTTTCATGATACGATGAGTTGTAGCCAAGAACTAGCGCAGGTTATGACTTGTTTTGTTGCATTTTCAGCGCTGTTTATTAAGTCTAATTCTTTCCCGCCGACAGACATGGTTGGTCTTTCTGTTAGCTGATGTTACTTTGGTCTGGATTGAGATATCTCAGAAACTACTGGATGGACTGCATTGAAGTTTGGTAAACATATTCATGGTACCGCCACAAGCAGGCCAAAGTTTTTACTTATCCAATGCAATATCTCAAGGTTTTTCAATATTATTTTATTTTTAATTTTACATTTAATTATAATGACGACACCTATGCCTGCACTGTTAATGTTAGCAGGTGACATTTCACTTTCTGTTTGGAGCCCGTTCCTAGTGGGTTCTTTAACCGTCAATTCTACCTGTGCTTTCTATTTTGCCATCACAGTTTGAATTTAGCTCATAACTCACTGTGCTGACATGCAACGTGCATTAGCATGACTACATAGCAGGCTAAAACATAAATATGACAGGAAAGGCATTCTGCGGTATTTTGATGGCTTTATGTGGTTTAAAATTATTTTATTTTCAAATAAACCAATTTGGGACTCTTCTGCGTACCAGTAGAGCAAGCTCATATACCACTGAGAATTGTGGATCTGCAAGATGGATTATTAACATCAAACTATATAAAAGATGTCCTTTTTCTCTAACAACCCTTTAACACCACCAAACATAGAAGTTATGCTGGAAAGAGGTAGCATGGGGAGAGTTTGCCAAAGGGCAAGACGTCGGCATTTTGTCTCTGCAAGCTCTGCCCAATTAGCAAATGCTCTCCATGCTACCTCTTCTCTAACCAACGTCTGCAAGACATATTTGTGCTATCGGGGTGACATATTTGATATTATGGGAAATCCTCAACTATTGTTGGATGCTCAAATGTTGCACACAGTTACCCCCTCAGGATGGACTCGTAATGGACTAAAGTAATTCATGTAATTTTTTTTTTGGTGACAGCATACTAAATATATAAAACATTTAACTGCTAATTTGCAAATGTTAGAAATCTAAACTAAGACGGGGATCACGCTAAAAGTGTTTGGGTTAGGCTATCTGCTTAACATCAGCATTGTAAGTATGTTGGCACGACGGTGTTAGCGTTGAGGTCAAAGTATCCTACAGAGCACAGAAATCAAAATGATTTGACGCACTGTCTGGACTGGAATCACTGTTATGACTCATAAAGCGAATCCCCCTCCATTCTCTTTGTGCACTTTGTCTCAGCACATTTTCTGCTAAATGTATCTGTTCATCGCCCAAAAATATACTGCAGCATGTAGGCCAATTTTGTACTAACGCATCAAAATTAATGCGGCAATGATTTACTGAAGACAGAGATGGCACTGCTGTATGTGGTTGAATGAACAAAGAAGTTAATTTGGTGTAAACACGGTTGGTTAAGTAAAACTCATTTTGTTTTCTTCCTTCACTCTTAGTTTAATCCCATATGGTGAGCAGCTTGATGCTGGCGAACTGCAACTTTACAGTCACACTTGGGGAATGACTCTGTTGGATGAATTATAATTAAGTCTGCAGGGGTTATTTATATCTTATAAACCTCACCACCGTTTTCAGTATTTCCAGCGGGGCCATCTTAAAATACACCTGATAAATGATGCATGGTTACATCCACTGGTCACCAGTCACAATCCCAGTCAAGACGAGGTTCAGCTGTGCACCAGGGGAAGCGTGACGAGATGCACATCTGCGCCCGATTCAGCTGAAGGACTCAAATTTATCCCTGCTGAATTTTTTACATCAGCTCACACTTGGATATTTTCACACTGTGTGAGGGAACAAGCCGAGTTGTGATGCATTTTCTCCCTCAAACTAATTTATAAATTGGTTTGATGAATACTGATTGTTCCAGGAGTGCTTTGGACCACAACAGCTAAACCTCCCGCTTGGCTGTGTTTGGCAGCGATTACAGCCGTGGCCACAGGCCAGCAATCCGGAGATCAACATCAGGAAGTTTTCTGTCATTACTGCATTGTGAAAATAAGAGCCAGTAGCCATTCTATCAGCTCTGTGAGGCTGCACTTTGGCAGAGTCGCGCTTTGAGCTAAATGTTATCAACAGCATGTTCGTAGAGGCAATTCTATCAGGCTTATGTTGAGCTGTTCATATTTACAGTGTTAGCCATCGGAGTTAATATTTGCACCAAACAAAGTACAGCTGAGGCTGATGGGACACGTTTGGCAGGTATCTGGTTGTAAACCAAAGTGTTGGCTAACAGTAAAGTTTGACCTGATGGCAGTACTAAATGGAAAAAAAGATGAGTGTGTGTGTGTGTGTGTGTGTGTGCGCGTGCGTGTGTGTGTGTGTATATACAAGGCACAAGGTAATTTAACGGTCATTATACAACACAGGGTTGCATAATGAGTCCTTCATGCTACATAAATTAAAGGATATATGTACAGTTATTTATATACAAATATACATAAACACGTGGTGCGTCTTTTGGATTTGTGTTAAAATGATTGTAAACAGCAGGAACAAGATGGCGATGATGATGATGTGGTCGGCACATTCACATCAAAAGTTCAACATCACCGAAGCATCCACCTGGTGGATGTTTTAGTGTTAGCGGGTTATTCACACTGTATGACTGTTCGTCAGAGTGATGGCCTGTGGGAAGAAACCTTCTTGTGTTCGGTTGTTTTGGCTTACGAGCGTTCTGAAGCTCCTACCAGAGGAGGAAAGTGTGTTGTAGTCTGTTACTGTCCTCTCTGGTGGCCGAACCAAACGAGACAGTGATGGATGTGCAGAGACCAGACTGGATTTTTCGGGTGAACTGGATAAGCAGATCCTGATGCCGGTCGAACTTATTGAGCAGGCGCAGGACATACATCCTCTGTGCGGCCTTTTGACTGCTTATTAAACCTAGGTACTTTGGCGCTGCTCAGCCTTGCTTCCAATTATGCCAATTGGACACTTGAGATATTGTAGCAAGAAATTCCTCTGCAGCCCACCATTGTACAAGAGACGTCTGTAAAACTGTTGACAGGGTAGACGGTTAACTCCTCAAACTGCAATATAAGGTCAATTATGACTCTTTCTATTGGGAATTGTCGATCCATGTAGGTTTTGACATCATCACAATGTAAAGTCTATGCAACGAATGGGACTTCACAGGTGCATAAACCATAAATCTGCAGTTTAATCTCATATCTGTCTACAGAATGATCACTATCCCAGATCAAGCCAATGACAGTCATGTCATCTGCAAACTACAGGACTTTAAGTTTGGGTATATCTATAGACAAATATTAGCAATCCATCCAATAGGTGTAAAGATACTTTGGTTGTGCAACACTGTCATAATACAAATCCCAGGTTTCAGACGAGCTAACTCGTTAACAGCTGCTGCAGTTAGCAGCAATTTGCGGTTACTTCAGCAGCATGTAAAGCTCTGTGTCCATCGGGAAACTCTGTAAATAGCTGAGAGTTTGATCAGAGCAGTCAGAGTCACATTTTGTTCATAAGTATGATCCAGTTTCACCAACCAACTTGGCATTGTGTGATTTAGTGCAGTAAAGCAGCAATAGTGGAAATGAACCCAAATGACGGTAATCCAGGCGCACAGTGGGACTGACAGGACAGCACTGATGGTTTTGGAGCTGTTATTTTAAGGTAAAACAGTTAAATAATGATGCTTTAAAAACCAAAATGTGAACCATGTGGTGGCTGGAGAAAACGTCAGTGATCACCAAAGTCACAGAAGTC
>CAEMYA010000024.1:8617038-8631163 GCA_903131615.1 Diplodus sargus
GGTGCAAGTTTTATGACTCCGGAGCCCCATTAAATTGATTTAAAACCAGCAAGGAATTCCTTAAAAAATGTATGGATGTCTGGATTGGACTGTTTGTTCATCTGACAGAAGTCCTGTGAGAGACGGCACGCTGACAGACATTTAGATTTGGAGAGATTTTCTAATGCAATGAAAATCTAATTTTATATTTCTTTCATAAGCGCGTATCTCTGAAAACTGTGATTAGCCCTCATTTCTTTGAGGGCATGACTGCAAAAACTACAATCTGAAAGCAGCTGAAGCTTGAGTCATTTTCAACTATCTGCTCCACATGCAGACCCGGGCGACTTTCTGATTAGGGGTTTGATTATTTGACAGGGTTCATTTGTATCGGTCGATACGCAGGATGGATCTGTATTTTAATGAAGCTGTGAGGGAACTTGAACGATCTCGCAGTCAGGAAAAATCGACCTCTGGATTTAGACAAATCTTTATTCTGCCATCATACACCGATGTGAGATTTTCTGATTATCTTCCCAGTTAATCACATTCAGAAAAAATCAAATACGGAACATCTTTCATCCTCGTGATCTCCCACGCATGAAATCCACCCAGCTGTCATCTCTCTCTCCTTCTCCTCTCTGCAGGAGGATATCAAACTCCTGGCTGAGCACCGGCTGGTTCACTATGACCATCGCCCTGGAGCTGTGCGATAGGATCAACGTCTACGGCATGGTCGCCCCGGACTTCTGCAGGTGAGACAGTCGAGCTGAATGTAAAAACATCATCGCCGGCTCGACCGCAAGTACCATCGCTAAAGGTTTCTGCCGCTTCAAGTGTATACAAAATCATAACAGCCCCGCCGCCCGATAAGAAAGACTAGAATTGTAAATATATACAGGCAGCTGGTAAATTGAATCTCAGTGTGGCTGGAGATGTTTCTGGAATGCTTAAATTGGCTGAGGCGAAAATAAGTCAGTAAATTGATAATGACTGATTTTAATTTTTTTTGGTAAACTTATCCTTTAACTTAGCAGTTTTCTAGAGTTTTGCATCATTTTGTTTCTCTCTGCTGTTCAACACCACCGAAGTAGACTTTTATTGCTTCCTGCTGGCCCGACATGCTTTTCAACCCCGTATGCAGTCTCGTCTTTCTTACCTGTTAGGAAAAATATGCGTACATGTTTGGATATGGCCTCTGTTTGCAGGAGCCTGGGAGGTGAATTTTACATCACCTGCTGTAACCCCTGGCTACACTGCTAAGAGTTGCCTCTGTGTTCTCCATGGCTCCGTCCACCCTTTTCTGTTTGGTTAAATTAATTTGTCCGTCACACTTACACAGCATCCCCACAGCCCAATTTTCAGCCCTTCGTCCTCTGTAGACCCCGACAAACAAACCCCAACAATTGAGAAGTCGTATTCTCTAAAGTTTCAGGCCAAAGAAAGCTGTGTTTCTTGGATAAGACGGGCTTTGTTCGCTCTCTGTATTATTCAGTATGGAAATGCGGACCTCTGAAGATCCTGCCCATGAACTGGAACGCAGCTTATGTGAGAGGAGGTGTACTTGCATGAGGGATAATAACATGTGTTATTTTTACTGGAGCGACTCCTCTTGACACTTCTACTCTAAAGCTAATACAAACTCGATAAAGACGACATTCTGCTTCACCTTCAACTGACTGACCGTTTTTTTATGTCGGTGTTCAATCACATCACAGGCAGTTTATCTTTCTGTTGTCAGACCACTTCAGGAGTAAAATGTGTGTTTGGCTGCAGGAATGAATGTCACTGAATGTTTGTCATACGGCGTCTTATACTGTAGTCATTCTAAAGGTTTCACACGTAGAGGTTTGCTCCTCCCTACAAATGATGGTTGCTGATAAACTGCTGCAGTATTGGTTATATTGGTAGAAGGAACATTACTGATGTTGATTATATAATTAACTAAAATCGAAATGTTTTCCTTTGCGTCTCAAATGTTAACTTTTTAAGAAATCTAGCTTTGTTTTTCAGCTGCATGACGATGTAGGTAACTCAGTGGTCGACAATAAAATGGGACCCAAATTAGCACGATCCATTCTTCCAAGCTGAGGGCGGCATTTGATTTTGCACTGATTCACTCTTTCTTTAACCCCGTTCACACTAGATTAAAAAAAAAACACACACACTAACATCTGGCTTTTGTCGTCAGTGAGAGATGGTACAATCTGCAGTAGTCATGGAATATTTTTCAGCTCCACCTCCGATCGGCAGCGATGGAAGAATGTTGCTAATTTTTATCCCCTTTTCTGGCGTGATGCCGACGCATTCAAGTCCCAGATGTTTGCTCGTCAGTGGTTTTCCATCCCTCTCTGTCCTGTCAACATCATTCAGACACAGAGAATTAAGTAAAAGATATATAATAGTAACATTGTCACTGGCCTCTATGCTGATTTCTAATGTCCTTGTTTCCCAACGCGAATCTGACACACACTCAACAAAGAGTTGATGGTAATTATCAAGTAATATTTATTTTTAAATGACCTCCAATTATCAAAATAAGTTACTCAAAATGTATTGAAAATTACCCCAATATTATTATAATATTCAGCTATTTAAAACAAGTTTTAAATCCATGACCCGAAAACTCTCCCAACTGGGTCGTGCTTAACTTCTGCTGATGATGCCATTTTATGTCCAACTAGTTTCCGTCTGACTTCTAACTTTCTGTCTTACTCAAATCGAGGCAGATGGCTGTCGGCGCCCACTATAGAGTCCGGTTCTGCTTCAGAATACTGCCTTGGAAGTTTTTTTTTCTCGCCAATGTTGCCAAGTGATTGCACATGCAGGAAATGTTGGGTCCCTGTAAATAAATTAATCACGGAATATCGTTCAGACCTGACTAAGTCTGAAAGTGTCTTGAGATTACTTTTATTGTGATCTAGTCAGCTAATTGATTGTTTCCACTATTAAAAATTAAAAGAATCCTCCTCCATATAGGCATTCATTTAAGCGTGATAATGGTGCTAATCACTGGTTTGAAGTGGAAAAGGAGTGGAAAAAATTCTTTGCACCGATCAGGAAACGGAAACATTTGAATCAGAGACTCAATACAGTTGACTGGTTGCTTGAACAATCCAAACCACCAAAAACCCGATGACACAGATTATATGAGCTTTAAAACTTGATTGGTCTCTGATATTTAATGTCATGGAGGAACAGTGAACCAACATTTTCTACCTCTGAGCCCAAGGCGACCATTTTTCTCAAACCATTAATGATCTAATCCTTCTGTTTTTCTAACAAAAAAAGACCTTGTTAAATTTTGAGACACATTTTTTAACTTGGCAGCAAAGATAACTGAAATAAAGTTTCTCCGAGAGTCCTCATTAGTCGCGGGGACTTTCATGGCTGACACTGACACGACACTTCAAATAATCACCAAATAATTCACCACAGAGCGACGCTAACTTTTTGTGTAACCACAAAAAAAAGAATACCAAAATGCAGAATAAAGCATCCAGGTCAGACTGACTCCTTGTTGCCATGACAATTGAGTAATAGGCAAAAGGATTTTTTTTATTTGTTCTTGCGTTGAAGACTTCTCCCCTCTATATTCCCTGTGCATTGTCCTCTTTAGGAATCCACATTTTGTAGTTGGGTGGCTGGCGGTGTTGAGATTTCTTTACACTGAGTTATGGCAGAGAGAGACGCCATAGAAAGGCAAAGAAGTACGAGATACGCAGCCAGTTGGTTGTGACTCTGTCTTGCACCTTGCAACAAACTCACCCGGCCTCATTAGCGGAAGTTAATGGTTTGAATTACAGCGCGTGTCTCATCCGTCCCCGCCAGACCTTTTTAATTGGGGGAGTTTATTGGACGAGGAACAAATCTTATTAGAGTTCTCAATAAAAAGAACAAACTGTAAAATTGTCCGTATATCTTTGCTCTCGGCCCTGACCGATTTACAGAATCATTTTTTTTATTTTGGGTTTTCGAGCACAAATTCAGACTTGGCGATAATGAAGAGGGACTGGCCGCTTCGTCTCTTTGAACAAACTCTGCTTAAGCTGATACTCGTGATGTGACCCAACTGAGAATGCTCTTTTCTACTTCTTTTTAAATTCACCTACTTGAAAAGTTCTCCATGTTGTGAGGCTGCTTGCTGACTTTTGAAAGCACTTTCCTTCCCTTTTTTCTTCTACAGAGCAACACATTTGAAAAACATGTCGACCCGTGACGGAAACTGTGTTCATGATTACTTCTTACAGAGCACTAGTTCACATCTTTGCACCTTTAATTCTCCTTTTAGAGGCCCCGTGTCTAAAGCCGTAGTTACTGCAGTTTGAACATGTTCGAACACAGTGGGGCACTTCTCTGGCCTTTCATTTCTCTACCAATACGTGCAGAGAGGCTAGGGAATGATGTGAGACAATCCCTGTCAGATTTTCATGACTTTGTATTATTTTATATGGACTTATGGTCACAAAAGTTTTTTTTTTTTAAATGAGGTCTGTTTTGATTACATGAAGACGAAGAGACAAATGGAAGATCTTGCCATGTGATCTTCCATATTTCAAAAGCAGCATAACATTAAGTAGAACCCAAGCCTGCAAGGAAAATCAGAAGTCTCTGAAGGTTTCAATAAATAAACAGGGCAGTCTGTATTTGAAAGGAAACCATGCATACGAGAGAGAGCACCACTTGTCCTGAGACAAAAATATTCCCCCTTTCCTATGATTAACTATCATGTATTCATTTATGCTACTGAAGCATCTAAAGAGAAGACAACCTACAACATAACTTACTCTCTTAGCTGGATTATTTTGAGTTTTGCTACAAGATAAGAGGGAACATTTAATTAAGTCCGGAGCACATACAGTTGAGGTCTGAAGGTACTGAAGGTCTGGCTGACAGGCCACACAACCAGAACTGGCTGATGGATTAAACTAATGGAAACGGAAGTGGAAAAATGTACAGATATTAAAAATATATGAAGACGAATGACTCTATGGGAGGCAGTAAAATAATGTTATTACATATAAATCTTTCATTTAATCAAATGGAAAGAAGGCAGACGGCTGATGTGTTCAGTAATTACGTAATCTTTTTATAATGTGTAATACTGTATCTGCGTGTCAAAACTGTCGGTCAGTGGTGTCGCAGCCACACAGCAAAAATAGGTTTTCATGATGAGTTTCCATGCATGAGCTTAGTTTAGTGTACTCGTTTGACCTGGACATGAGTTATATTGGTGCTGCAGCATTCGATCAGGCACAAGCTCCAGGTGCGCTGCACTTCTGTGTTCATGGGAGAATGCAAATGTACGACACCTGTCAACTGGAACGCTTTTTTCAAAATATACTGTGGAAAGAAGAAAGACACGAAAAACAAACGGGAGAATACACATGGAACATATTTTGTTTGTTTTACGTGAATAGTTTATTGTTTGTTCTGCGTCGATATCTTCCAACATATTGAATCTGTGCGCTTGTTTTTTTGGTTTTTTTGGTGAATACGTGGAAGGTTGTGTTTGGTGTTTCGGTTGTTTTATGACAGAATTAAAGAAAACCAAACATTCGAAATGTTCCGGCTAAGTAAAAGCTGGAGACAGGAGAACGCTGGGAGGTTGGGAAGATTACATTTCTTTTTAAGGATTTAGAGCTCAGTGTTGTCTAAGACTGAATGAGTAGCAGATGTTAAAGCAGCATTATGTAACTTTTTATTTTACTAACAGCTTTACAATCATGTTGATGTCTTGTAATGGAGGGAATGGTGTCTCTGTCTCAGCCACTCCACCTCTTGTTTCTGCACTATGTAGCTTCAGTGAGCGGCTCGGATCACAGCGTTACATACATGTTAACTTCAAAACACAAGTTTTCATCACATAACATTGTTATGATGTCACGAGTTTTGTTTGTAGTTAGCTCCCACATTATGTCTGCGACAGTGGTGCTGCACTGAGAAACTGAGGGCGGCGCCACATTGCGCAATGTACCAATTTCTACATAATGTTGCTTTAACATGGACTGCCTTCATTTTGACTGTGTGCAACATGCAACTATAAATGGCTTCTATTCCTGCCTGAACTCCAATTTTGCGTGAACTTGAGTTATTCATGCTGAAACATCACTGAGACACTTTTTGAAGCGACGCATCTCCATTTGTCTTCTTCATTGTGTTCGGCTGCAGGTGGCATTTGAATGTTATTAAAACAAGCTAAATTTAGCGTTGTCAGCCCTCCAAAGGCAAACAAATGAATGCAGATCAAATCCCCCTCCTGCACCTCAAAATGGAAAAACTCTCTGTGGTGTCACATGAAACTCAAGTGACTCATTAAAGCGTTTTTAAATGTCAACTGTCTGCTCTCTCACCACCACTGCAGGGAGCCTCAGCACCACTCCGTCCCCTACCACTACTACGAGCCACGTGGGCCGGACGAGTGCGCCATGTACATTTCTCACGAGCGTGGGCGGCGGGGCAGCCACCACCGCTTCATCACCGAGAAGAGGGTCTTCGCCAACTGGGCACGGACTTTTGACATCCACTTCTACCAGCCGGACTGGAGCCCCCCGCCGCTCCCAGCCAACCGGACGCTGGAGGGGGCAGTCACATCGGCGCCCCTGGTACCTCAGAAGACGTGACCGGCATCCGGGGCCAAGAAACTGCTTTTAGAGATTCATCTCAGAAAAGCCTGAGGATAGGGAACATTTGCATTGAGGGCTACCGGACCCTTTAGAAAAATAAAAAAAGTTGAAAAAACATGAAGTAGGCCAGGAAATAGTAAACACACATGAAGCCTGGGTTCGGTGAACATTTCTCCAGCTCCACCGCTGCAGCTCTGGCGGTGCGCTCAGTTTACGGAGGTGAACCACTTTTTTCAGTTGTTTTGTGAGGGTCATACAAGGGGGCGGCATCATGACACGCTCTCAACGCATGCATGCAGTGTCTTACTGTGGATCCTCCTCGTCTTTGTGCGTACGTGTGTGAGTGTGCATTTGTTTACCAGAGGGATCACTGAGGATACGAACTTGAGCTCGTCGCAAAAAGCCTCTGTTGGATCAAGGATCTGTGCAGGACTCGCTGTTCACAGTTCACTAGAACTGAAAAATGCCATTACAATGCTCATTTTAACAATGTCGCGCTGGAGACGGCGTACGGTGAATACTAATAACACTCCAGCTTGAGGTAAAGCTGCTACAAGGAACTTTCATTTTCAGTTGATTCTGGCGCCCCCTGTGGACAAAAGAGGAGCGATCACCACAGCATCGTGTCAAAGATCTTGATCTGGCTCCGTTTGTTTTGTCGGAAAATGAAAGAAAGATACTTGATATTTTTAAAACCATATTTCGTTTTTAAACACAACTATTTGCAGGATGCATGGTGATAACATAATGTAACTATTTAACTGTAACATGTGGTTGGTACCGGGGGGAAAAAAAGCTGGTAAGCTACTTCTAGGTCTTCAAACAGCTTCCTCCTGTGAAGCAGTGCCGCTCTTACTTTGCAACTTATTATTTAACAACTGAAATGACATTTTTGTCACTACAGAGAGAGTGAAGTACCAAAAAATAGGAACTGAATCCAGTACTGGTGTCTGTTCCATAGTTAGGGTCCAAGTACCGCACCCTCTTCATACAGAGGCATCAGTATTAAATGGAGATTAAAAGTTAAAAGTTCCTTGTAGAATGCTAAAATATTAAATAACCTTCTGCGGTTTTAAGTGAAGATTCATTAGACTCACGGCTCAAACGCCTTCAGAGCTTTCCCAACTCTAGTTTTCGCTGCCCTTCAGGTGTGTGCATTGTTGGCTCACTAAAGTGTCGCCCATGTCCAACTTTGAAACGCAGCGCCTGCTGGCTGAACGTCAAGTGTGTTAACATTGTGTGTGTGTGTGTGCACCTCCCCCTGCCCCGCGCGTCTGTATCATAAAGCTTTGTCGGCTCCTGTCACCAGTTAATAGCGCGATTTATATAGCTACAAGCTGGATTTCCATGTAAATGCACAGCTGTGTCACACAAGACAAGTGGGAGATTAAGATCGAGCGCAGGGATGCATCAGCGGCATCCATCCTACTATATTCTTCTGCTGCTGCTGCTTCTGTGAGCCTGAATTGCCTAGCGGGAGAATTACAACTTTTTCTTTTTCTTTTTGTTGAACTGATGAGTATGTCATCTGTCACTCTTCTCCTCTCTCACTCCACATTGTGTTTCATGTGCACTCTTCTCTCATTTGATGGAGTACATTGTACTTGTAGACTGCTCCTTCCCCTCTTGTCCCCGCTCCATGAATAAGAATCAGGTTGTCGGGTTGGCGAAAGCGAAGAGACGGATGGTTGTCTTAATGATACATCCCGGTGCTGCGTCCCTCATCTCTGTAATGTGAGTAATGAGTAGAGAGGTGCTGTGGGTCAGACACATAGGTGCTCCCACCTCGCGAATGTGTTTCACACCGTGTTTCCTCAGTGGAGATGAGACGAAATGAGATGAGACGAAAAGATGCTTTTCATGCATCACAAACAGCTGCAGGAGAGGAGATACTGTACTGTGACATGATGATGGTGAGATCGCCATGTTGGTGTTGTTCCTGGAACGTGGGAATTAATGTTGCTCCAGGACCGTCAGCTACTGACCAATGGTGTTCTTTTAATGTCATAGCTTTGCAGCCAGAATTTTTCATTGGTTGCACCAGTGGACCAGAGATTTAGCAGATCTGATTTTTATTTTTTTTTTTAAAGTAGCCTACTGAAAAATGTTTTAAGTCATCCTGTTATCCTATTATTATTGTATGCACCTAAATTACAAGTTAGGCGCACCAGTGCAACCAGTGAAAAAGTTTGTCTGTAGTCCTGTCAAACCATGTTTCCCTAAACCTAGTCAAGTATTTTCATTGTCCTAAACCAAACAGTAGCAGACAACAGAAAATAATGAGTGAGCTTGGTGTAAAATCAATATGTGAACAGAGTAACAGTATGTTCCAGATGTGATATGAATCCTGGTCTCTTGTCTGAGATTCTTGTACCTGACGTGTAGCAGTGATGGTTCTGGAGCAACATTCTTTATGATTCACCAACATGGAGATATCGTATAAAACTTTACTGTGTGTCGTCCAGCTCTGAGTCCTGCTGCTGACTTTGTACTGACAGAGACGAAGACTTGTGTTTTGTTTTTTTGATATGTTGACTCATCTGCAATGGTTGTGCACAATGGTCTGTATTAGCAAAGTGATAAGCACTTTTACTCACATTTTTTATTTCTTCTCCCAATTAACTGAATCCTTATTCGGGGCTGCAAGGACAGACTGTTCTTGTTTGAGTAATTGTTTGGTCCTGAAAATGTCAGAAAATAAGAACTGCCAATCACAACTTCTCAGAGCCCAAGGTGACATTTTCAGATTGATTATTTGGTAAAAACAACAGTCCAAAGCCTAGAGGTATTCAATTCAGGTGATACAAAACAGAGAAAAGCTGTTGTGAAATGTTGAAATTTGAAATGTTTGCTTTATAAATGACTTAAAGGAACAGTTAGAAACTTTGGGGAATATGACTAATCCCTTTTCTTGAAGGGTGAGAATCAGAATCGAGTCTATTGCCAAGGAGGTTTTCACATACAAAGAATACGCCTCAGCGTTTTGTAGTAATACAGTTAATGTAGAAATAAGAAAGAAGATAAAGTAGTAATAAAAGTAAGTAGCACAAGTCAAGATGCAAAATAGAACAAATATGAAAAAAAGATTACAAGATATTTAGATACATACACATGTCAGTACAGTAAAAATGGAACTGCAGCTGGTTAGCTTAGCTTAGCACGAAGTGAAAACAGATAAATTCTGTATTTGAACAGGGGTTGTGTGTTGGACTATTTCTTGATTTCAGATATTTGACAGTGTTCAGTCTGAACATCTTATTCTCTCTCTCTCTCTAACTTTTCCTTTAAACGATTGATCAGCTATCAATTTCTGTCATTTAATTCCCCATTGATTGACTGACTGAATCATTTTGGCTCTGATGTTGATTTTTTCCTTTTCCTTTTGCACATAATGAAAATGTATCATTCCACTCAATAAAGTACGTTTTATAAGTAGTTGTGCATTCTGCAGTTTCTGTAAAGCATCTAACAGTGATGAGACAGTATAAATGTAGGAAGAATAACTTGAATGCAGTCTCTCTATATATAGCCCCTAGAAATGAAGCCAGAACAGGTTTTGTGAAGGATGGGAGGCCGGTGACTCACCTTCACCCTCCACTGGCGACGGCTGCCATCTTTACTTCTCAATCTTTTTCTTCCCATCTGGCTGTGACAACAGGCTGTGTCATACTGAAATAATCATGAAAGACAGGCCGAGCTACAAGGCCATTACTCCCCAGAGCAAAAAAAAACACCCTGACCACATTCACAACGGAGCGGTGGAGCCAACAAAAAGTACTGTTACATCACCTGAAGGTAAGGCACATAAATCAAGGCAACACTGAAGGATGATGAGGGGAAACCAGGTGAAACACAGTGTTTCATGAACACTTCAATTATTAGACAAGTGAGTTCAATATAATGTGCATAACTTAACGTGCACTCAGGATGACTGAAGTTCAACAATAGTGTCAAAAACTATGAACAGGGCAGCTAAATGTTTCTCTCTTTATCTTCGCCTGATGAAGTAGAGAAATACCAACAGATCTCTCAATACCAGGACTGAAACTAACAAGTGCTTTCGTTTTTTTATTCATCTGTAAATTATTTGGTCTGGAAACAAGGTCTCTAATTCAAGTCGAATTTTAAGAGCTGCAAAACTGGACAGATGGATTAACCGACTCAGCTCACTGGAGTCGATGCTAAAATAAAACCTGCCTATTATGAGTAAATGAGCTTCCTGGTGCTAACCCTGTTTGCCACGGTCACTGGTTTGGACTGAAACTACACGCACAAGGATTAAACAGCCTCCTGTGTGTTTAATGCAGAAACCACTGTGACAGTAATCCCATCTTTAGTTTATTACTGTCCCCTGACAACTCGCTATCAGACACAGATTCAATGTGTTATAGCCAATGTCACACATAAATAGGAAGAGAGACAATAATGACGACACCCAAAAATGTAAATTTTGTCATTAATGCCAGAATGGTGGGTAACATCTGAAGTACATGGGGACAAACAAATGTGAAAAACATGAGAAGGCTCCATACAACAAGTCCGGGCACAATCTATTTCCGAGAGCTCTGAGATTTGTCATTTTGATTTCAAAAAGTTGTTATTTGTTCTTCATGTTTAAGCCGGAATCTTTCCTTTAGCTGCTCGGCTATGCACCCCGTCTGAAGCGGCTGCGCAAGCTCGACCGCACGTTTTCACTTTACGTGTTCAGTCGGCTGTTTTCTAAAAAATCAAAATAAGTCCCCCCCTACTTCAGTCGTTAAGGTGAATGCCTTAATGTTATTGTTATAAACAAAATCTTTACTATATATAATACAAATCATGTTTGGCTGAAGGAACTTTTGCAAAGGAAACTGAAAAGGAAACTGAAATCAATACCTTTGCAGACCTGCAGATACTTGAAAATGAAAACTGGTGAAAAACTCCTTTAACCGGGGTCAGGTCTTAAAATATCCTGTGTAGGTAGGTAACAAGCCTAAAAATCCAAACATTTCCATTTCACCCTAACACAGAGCCAGAAAATGTTTGCTTGACACTTACTTGACTCAATCCATGAGCAAAGGATCATATTTTCTGTTCATAGAATGAGCATTTCCAAGCACTGTCAGTCACAACAAGAAGTCATTCAAGTCCATTCTCGACCTTGGAATCAGCCGTGGATTAAATGATGTTCCACTGTCTCCAAGTTTTAATATTTATCACTTGGTTCAACATATCAAAATTATTTGTTTCTGCAGTCCTTCATTTACATTCTCTTTGCTTTCTTAGTTCATGCTTCATTTAAAATAAGTGCATGAATTTTAAACAGCGCAATCTGGACAAGGAAGAGAAGGCTGTTCACAATATAGGGCTTCCTGTCTGTCGGAGTGCTCAGAGTGTGGCAGCCTCTGCGCGTCTGCTGTGTTCTTACTCAAACTTTAAGAAAAATCTGCATTTCAAATGTAGAAACTCAGTAAGTGAGCACATCACTGAGCATGCTTTATACCAAAGCTTTTGTTCCAGATGAGAATAAAAAAAAATCTGTGACTGCTAAAATTACTGTTATCATTGCGGGGAATGATTGACATTACAAAGGCTCACTGACAGGCAAGCAGTGGGAAATCCAGAGTTTCCATGGAAATTGAACAACATGTCAGGCGCACACACAAACACACACACGGGCTCTGGAACAGCATGTGTGTGCTCGTGTTTGTTTTTGCTTAAATCATTAAATTTAGCAGGCTGCCACATGCGGCTAATGTCGACGTCGCTCCAATCCTAAAAGACGACGAGCATATGTGTGTGTGTGTGTGTGTGTGCTCGCTAGTGAATCCCGACGCCGTTGGTTGTTTCAACAACCTGTGTGACACATTCAGAGCATCTTGCCCGACTCCTCCGCCTGAAATCTCTCTGACTCTGTGGAGATGGCTGCTCTAATATTGTCCTGTCACTGGTTTCTCTCCACCAAGTCAGGTGTGAAGGAAGACAGACACTGATCTTTATTAGCATAGGGAAACCATAGTGACAGAGGAGTCGGGAGAGTACATCACCGCACTGCAAGGCTGAGTATATTCAATTCCATCTGCGAGTGCTGAAGTAGGAACGAGGGGGACAGAGGAGGTAGAGTCAATTTTGAAGTGGGTTTATGAACAAACAAATCTCCCTGAGATCGGCTTGCTTTAATTTCTATTGCACCTGCTGCCAGGCTGGTGTACGCCGATTGTACTCTATATGGAGGCTTGGATCCAACGGCTGTCTCTTGAAACCCAAGACTGGAACAGAAAGAAAACAACATTTAAAAAACCTCCCCGGATCGTTTGAAATGTTTCCAGAAAGAAAAACAACAGAGCAGATGTGTAAGTCAACTCAAGCAGCACCGATTGCAAGGATGTCTTTGTGGAATAAAATAAGCTTAGCCTGAGCTCTGCCAGCCATATCTTCAAGGGCCTGTTACAGAAAAAGGAGATCTTGTGTTTGAAACAGTAATTAAGGAAACTCAATATATGATAATAAAACAGGTGGAAACATTCCTCTGTGATCCAGTGTTTCATCTTTATTCAGGGTATCAAAATCCCGACCAATTGAGGAAATAAAATGAGCTTGCTTTCTCTGAGAGAAGAATAAGATTACAGGAAATAAGACACCGGGAGGAGAAGGAAGAAGAAATAAGCGTTGCATAAATAATGCATAAGAAAAGGTACTTGGTGGCTGACGCAGCAGCCGCCTCCCCCGATACATATGGTTCAATTTCCAACTCCATCTATTTTCCCCTTCAGCCACGAGGGAGAGTGTCAGCGGGCACCCATTGGGCGGATCCTCACGCCATGGAGCAAAGATAAACTACCGCAGGTTCAATCCATATGCTTTGAGCATCAGTCACTCCCCCCCCACAACAATAAGCCTAATGCAGAGTGGTTTAAACATGGAGGGAAAGGGACGGAAAAAGGAAGGAAAACGTGCCCCGGCACAGAGGAGATTCATGTGGGACGGCCGGCGGCTTACTAGGTTATCACTCACTTATCGCTGCTGTAGTGCGAGACGTGGAATGGCCGGGGAAATAGCTGTCCATCACCCGGAATACAATCAGCGGAGTACATGGCTGGAGAGCTAATGGATGTTTCCACAGGGAGGGCAATTTGGTGAATGGGAAGAGTGGATGGGTCCATCATGCAAGATGGGATTATGTGTGATTGTTATCCTTCACAAGCGTGATATGACGGTCAAGGGGTGTAATGTATATGGACAAGGGAGACATTAAATAGTAATCTCTCTACAGCCCACTCACAGACAATCAGCCAGCCCGCGTCCCACACTTTCTCTTTGTGACCGAGCAGACGTTCTGAGTAGCACTTAAACGAGAAAAAAAAAAAGCTGCTGCTAAAATATGCAGAGCGGCATGCTCTCGAAAATAAATTAAATTCTTATCTGCTGACTCAATTCAGTGCATTTTTTAACCAAATCAACACAATTATGGAATGGCTTGACAGAAACAGAACTTTTGACACTAAAAGCGATAAATATGAGTCCTTGTCAAAAGCAAAAAA
>CAEMYA010000024.1:8654406-8671437 GCA_903131615.1 Diplodus sargus
GGGAGGAATTAAATCAGTGAGGGTGTCATAATGAGCAACTGCCATCACCACAACATGTACAGAGGTTTTAATGCCTCGTGCTTTGCAGGCATGGGTTGAAGAACTGAGCTGCTTGTGTATTCAGAGATTATGTCGTGATGGAATAAACAGCACTAACACTAAATGTTGGGTAATGACATTGGAAGAAAAAGTATTTTGACAACTTGTCTTCAAACTATGCCAGTTTTGCCTCACACTTAATCAGTGGCAAAGTGTGTAATGACAAGTGACACTGGTGTCATTCTGTAATGTGGAGAGGATACTGATGTCAAGAGCACATCGCGTTTCACTTTTACTCTTGAGGCGCATGTATGCAGTAAAGTAAATGTGAAGATATTACTAAATGTTTTCAAATGAGCTGTTTTCAATAACACTCCCTATTAACTGTATTTTGGCATTTAATGTAATGTACAGTCTCTTTTCAAAAATAGAGAATTATATAACAAACAAATAATCCACTGTATAGTGCCCTTAAAAATTCCACAAAGGAATGAGAACAGTAGTGTCATTGTCTACAATGTATTTGTTTTGTTTCCTTGTGTTCTATATGTTTTTTTTACTTGTGTGGACACCAGCTTCTACCTTGTCAGGGGCTATTGGAGGATCAAAATACATAAATAACTAAATATACAACATTTTCTGCTAACAGTCCCACAATGCATAGCATTGCATTTTATAGATGCAAAGATTACAGTTGTGAAAGTCTAGACCTGCCTGTAATGATGCAAAATACTAATTAAGCTTACGTTAGTCTCAAGAGTTGGTTCAAAACCCTTACTCAAGAGATCTTTTTATGTTTTGTGCAGAGTCACTCTCTTTTGTTTTGCTTCCTTTGTTTTGGGTGTGTTGCTTTTTGGGCCTTTTAGCTAATTCTGACATTTTTTTACCCATTTTTTTATTATGTATTTTATCAATTTGCACTGTCCCTTCTTAAATTAATTAATCTACACTAAAAGAAAATAGATCCTTTAAGAGCATTTGGCAGCTTCATTCATGATATTGAACTAAAACACTGTGACTAAAGCTACATGACCCTGTCCCTGTTATTTGATTCAAACATAATGCTACCTGGTTTCTTAGCTTTCATTAGTGACTATGTCTTCAGTTTTATTCTTTCAAAAGAAGAAGATTTCAGGAAGGGGACTAATATATTGAGATAACGTTAACTAAAACCTTCTTGGGTAACGCTGCGTTAACTTAAGCTAAAACTTCCCCCAAATCCATTAAAGACAGGACAAAAAAAAAAAACGCAGAAATTTGAGATTAATTGTTTAGAGGAGGAGAATTTGTACTATAGAGGGAGTACGTGTGAACACAGCTTTGTCTTCAGTTTCAACCACACTGCTTCTTAGACAATCTGACAGACTGATTGATGATTTCTAATTCATCTCCTTAGTCTAAGGGTACGCAACTCACCGACAGGGAGTCCTCTCCAACTTGACTGCTGGCCAGAGCCATGAGGTTTGGAGAATAGAACCTCTCGTACATGGAGGCGCCCTGACAGGTGTCAATGATGAAGAGCAGCTCATTGTACCTGGACACAAAGACACAAAAACACACACACACGAGATAATATACCTACATTTTCTAACCAGACTAATGAGAAAAGGCACAGCTGGCATATCACTCGTGTATTTGTTCCAATAAAACCTGGTGTCACACAAACCTTCCAACCATTTTTCATACTGCAGTTGCCATGGTGACCCAGAACAGCTTCATTCAGTCCCTCCAGCACGCCCACGCACTCAGCTTCTCCCTCCCTTCCTCCCTTTCTCCCTCTAATAAGGAGACATTTCACTTTAACTTCTTCCCCTTGTTTAGGCACGATGCATGATGACACTTTTATATCCAGTTGACTGAACTGAGGTGGTTTGGGAACGATGGAGGAAGGTGGCCAAGTCTCTATGGTGACTGTAATTTGGCAGTTCAAGCCTGCAATTATCACATCAGCATCAAAGCTGGCGTCACTAAGCTTTTATCTAGCAGCCTGGGGTAACTGACTGTAACCCTGACACTCTCTATTGATGGGTTTGGAGGACAATAGAGGTGCTGAGAGCAGAAAGCTGTTTTTTGCTCATTTGGTGTCTCGCTATTCACCAATTTAACAATGAAACACCTGAAAAAGCAACCGATCCATTTATGAAAAGAAACCGTCTCTCCCTAACAAGAGGTTGTGTGAATATATGTATAACAGTAATTTATTCGCTATTGTAGCATTAGAAGATGTGTTCGATTAATTTGATATGTGAAACAAAGCAGTTTAAACAACTGACAGAATTTTGTCAAATAAAGTTTAGAAAAGCAGATAAAACTGAAATCTTTTATATTAAACGAAGCGTTCCCAGAAAAAAATGAAAATTCCCCGTGCGTGTAGTCACCTCCAATTTGATGGAAAGTTGGGTTAAGTTTTTTAGTCCGCAAAAAATGTCTGGAGCTTCACAGCAAAACAGCGTTGCAGAATTCTACTAAACAACTGAAGCAGCTGTGGACTTGTTTTAAGATAACCAATAAAAACTCTTAAAAATTGGCTCCATACAGCTCCCAGAGATTCCAAATTTATTTAAAAAGGACATACCCTTGATGTGCAGTCGATTCTCTGTACCTACTCTGTCCACTTAGCTTAGCAAGTACAGTTAACATTTGAGCCTTAGTAAGGGTACAAATAACGTCTTTTCAAATCAATATGGGATCTCTGGACTTCTGGAGACTTGGATTACACTGGATGACCTATATGGAGCCGTGTTAACAGTGTTTGCTTTTGGAGAATTTCAGCTCTCAACACTCTTATCAACATTTGTTTCCAGCCATGTTGGACATGCGTAACACTTTTTGCAAATTCCAGCCTTTGCAAATGTTGGGTCATGTTACAAGTGCATCAGAGCTCCTCGGTGATGCTCAGTGTGTAGATATTCAACTCACTAGAAATGTTCCATCTAAGATGATGGGATGAAACACAGCCTTCAAATCTAGTGCTAAGGTACTCTGTAACAGTCCTGCATAAGTAATACGAGTACATTACAACCTAAATACACTGACTTTAATTCAAATCCCAGAATGCTACTATTCATTGACCCTTTCAGGTTGAAACAACAGTGATAATGATGTGTGCTCTGTTGCAGTTGAAGTCAAATCAAAGTGTGAAATAAGTACAATTCTTCATCACTGCAGGAATAACAGAATGTCAAGCAAAGAAATCTTTTTTAGAAAAAGTCTTGAACTACTTCTTGAAACTCCAACTTTTAAAAGCACTGTTGCAGCCTATATTTTAATTCCCTGAAGAACTGAATAACATGAACATTTCCCAAAGACGGTTCCAGCGAAGCTGCTCATATCCAGAGGTTGCTAAGTTTCATGCCCTCAATTTGTTGTTGACATGATGCACAGCTAATTGGCCCTCAGGGGAAAGAAGTGAAGTGGACTTGACAAGGAGAAACACAGTATTTGATGTTACGTCACAAGGACCTTTTCAATCCAACATCTATGTATATTTCCAGTTTATTTACCTCCTTTTCTGCCACATCTGCTCAAACGCGTCGGCAAGTTCCACGTTGCTAATCTCCTCAGAGTCCTGGAACTTAAGGAAGCCATTCCCGCCGTGGCCTGTTAAACAGACACACATCATGAATAATTCATTCTTCTCTGATTCACAATGCAAAACATGATATAGAAAGGAAAATAACAAGATGAAAACATGAAAAGGGCAGTGCAGCAGAGCGTACTGTGTGGGAGAAATGACTGAAGCTCTGTTACAGTAGAGGACAGTACATTCTGCCACAGATGCACGAGATGAAGAGAGGGTTAGATAAAAACACACTTTTTCAACTATACCTCTTTAAAATACATCACTAGAGGGTAAAAACTAATTTAACTTGAAAAACATAATGTAAAATACTAATGAATATGTGGTATGTAATGTTGTGTGTTGCAGTGTTGCAGATAATCAATTTACGGCTTCCTTGTTGTGGCAGCACTGGGATTTCAATTCAAACAAAAATCTCTTCACAACACATTATAATTCTGTCAATGTTTGTATGATCTTAACTTCTGGACCAACTTAATTGTTCTGCAGAGATGTTTCCCATTCCCATACAGGGTCAAATCAAATAAGATAAGATGCTATATTTTCAATGCGGCTTCAAAATCAACAGAGACAAAGACAAAGAAAGCTTCTGTCTGAGAGGTGCCATACAACTGTTACAGTTTCTCAATAAGGAAACCTCTTACTTTGTAGAGTGTAGTGTCTTATAGAGGAGGTGGGATACCACACCATGAACAAAGACAGACTCTACTTTAACTGTAATCAATTAAACATTAACCTTTAGGGAAATGACTGCAGCTATTGTTCAGACCATCTATTAACTGAATTGATGAGATGATTGACGATAAGACTAAATGAAACTTCCTACAGTCTTTCACCTACATGTATAATTGAAAGCGATAGAGTGTGTTTGAGTCTCATCTCTGTGGGTAATTGAAACTAAAAGTCTTTCACTTAAGCAGAGGTTTTCACTGTAGGAAAAGTGAGTGCAGAGAAAATAAATGTTTCAAAATTAAAATTAGCTCCTAGCAAAATAGGTAAAGAAAATAAGAAAAATAAGAAAATTATGATTTACAATGCAATGCTTATAGAAAAAGACCATCAGCATCGCATCAGCCTTATAAACCTCACTTTAGAGATGCAGGCTTATCTGCCACTGGAGATGAAATCTCCCAGGAAATGACGACTGACTGGCATTCAAGTCATACTGGAAGCCTAGCACCATTTCTATCTGCTTTCACGTCTCCATTGTTGACTACGTGAATGAATAAACTCATGTTTTGTCCTGTGTAGTTGGTGGTTGCAGTCTGTGGAGAGCCACTGTCGCAAAAACACAGCACCAATGATAATACCACTTGGAACCACTCAGGGGAGAGTGAAAGTTGTATGTTTCCACTGTAAATAGAGAGAAAGAGTGGAGAGTTTGTGCATTTGTGCTGTACCGGTCAGGTATATGAGGATGTTGCTGCGGTCATCAGAGAGGAGGCGTTTGGAGCGCGGAGTGCTGGGTGGCAGCCTTCCAGTCAAAACACGCAGGAAGTTCTCCACGGTCACCTGAAACATGGACAGAATACAAAAGGGTAAATAAAAAGTATGCGCAATTTGTAATTCAACGCACAGAAACTGAGCAGATTGGGACCATCAAAAAAGAGAACATAATCTCACCAGTTAAAAGACTGACTCATTTCAAAAAGTGGTGTCAGGAGATTAAGGTAACTGCCTCACTTATCGTTTAATCAAACAGTGAAATCAATTACTTGTGGTATAATTTTCTTCCAATTCTCCTCCTTGCCTTTATCAGCTATTCTTGCACATGATTATAGTTTGACAGCAAACATGAATTAGCAGTGCAGTGTTTATACAATTTTAAAAAGCCAGCACAAAGCAAAGTAAATAATCTAAAACAAACAGCGATAAAGAGCGGATACGCAAGAGAGGCTCTCCGTGCCATAATAAACAAAACACTATCCTCTATTTGAGAATGCATATGATATAAAGCTGCCAATACATTTCCTGCTCAATAAACTAAGCAAACACTGGAAGAATAATGACAATCAAAGTCCCCTCGAGTTCTCTACTACACCTGTGAAATACCTGTCTACATGAGTGATATTATATAGGTTGTAGGTTTACAAAGCAGTGTAACACTTTATTAGAATAGGGACGTTCCCAGAAACTACTTTCCTGACTTGTCTAAAAGTCAGTCTAACAGTCAAAATTAAACACAACTGAATCTAAAACATTTAATATATTATAAGAGCCTGTGTGTTGATTCTGGTAAATACAACACAATACAGATTGTAAAGAGTCGCATTGAGCTGTTAAGAAACACATTTCTACAGTTCAGAGTGTTGCTGTCTGACTGTAAAAGTGAGCCACCTCATATCCTCGGTAGTCCACCTCCACATCGTCTCCGTACACATTCAGCTCCATGTTCTTGTGGCTGAACACTGTGGCAGGTTTTGGGTTTCTGTGGTTACAAGCCATGTCATCAGCCAGCATGAGCACTATGTGGCTGGAAAAAGAGAAAATGACAGAGGACATTTGAAGATAAGTGGAATGACCAATGACGCACTTGAGCTCAGCGCTATGTTACACCATTAGTGTGATGATCAGTTATATATCATTATCACTGTACAGAGAATTTAGCAGTTTTTCTTTGACATATATACACACACACACAGGTGGAGCAGTTCATGGTTAAGTGTCTTGCTTAATGCAACTTCAGTATGTCACAACCAGTGATTGAATCACTCCACTTGAGCTGCAAATGACAGTTGATGAGTTTGCTGAGTTAAGGAACCCACCAGATCAAGTGTCATCTTATTCTAAAACGAAAAAGAAAAACACGATTCCACCAAGCTGTAACACAGCAGTATTGGTGCAGACGAGGGTTGCAGCGGTATTCAATGGTATTCAGTTCTGCTGCCTGAGTTTTGTTTAAAAATGTATACTTTTCAAGTTTATCTCAAGTTTTATGTTCTTCAGGACGTAATAATTTGTGAAATTATCATAAAACGCTTGATCAAAAACATACACATAAGCCACAACATGCAAACCACTGACAGGTGACACGAATAACATTGATGATCTCGCCACAGCAACGTTCTACTGATAACCCTGTTGACCACCGCTCGAATCACTCAACACCCATTCAAACATTGTTGTGAACCACATACATCTCCTCATGGCAATGGCACTCCCTAATGACAGAGATCGCAGGACAATGCACCCTGCCGCAACACAAAATCTGCTCAGGAATAGCTTGAGGAACATGACCGAGAGCTCAAGGTGTCAACCAGGCCCCAAGCTCCCAATCTGGTCTCATACAGGATCCAAAGGATCCACGACAAATGTCCATGTGCCAGACACCAAAGGACACCCTTAGAGATATTATGGCAATGCCTTGGCAGTTAAAAGCTGCTTTGGCTTTACAAGGAGGACCCACAAAATATTAAGCAGGTGGTTTTAATGTTGTGGCTGATAAGTGCATACACATACTTCAAGCTAAGGACACTCTAACAGGAGCCTCCCTTATATAGTATCCTTTCCTGTTGCCCTCTGCAGCTCGACCATGGTTAAGGAAGAGCAGCCAGAAATGTTTGGGCAAATTAAATGAGCATGTTGAAGAAGAGCTCGATGAACTAATTTATTCATTTTGATGGACATGCACTGCTTTTACTCTGTCCAGCACCTCAATGCCTTCACCACCATCTAAATATGATACAATAAAATAATGAATAACAAGACTTGACATTGATCAGTTACCTGTCAGGGATGCCCAGCCTCTTAACACTTCTGTAGACGGACAGAGTATTGGCCACATGACGGTAGTTGAACCAGAATCTTGATGTACACACCTGTGTATCAAATAAATAACATGCAAATGAGACAAAGGTTGTCTGTGGAAGGTTTATCAGGCACACGCATGTTTCTGCAGCTCCCACCGGTAATACAGACAATAAATTAGCATGTATTTGGCCTATTGATTAAATGAAACATCAATGAATTCTCACCAGAACAGCCCAGTTGTTGGTATGGCCACTGCTGAAGAACTGTCCTGCATTATCCTGAGTGGAGAAATATGAATAAATGTATTCTAAAATCTGTTTCGGCTCGTACAAGCAGCAAGAGCCATCACCAAAACAGCTAGCATGACAGCACCAGAGGCTAACATGGGAACGACATTTCAGGTAAACTTCAATGTGAAAAATACATTGGTGGGATATTCATGGCTTTACGCGATTAAAATTTACACTCACCTCGATGTTAAGGCTGCTTGCAAATAAGTATGAGGAAAACAAGCTCCATAACGTGAGTATTTTCATTGTGCAGCACTGTTAGCTGTCAGCAGCAAGGAAGTGAAAACCGGCGAGTCCGCCCAGCAAGTGCTTCCGGTAGGAGACATTTCAGAATAAAAGCTTCGGTAGGGAAAATGTGGATGTCATTTCAGAAACATCGATTCTTAAACGTTAAAATGGCATTTCAAAATCTCAGTAAGCTTCTCTACTTGAGGGTCATATACCAAAAAATATAAACAATAAACAAGCCCCCCAAAATTTGTATCTATAAATGATCATAAAACATGACTAGTTTTTCATTTTCTGATTAATTAGTCATTGTTTTCCAACTTAAGATAACATTGTTAAATGGACTGTGTACAGAGGACCAATCAATGAGATATAATGGAACATTTTTATAAGGATCTTGCTAATTGTTCCCCACAGAGTCATGTCTCCCCTTTTTTTGGTTTTGGTTTTTCAGCGCTGTATTACAATGATATGTCCTGATGTTGTGGTTTCTTTGAGTGGTTACATTTATTTTTAAAATCATTTTTAAGCAAGATACTTACAGTTCACGCTTGACTGAATGTCTAATTCAGGAAATATTTTTTTGGTCATACGATTGATGCACTGATGACAGAAAAAAAACTGATTCGATGCCAAATCACACTGACAGCCTTCTATTTCAATGAAGATTAGCTAATTGGTAAAGACCTTCGTAATAAGAAGTGACATTGATATCGGCAGCAGATGTCAAATTGACTGCCATACCACCACTGAAGCAGTGCCGCAAGGTAAAGTTATGAGAAAACCATATGCTTCACACAATTCTAATGTAACATTAAAAGTACAGCAAGCGGACAGTCTGTTCGAAAGGCGGCATTTAAATCAGTTTTGACAAACACAGCGGGGTGCCATTACATGTACAACCTGCCAACCATTTAATCCCCTGGACGTCTCCTTCTGCTGCTGTTTGACCTGCAGCATCAGTCTCTTTGCCTGCACAGAGCTCATCAGAGTAATGCCCTCATCCGAACACATCACATTAGAAAATGAAAATAGGAAGGATAGTACACCAACAAAACAGCTCTCAGTCCTATAAATATAATCATTATTCCATTTTAGATTCCATAAATTAGAATTTGACTCCCAGTGATGGCCATCTTTGGTCATCCTGTCTTTCTAACGCACTTAAGAACTAATCTGATGCTGTTCTGTGATATAACCAACCAGGAGCCTCAGAGTCAGCTGTCCAGTTGTCAAGAGGATTACTGACCTATAAGAATCAAATCCTATGGGACAAACCAGAAAGGCAAACTGGCCTGCTCCCCTGTAGCCTTAAACAGCATTGATCATGTGACCAGTGCATTTCAACTCTTGAACTTTTGTTTCCATGTAAAACACAAACTAAATATATACATTGTTATGCAAGTTAAGTGGTGACGCGCAGCTGAAAAAAAAGCATCCAGCTATATTAAGCTGCAGTGGCGGATGTCAGTGTTTTGGTTTGTATCAATCTGTGATGCAATCAATCAAATATTTTCGTTGTGATAAAATGGTTTAATTATTTTATTCTGTAGCAAAACTTCTTGAAATAGTGTCAAAATGTTGTGCTTGAAAGTCAATTCTTGATCTCTGAAACAGCAGCTTGACAAAAAAAGAGAATGAAACACAGTCAGATAAGTTATATATACATAGTGAGTTCTCGCTATGTGTAGAGTTTTGTCAAACACCATAACAGGCCATTTTGTAGTTTTGGAGAATAATTGTATTTCAGCAGAGAAAGATCTTCATTGACTTTTTTTTTTATGTCCAAACAAACTAAACAAACAAACCCTTTGTTTGCTTGACTGAATAAACAAACTGACCTTAAAGGACAGCATAATTTCATGCTGTATTACTTTGTTTATATGTGGCGGACCCTGACACCTTTCTAGCTTCAAACAATGTTCTGGGGACAGCTTGTTTTTTCAGTTATGGAAAGAAAATAATATTACTTAGTGAATTATTGTCTCATTATTATTGTAAATGTTAAAATTCTGAGTTTGAATTTCTTCACCAAAAGTGCCCCTTTAAGGTGCAAATCTGCCCTTATTGTTTTCTGATATTTTAGGAAACCCACTTGAGTACAAGTAACAACGTTGTGTTAAAATATTGTCAGAAGTTAAAGTCACTCATATGAAAAGCACTTAAGTGAAGGTATCTGATGTTATATGTAAGTATAACTATTAAGTATCAAAAGTACAAGTAAGTGTACATTATATATATATTTACATGCTAGCTTGGGAAGTAATGTGATTACATAATCAGGTTAGAAAAACAAGGTCGCTGAAATAAAGATGTAAGGAGATCACAGCTACAATCAGTAAAAATTGGGATTAATAACAGGATTACTATCTTAAAATGAAGAATGTTATACTAGTGTGCAACTGTGCACATGTGCACACATGAAAACACTTGATGAGTCTCACACAACATCAGTCAGGTCTCAAGTCAGTTTCTTGTCTCTCTTTTTTTATGTTGGTTTTGAGCTAATCCAAAGACAGTCAAGTTACATTACTTTAATATTGTGATATTTGGATTGGGTTACTAAATACATTTTGAAACAGGAAATTAGTGACTGTATCAGGATACATTTTTAAAGAATATTTACTTAGTTACATTCAATCATTGTATCCCAGCTACAATTCAGAGGCAAGTCTTGTCATCTTAATTCCACTATGTTTATTTAACTTATTCAATGTATTTAACTTTAACAACAACTTATTTAAAAAACAGTAATATAGATGACAAATAGAAAATCTAACTTTATTGATAACCAAGTATTTCCTGCTATTTCTATATGCAGCACATGCACTATCGATCTATCTATCTATCTATCTATCTATCTATCTATCTATCTATCTATCTATCTGTCTGTCTGTCTGTCTGTCTGTCTGTCTATCTATCTATCTATCAGCAAATAAACTGTTTAAAGTGGCTTTACCAGCTACAACATTAAAGTGATTAACATCTTTTGTAATATGTCATTTTGCATGATGAGTACTTTTACTTTTGGTGCTTAAAGTATCTTTGGATGCGATATTTTTGTAATTCTAGTAATTCTACAGTGTGCTTTTTTTCTTCTTCTTTTTAAAGATCTGAGTACTTCTCCCATCTCTGTCCATGAGCACCAAGAGGACCATTCCTCTCATTTATAAAAATGTATGTCTGTTCTGTGTCAATAAAACATTTCCCCACCCAGCTTCCAGGTTGACTGGTGCTGCGTGCGCTTTTTGGGCACAGCGCGCAACCTCTGTTCCAACGTCGAGGCACACACGATGCGTGCTGCGAGCGCAGCGCTGTAGGAGGGAAGACGGACGAGCCACGCATCCGCATCACAGAGGAGGGTGGCGAGGTGGCATCGCCTGCAGGAATCCAGTTGTAAAGTCCACACACACGAGGCAAAAATGCGCTGAGGAGGAAACTGTGTGGAGCTCGCTCGTTCACCAAAGATTATCACCGTGCGGCACTGAGGCGTCTGAAGGAACAATTTTTTTTAGAAAAAGAAAAAAGAAAAACGCTCCGGACAAGTTGTGATTTCAAAAGGAAATCCGACTGGAGATGAATACCAACGATGCCAAGGAGTACCTGGCGCGGCGGGAGATACCTCAACTGTTTGAGGTGAGAGCTGAACGGTCGGGCTGTGTGCAGATTGTGTGATTATTACACGAACAGTCATGTTTCTCTGCGATGCGCTGCAAAAACGCCATTAAGAGTCGCGTCAAAGATCTCCTCTTAGTGTCTGATGCATCTTGTTCTGGCTGGTGGAGGTGCGAATGTTCGGACGCTACTTCTGGATTAATACTGCGGTTTAACATGAACAGGCGATTGAGGATTATTGCTACAAACTCCCTACTACGCGCTTTTACAGTAACATCTAGTCATAATTAGTCAAAGTGTGATTAAACGAAATAGACCGCCCTCCTCTCCTTTGCATGACTTGCTTCTAATTGACGCGAGGCGGCTGAAAGCCCTCAGCTGGAGACCTGCATTAATTCAACATGTTAAATGAAAATGAGCACCGTGAGACAGTCTGAAAAATGAAATTATGGAGCCAAAAATATCATCATAACTTAATGAGGATTAGCAATATATGGGAAGACAGGCAGGGAGATAATATTAAGTATGATAATGAGTCTAAAATGAAGTCTTCACAGGAATATTATACAATAAAAGTTAAAAACACGTTACAATTTACAATGAATCCAGATTTAATTCTCTGTTAAACCCTTGTTTCTCAACCTGGGGGTCGTGATCCCCAAGGGGGATAATGAGTAAATATCTAAGAGTCCAAAAGAAAATACAATATTTTAGACTGGGGAATAGTTTTTACATCACATTGCCTGTACCAGTGATGTAATCTGCCCTCAGATAGATTGTACTGAGTGTGTTTGTGAGAGGCAAAGTGTGTCTTCAAATGAGTTCTGAGTGGAAAGAGATAGAAAATCTCTGTTTTCATCGTGGCACTTTGGGGTTACGTGAGTTGAAAGTCGGTAACCGTCTTCGTGGGGTGAGAACCACTATAGTTCAAGTGTTTCCTCAAATATCCATGAAATGAAACCTTGTTTTGGGAGCTATTCATGGTCTGCATGATTCCATAATAGCCGTGTACTTCTATCTACATTCGTTAAAGCAACATTATGTAACCACAAATCTCGGGTCTGTAACAGTTTGTCAGATTTGTAGGCGCCAACTTCAAACAAAACTCGCTACGTCATATCAGTGTTATGTGTTGAAAGAAAGTTACATAGTGCAGAAACAAGTGATGGGGGGCAGAGTGGCTGAGACACCATTCACCCCCTAACCCAAAGTGATTGTGAAGCTGTTATTTTAAAGGTGCACTCTAATCAGAAGAGAAATATCTTAATTCTTTTATGCCTAAACAAACAAAATAAACAAACTGACTTTAAACACAAGACAACTTCATGCTGTTTCCCTTTGTTTATATGTGGCGGACCCCGCCACCTTTCTAGCTTCAAGCAGTGTTCTGGGGACCTTGTTTTCCTCTGAGAACAGCTTGTTTATTCAGATATGGAAAAAGTTAATACTTCTTGTTTTGTGTTATTACCTCATTAATATTATACATATTATCATTCTAAAAAAATTATTCTCTTAAGGTGAAAAAGTTACATAATGTTGCTTTTAATACCTTTCTATGAATCTCTGTTAGTGGCGGGGTACGCCATCCTCACAGTAGACTGATGTCGCATCTTGCTGCATTTTCATCAGTGGATCAGTTTGAAGTGTTGCATACAGTATACTACAGTCTGACATAGGGCGACATATTTTTTTCAAACACTGGAGTTAAACATTTGTGCTTGCATAGGGCTTCACTATTACATGAAATAAAATCAAAAAGCTAATAGATGTTTTTTCATCATTCATACAAATGTACCTACATAGAGTATCGTTATTTGGACTCTTCGGATCTGGACAGTAATTCAAAATTAATGTTTTGTGAGTTTGCGATATGCTCAGGCAGAGGAGGTTAAACATCATATAGACAGCTCATAGAGAAATGTAATAATGAAGTATCCATCACGATCCTTAGGGGGATCTTTAATTGGCCAATCCATTTAATTAGACTCGCTCCCAAGTGCGCTGCAGCTAATCTATGCAAGCAATCACTGTTTGTTTATTTACAACATGTTCAAATTACACTGAGCAGCCAAGTGACACACCATCATCATCGAAACTGCAGCTTCACTCTACCGCTCACAATTGCTCCCCATTTAAAATGCGTATTCATCCCCAATCAGCAGCACGAACACATCGAATCGCTCGATGTGTTCATGCTGCTGGCTGAGTTGTTGGTGAGGAGGGTGGAGATGAAGAAGGAAGTCCCAGAGGAAGGCATTGTTTTAAAACACCCATGCAGGGTCAAATGTCACACAAACAAGCACTCCACTTGTGTTTTTTGACCTGGTTCTCACATTTGCTGGGCTTCTTCCCCAACAATAACAGGTCATCATCGGGGCTCTGTGTTTACTTGCCAGGACTGAGTTCAATTTCAGGGGCTTCTGACAAAGTGAGACGCTTTCGTTCTCCTCGTGGAAACGAGCCAAGGCAGCCAGATCTGCGCTTCACATCTTCACATCATTAAACGTTTCCCCTGCACGCCGCGCTGTCACAGAAAGGCACATCATACAGAGATGTAGAACAAACATCTCCTCCCTCTCTCTTATCCTCCCCGTCTACCTCATCGCATCCCTCCTCTGTTGTTTTTTTTTTCCAGAGCCTGCTGACAGGTTTGATGTACTACCGGCCCGACGACCCCATCGACTACCTTGAGGGCTGTCTGAAGAAAGTCAGGGAGCTCGGAGGACCAGACAAGGTGCGGTGGGATACCTTTGTAGGCCAGGAGAAGAAGTCACTTCCCCCTCTCAACGGTGGCCAATCACGCAGGTCCCTCTTCAGAAACGGTGAGCAGTGAAAGGTCCTAAGATAAGAGAAGACCATACCATCTCTCCCTGACGCATTTCTTTTTGGTTGTTACATCTTGTTCTTATTCATACCATTTTTTATACAATTTTATATTTGATCTTTTTCTTGCATATTGTCATTTTATCTGCCATGTCTGGTTTGTCTTATCTTTTGTACAGCACTGTCTATCTTTTTAAAGAAAAGTGCTTCTTCTGAGAGCCAAAATATCCATATTTTCTGGCACTGGACTCTCTAAGAATGCTGGCAGCAGTGAGTCTTCCTATCCCACACAAACCGGCTCGCTGTTTGAACAGGAAAGGGTGTTGACATTTGTACTGTACGCTCGTGAGCCCCATTGTCGATACTTTGTGAAAACAGTCGTGCTGCTTTTGAAAATACTCGCGGTAGTAGAGTCGGAGGACGTGAGATGGGAGGCTTTTTCTCTGCGTGTGCATCGCCGCTCTCAGATGCGCTTCCAAAATGTGCCAGAAGCGCTTGTTCAGATACCAGAACACCCACAAACACACCAAAGCGCCAACTGCTGCTGCTGCTTCCAACCGTTGTTGGAGGATTCTGATGCTCAAAAGTTCAGAGTGCTGATCTCCGTCTTCAAACATGCCTGTGCTGCCTTCACTGACCTGTGGATTTGTAGACAGCGAGTTACAGCGCAGTAAAACACGGGTGGTTAATCATTCACATGACACCAAACGGCTCTCCATTCATAGCTTAGCAGCCTGTCTGACCAGTGCGGGAAGAAGTAGAGATGCAAAACATAGTTGGTATGTGTACAGTCAACTTCAGTGACACATATGCTAATTTTCCCATTTGCATTGTTTTATTAGGGCCTATTTCAAGCCAAACATTAACTTCTTTGTGTGATGATGCGTGCGAAGTGAGGCAGTAACGTGCGCAGGACCTACTATAATACAACAAATACAAGAGCATGCAGTCTTTGTAAAAGCGAAGTCTTCACAGTCGAGGAGCGTGGACTCACATTTAAGCCACTTCTCCTAATATGTTGTTGAAGATGTCTGAAAGCTCTGCCAGCTGCAAGGTTTAGCTGCTGGGAACTGAAGCCTAATCAGGGATAGAGATTCCTGTGACCCGCGTCTCCCCTCTCGGCTGTTAGCTGACGCTCAAATCTGCTGCGTAAGAAAGCGTTTGCTGGATGGGCCGCTGCTCTCTCTTCGTAGATTATTCCCATCTCTACCCGATTGACTGTTCATTGTCTCAGAAATGTCAAAAAGGGCAAGAGCGAGCCTTTACATACAGCTGGGCCGGACAATGTAAGTGAAATTTGCTGTGTTTTTTTTTTTTAATCGGTCACATAAAAAAAAGCATCTCTTCTCCTAGGATTCAACCAAAAATTGTGTGATCAATACCACCATCAGCGAGAGATAATAATGGTTCCACATGTGCATTATGGCAGCTCTGCAGCACGCTGCGACGCTTTCTTTCTTTTGAAAATGTGTTATATTGAATCCTGTGATCACCAGAGACAGCAGTATAATTACCAAACTGAATGACACATTCATCACACTTTCACATCCCAGTTTCGTCTTGGATTAATAAAACAGCTCTTTATTTATTTATTTATTTAATTTTATGATTTGCAGCATTTGAAATGAAGTCACATCTGCAAACTTGCACAGCATGAATGATTCACTAGATGTTCAGAGATTTAATGATTAAAAATATCTTCATCAATACTGTAGACAAGTTGGTTCTCAATCTCTGTGTGTGTGTGTGTGTGTGTGTGTGTGTGTGTGTGTGTGTGTGTGTGTGTGTGTGTGTGTGTGCGTGTGTGTGTGTGTGAGACAGTGTTGCCCGACAGTCCCAATTTTCCCTACAGAAGGTATGACCGCCTCCCTCCCATCAGCCAGTTTTCCATCGAGAGCGACTCGGACCTGTCGGAGACAGCGGAGCTCATAGAGGAGTACGAGGTGTTCGATCCATCCAGACCACGACCCAAAGTCATCCTCGTCATCGGTAAAGGACCAGTACGCACAATCACACACACACATTGATTTTTTTTCCTTTGGTGGTGTGCATCATAGGACCTTATTTATGAAAAGATTTGTGCAGTAGTCAAAGGTGAGAGACAGTTTGATCCATCATGGAGTGTCAGCCAAGATGACACCAAAGTACACAACTGCTGCGTGTGTAGGCTTCCTATTTATGTATTTCGCAGACTCATACTTGATAATTTAATAACAAACGCCGACTTTCTCTGTGGGAATCTCTTAAATTGCTTACCATCAATGTGTAGTTCATGACACAGTTCAAATGGGAGCAAGCTTTTTTTTGTCCCTCTCCATTCACTACCATGCATATTTTTGGTCGACCGGACGTGGGGTGACTTCGGCTCTCTATAAATAATACGTGCGCCTCTGCACGGTACGACGATGACACAGTTTGTTTACTAATCAGATGTTTTAGATTTGAAGTGCTTATCTGGATTCCTGATGACCCGATGTTTTCCATTAGACGGCCAAGGTCAGAGTATTGAAGTTCCTTGTGTTTGTAAACACAGGAAAACACTGTAATCTGTGCCTCGTTAATGAATTTTTCTGATGGGAGCTTTATCCATTTATATAAGAATGTCAGCAAAAACACAAAGTTTATATTTGCCTCGCTGATGAACTAAAAATAGGTGGCCTGAACGGGAAATCTACGAGTCAGAGTCAGAGTCTGTGTGTGTGTGTG
>CAEMYA010000024.1:8675590-8720073 GCA_903131615.1 Diplodus sargus
CACACACACACACACACACACACACACACACACAGGACAAAATCTCTCCCAAAACATCAACAGCTCTCCCCCTCTGTGCCTAGGTGGCCCTGGCAGCGGCAAAGGAACACAGTGCCTGAAGATTGCCGAGCGCTACGGCTTCCAGTATGTGTCCGTGGGTGAGCTGCTGAGGAAGAAGATGATACACAATGCCACCAGCAACAGAAAGTGGAGCCTGATCGCTAAAATCATCACCAATGGAGAGCTGGCACCACAGGTAGCAGAGAAACCGAGAGGGGGTGAGGGGGGGGGACAGTGTGTGTGAGACAGGGAGGGTATTAGAGGAAGGATGAGCGGCGAGTGTGTCCAGTCACTCGCAGGTCATTATCACAGTGTGAATGTAATAAGGGACTAATTAGCAGCATCCAAATAACAAGCGTGTTGGAGAGAGGGATGCTTATCCGTCTTATTAGCATCCTTCTCTGCAAGATAATGACTCCGTCTGGGAGGAAAATGAGCACAGACCTCCTGTGGTTGTTTGTGCTCCACTCAGTCAAACACTGTATAGAAAATGCACATGATGCCCTTCCCTAGCTTAATATGCGGGCGAAATTTACAACTTTGTGAATATCCAAGGACAGAGAGAGGACGAAACCACTGCTATAAATAACCAGAAAGGCGAAGAAGGAGACGTATTCTAATAATCCTCCCAGCGGGATTCAGTTTCTTCACTCTGTTGTTTTTTACACACAAACACACACACACACAAGCCCGATTTACACACACATGCACAAACAGGACCCAAACTCATGCATTAATGTATGAAGAGGTGTCAGAGCGGTGGGCTGCCATGTAGTCAGGCAACCTAGCAGGTAGGGCTTCGGTGCCTTGCTCAATGGGAGATGAAGGGGCACCTCTCTAGCCACCAGTCGACGCTCTGCACACGCTGGTCCCTGCTTGTCTTGAACTTGCGTGCCTCCAGCATCCAATCCAAATCCACACAAACTGAGCTCCTGCCACCCCTGTTTTGGGGTTTTATTTAATTTAAGCCAATTAACTACAAATCAGCTTTACTCTTCATCCTCGAAAATTACTCAACAATCATAGTCGATTAAAAGTGAAGGTATCTTGTTAAAATATTACGTTCTCTTTGTAATGTGAAAGTCTCCCACACTCAAAGTCATAAATTATCCGATATACATACTTTAGTGTCAAAAGTAATTTTCTGGCACTACATTTCTGATTATCAGAATCAGTGTTTTTTCTAATCTATTTGCTCTGCAAGGTAACTAGTAACTAAAGTAATCAAATAAATGTAGTAAACGGAGTAAAAAGTATAATATGTCCCTTTTAAATGCAGTGATGTGGAAGTTTCAGAAATGGAAAAAGTACCTCAAAGTTGAGTACCTGAGTAAATGTACTTACATCACTCCTATACATTGCTGCTTTTTAAAGATTTCCTTTCATCCATTTAGGTATAGAAAATCAGCCTTGCTCAGGAAATTCACTCATTCTTTTGGTTTGTCTTTCAGTATTAATTAAATGACATTAAGTAGATAATGAATTGTGTATGCAACCTTTTTTATCTTACTCTCAAATGTCTCCAATGCTTTGCCGGATGTGGCGTGATGAACGAAAAAACTACAACAAATTTGGATCTAAATAGTCATTTTTGATGGTTTCTTAAAATCAATCAGGAAGGTAATACCAGTAGGGAATCTTGAACTTATATAAAGTTCAAGATTCCCTCCGAGATCAACTGACAAAAAGAAAGAAATGTTACAACAAAGAAGACATGTAACGAGGTCTAATTCACAATAATGATCCAAGAAGAGTATTTTATAGTTTGGGGGCCCTGCGGCAGAGAGAGTCTCTTGGGGTCTTGAGAATAGACCAGAGGCTGTTAACAGTATTCATGGGCACAAAACTCACAAAATCTGACACTTTCTGTGATCATGTCACATATTAGTGATTTCAAATTGACTTAAAGATGCAAAACCACAGCACAGCCCTTAATCCAATATTTTATGCATCCATCTTCATCCTGGTCAGTCACACTTGAATCAAAGTCTTTGTTAGCCTCTTCTGGCTTTAGCACAGCCCTTAGTTTTATAACGAACTGTGTCAGGCGTGTCCCTGTGTAGACTGATAAAGTGTGTCACTAGTGCTTCTTTGGTTAGTGGTTTTGGCCTGCAAAACTATCAAATAAACACAGTCCCCACAAGGAAAAACACATTGTTTAGGGATTTACCTAATCTTTAATGTGGAAATACTCAGATTAATATAATGAAAAACACCTGAGTGAGCCATCTGCTACATGATGCATCAGTGATCAGTGAGGTTCGAGTCTGTAACTGCGAGCCCTCGCCTGCCTCATGACTGGCAGCTCTTAGCTCCTGTCCCCTGATGAATAACCTTCAATAACTGCCTGCCTTATCAATTATCATTCCTCCACTGCATGCCTCGCAAGAGATTGGCCTTCTCACTTTTGGGCCATCACCAGATGCCAGTCAAGGAACCAATGAGATAAACAATGACGGAGGCCGAGCTGCAGAAATATTAGATATGATAAAGTGACTTGTGGCTGTTAGGCATTTAATTTCCTGCTGTGATTAGTTTAGCAAAGCAGATTAGAATTTGGCTTCTTAATGATTCTGTGTGTAATGAGGAGAGGACGAGGCAAAGTATTTCTGGGTATGAACCTTGTTGATAACAATGTTTTCGTAAATACAGTATAGTAAAGCAATTGACTGGCATAGCACTGAGTCATGGATTGTTTTTAGTGGTGCCAAAGGTTTCACAGGTTTTATCCTACTCTTTTATACCATATGGTGAAAATAACATTATCAATTATCCTTTTAAATAGTTTTAAAGATGTTAAAGGTGCGATTTGTCAGACACAATTTTGTAGTCCATATTGAGGAGACTATTAGCCCTAAAAGATGAACAATCCAAAGGGTTTTTGTCTTTTTTTAAAAGTAAGTTAATGGAAGCATATCTCCAAGAGGGGGGAATGCCGTCCCTTAAAATACCATTGATGGCGGGCATAAAAATTGGGTGGATCTCCGGACAGAATTTCTTTAAGAATTCCAATGGAAACCCATCAGGGCCCAGACACTTTCCATTTGGCATAGACTGAATTGCGGCCCAGACCTCCTCCGGCGTGAATGCAGCGTTTAAGCTGAAGCGATCCTCCTCCGCAATGGTAGGCAAAGGAACATTATTCAAATGTGAAGCGATAGCAGCGGCGTCAGCCTCTTCTGCACTATACAGGGATTTATAAAAATCCCGGAATGTGCTATTGACAATCACTGGATCACACGTGACATCCCCATTCTGTGTTCTTATCGTGGTAATTGAGCGATCATTATTTTGATTTTTCAGTTGGTGGGCAAGCAGGCGACTGGACTTATTTCCAAATTCAGAATATTTCTGTTCAGTGTAAAGTCATAGTTTCTGGACATGACGAGTATGATCCAGATTAAGTTCAGTCTTAGCAGTCACTAGTGCCTTTAAATTTGCTGGTGTGGGTGACTGTTTATGTATTTGCTCCAGCCTAATCACTTCTTTATCAAGGTTTTTTCTGTTTTCCTCTAAGGTTTTTTTCTGGTGAGAACTAAAGGAGATAAGGTGTCCATGTAAAGTGGCTTTAGCTGCATCCCAGATTGTGGCACAGGACACTGGAGAGCTTTTATTATCGAGCCAAAAATGTGATAGGTTGTTCCGGACAAAGGTGCAAAAAGAGTCGCTAAAAATGACATGCTGAATCTCCAAGTGGGAGTTTTAGGAATATGAAATACTGGGTAAATGTACAGATGTCTGGACAGACTGTAAAAAGTTTTTGGGAATAAAAAAATTGTCTAGTCTAGAATAGGAATTGTGAGGATGTGAATAAAAAATGTAGTCCCTCACTTTAGGATTTAAGTGTCGTCATATATCAACTAATCCGGTATCTGTGCATACATTTTTAAGGATGGCAGACGACCTCGGGTTAGATATGTTTGCAGAGGAGGATTTATCCAGACAGGCATTCATTATACAAATAAAGTCGCCAGCTAAAAAGCCCAGGCCATTGCAATGATGGTTAAACATCAAAGTCATTTGTGACATAAACTGGGCTGAATCATTATTTGGGGCATAAATATTGAGAATAGTTATAAGTTGTTCAAGAATAGAACCCCTAATCAAAATAAATCTCCCTTCTGAATCTTTTTCTTCATGTTCCAAGATGAAAGGAAGGTTCTTATTTATGAGAATGGCTGCTGTGCCTTTCTTGTTCTGTGAATGGGAGGAGAAGTAAACGTTGCCTACCCAGTCCCTTTAGAGTTTCAGATGTTCTGTATCAGATAGCCTACTGAAGTAATGCTATGTCAGATTTTTGTTTTTTCAAATATGTTAAAATCTTCTTCCTTTTAATTACAGGGCCCAATCCTTGGACATTCCAAGTAGTGAGTTTAAGTGAACCGGACATAAGAGCCACAAAGCTCGAAAATAAATGAGCAACAGGTACTGAGTAAAGAGGAATTAATCAGGGTACAAGCAATTATATAAAAGAGTGAACTCCATTCTTTTAGCAAAAGGAAACTAAAGCACAATAAAATTGACACAAGGGCATATAAACTATTAAAGCTAAATAAAAAAAAATTCAAGTGCTATTTGTAAGAGAACATAGTGGAACATAAAGAAGCACTGTAGAGTGTGAGATCAACCTGAATACAATGTAAACTGATCAGTTTTTATGCATTCTGAAAAAGAAATTAAAATCACCTTATATATCTGCTCCGTAGTTGCTTGATCAGTTAGCTCCGAGGTGTTAGCATCACCTTGCTTAGCCTCGCTCGGGAAATGTGAGTCCGATTGTTGAACAGTTTTCTTCTTAACGTCAGAACCCAAAGATGAAAAGATAGGAGAGTCCTTGTATCGCTGCGGTCTAGGCATCTCTGAAGTACAATTTGGCTGATGTTATTGAGTTTACTTGGAGAAAGTCACAGATTTATTTGAAGCCTGGAGCGGAGAAAAGTCTCAAGGGTCCATCTTGATCTGGATCACGTGACCGCCCCCTTCACATAGCCCCTTTAATAAAGTGTTGGATGATTGATGCCTTTCTTCAAGTCAATAAAATAAATCAGAAAATTTATTAATCTGTTAGTCAATTGTAGGCACTTTCAGAGTTAGAAAAGAAGATTGACATCACTCATATTTTTCTTGTAAATATCAAGCCACACGTTGCTCAGCTCAACTCAATGACAGAGGGGAAATTTGTCCGAATCCAAAGGCAATAAATCCACCTACCTGCACCTTTCTACCTGTCTGTTTTCTAAACTTATAAAGAAAATAAGTTTTTTTTTCGCAAAAAAGTCAACCTATTGCTTTAAAGACGTCATCCATGCGTTTGTCCTTCAATGCTGCAAATGTTTCAAAACGCAGCACGACATTAAGCATCGCTTCATCGACTCTCTGCCAACAGGCAAATCAACGTGAAGTTGTTGCTGTTTGTCTGTAACTCACTGTGAGGTCATGTGACTCAGTATATTTCTGAACTTTTGTTCCAGGAGAAATCCCACAGGTCTCCTCACAGGAGGATGAATGTCTGACAGGCAGTCTAGTCTAAAATTAAAGACTGACAGAACTTTTGCTTTCATATACTCAGACGGTGGAAACGGTGGACGTTTACATTATACGACTAATTGAGTTGGCCTTTTTTTGCACAGTTTAACCAAAGCTGTGCACCAAATGCTAGATAATATATAATGCAAAATACTCTTTATACTAATTGTCAGGAGCAGTCAGTGTATCAGAAGTCGATGGACTTTTTTGCAATAATAAGGCATTTTATTACATTTTATTACAATGATTATGTTTGAGGTTTTGACTGCTGCCGAAATGGACTCTGAGTGTCAGAGTGTTAAATGTATCCCCCACATAGCGCCCTGAAAATGCTACGGAGTGAAAGACTTCACAGATTGTTGTCAAAAGTAACCAAAAGTAAAGATATCGTGTTAAAATATTACTTTTCTAACAGAGAAAGTCACCCATACAAATATTGACTAAAAGTCTTTTAGTAGTTGATGTTAAATGAACAATACAAAAGAACAAAGAAAAGATCAAATTATGCATGTATGTGTGCACTGTGTACTGCAGGTCAATTAACTATTGCCCTTTTTTTTCAAAAAGGGGAAGCAAAGCATCTAGTAACTAAAGTTATCGAATAAATGTGGTGGAGTAAAAAGAACAAAGTCGGTCTCCAAAATGTGAGTGGAAGTATGAAAGAGCAGAAAATGGAAACACTCAAGTAAAGTACATGGACCTTAAAAATTTAAGTACAGTAGTTGTGTAAATGTAGTTGTGAGATTCTATCACAGTTTCTGTCATTTATTAATTATCATTTTGCATCATCCCAATGTACCATTCATTACAGAGTAAACTGCTGTCCACGTATTCTAAAGGAAGAACTGAATGAGTCAACAGTGTTGAGTGTCTAATGCACTTTTAGTGACGCTCCTCTCCAGCTGTCTGTCTGCTGTACGAGTGTGCGAGATTATCGGACATGATTGTCACTCAGTGGATCAGAAGTCTTTCTTAGATCGTCTTATCGCATTTTATCTCTCATGTATACATTAATCTGTTCAATGGAATCTCGACTAGTTTTCATCTCTGTTGGGCCACTGCTCTTATTATATTAGTCGAGGGAAATTAAACGTCTGTGTCTTGGGCACGGCCACGGATGTTATTTTTAGATCTGAGGATTGCTCACGTATCTCTGCCATATCGCATGATGCACTCTGCCTGGAGAAATACATTCGAACGCGTTGACCTCCTCCAGCCACAAGGAAGTAATTGATGCTAAAGGATGATGGCACACTGCGGCCTCGGGCGCAGTCAAAACAGTTGTTCTGCTGCATCCAGATACATGAAAGAATAATTGGATAAACAGAACGACTGTATTGTGGAATTCTCCGATGTGCTGTAAAGCTTTATGACTCACATTCAGCTCCTCATGATTCATCATCGAGGAGTTCTAACTAATCTATAACCTCGGTGAATCTACGCTGGGAATTTCAACAACATTAACAAAGCTAATCTCCTCCTTCATGCTCTTGCTGGACACGCAGACTGTTACTATAATTACAACTTCATGCTTTATTATTTGAAGCCAAAATGTTCTGACACTGACCAGTCGCCCACTGGAAGAAGCGCCCCTAATGTTTGTGTGATGTGAAATCTGAGTTTAAAAGGCGTCTGGCTTATAGTTGAGGTATTTGTGCCGATTAAAAATCCAATGAACTCCTGCTGATCTGGTAATTGTTTGTTGATAGGCGGTAGAAATCTTCCTTATTGCTCTTCTGACATTTACAGGCTTAGGGATGATAATTAAGAATCATTGGGTTGGGTTCACTGTTTTCCAGGAAACGACAATAACCGAGATCAAGCAGAAGATCATGAAGATCCCAGAGGCTAGTGGCATCGTCATAGACGGGTTCCCTCGAGACGTCGGGCAGGCCTTGTCCTTTGAAGACCAGGTGAGTTTCTGTCAGAGGATTCAGAATTAGAGGGGCGCATACTTGATGTCCATACTTAGGAATCTCCCTCAGATTATACAGACTATAGAAATTGTCTCTCAGTTGCTGGCTGACATTTGAAAATAGTTTGGTGTCTTAATATTTCCTTCAGTCAAAAGTTATGGTAGACACCTGTTCAATCCCAATACACCCTTCCACCTACATGACATGAGGGCGATGAGAACTCTGTTGTTTCGGTGTATTATGGTCCTTTTCTTTGTCACAAGCATAAAACAATTGCTGCTAGTTTGCCGATGTCATGGTGGTCTCTGACTAGCTAGCAAGGTTAACATTACATCGTTATTGCTGATTTGTGCAGGATCACATCGCCCCCTTTGACGATATAAGACACATGACATTTTACCCGAGTCCAGCAGTGTAAGTTGCTGCACTTGGTGCTGCTCCTCTAATATCACTATAATGTTAGTCACCAGGTTAATGAAGCAGTGCTCTTTTTAATCGATGACTCGATTGATAGCGTGACGCTTTGAATTAACTGCAAGCGGCCATGCTTGTCAATCTCCGTCAGAGAAATAGAAACTGGCACTGTGATAACACCAGGATTGCCACAGAGACGCGAGGATTCACAGCGGAAAACGCCATCCAAAAACAGGGGGTAGGGGTAAAACCTGAAATGGGCTTGGGCCCTAGACCACCCTTTCTGAGAAGCTTTGATTGCTACTGTACATGACAACAACATTTAACGTGTCTATAAAGCCACCAAACGTTGTTGAAAAGCACGTGGAACAGCTGTCTTTTATATCTACTGTCTATATTTAGGACAACATTTGAGTTAATTCTAAGCAAATCCTATACCACCTTTTTTTACGCTGGATTTAAGGCTGCTTTTCTGGACCTGACCTGAGTGTGCTCCCAGGGGCTCTTCCATCGATGTGTGAGTGTGTATGAATGGTTGTCGCTCCTGATGAGCAGGTAGCGCCTTGCATGGATGATGAGTATATGAATGCGTGAATGCTGATATTGTTTTCCTATGATAATGCGTACCTGGCATGCCCCCCTGCTGTGTGTTCTTCTAGCAGTTTTAAGATGCTCTTAAAATGTTGAAATATTCTCAGCATGTTTTCCATTAATAATATTCAGTCCCCCAGTTGTCTGAGAAGTCCTCGCCCCACAAGAGCAACACTCTGTTTGGCTTTTACGAGGCGTTCTTGAGGCGGCCACGCCTGTAGTATTTAACTACCATTCACCTCTCCGTTCGCCACACTACACACAGCTTCAACCTGTCACTAGCTGGAACGTGGAGTTTCTCTTTTGGGATCTGAACCAGTTTCAGTCTCCGCGGTTGTTGTGTGATGTAGACACAGTCAAAGTTCTTATCTGTGTTCGACACACATAAAGAGCTATTCAAGTGGCATCTGCTAGGGGCCAAATATGTAAATGGTTTGGTCGCGCACCATACACTGGAGCTGCTATCCCTCAGTTTTTATGTCCAATAGCATGAGATCTAAGGATGGCAGCTTCGGTCGCTCCGTGGTTTGAGCCACACCACCGGGGTTTGATGTATTTGAAATGAGATGCTGCGCAGCATGGAGGGGTTACAGTCAGGGCCTGATGACTCTTTTACAGTAATGTGTTATTTACAAGTTTATTTGAAAAGTTCTGCCCCCAGCTGTGCCATCTTCCCGACTGTGACAAATTAACATTTAAACCAATTATAATATTTTTGCATCTATTTTACATCAGCATTAGTTGAACTGAAATTTGAATACTTTCAATGCTCGAGGTTGACAGCTATTATGCGCGTTCGGTGGAGGCGGCACATGTTTGCAGATGGCGTCATGGTTTGGGTTTTTTGGTTGGATATTTCCTGTATTTCCTCCTCACCTTTGCTCCTAGTGTTGTGGTTCCCCTCCTGTGTTTCTGTGCTCCCTCTCATCAATCCTTTGTCTCCTGTGCTCCTGGGCCGGTTCCCTAGTCCTCGTGTGCTCCCTGTGTTCCTGATTTGTTCCCGATGGTTTTCTGGCTCATCCTCAGGTTTTTGTATGACTTTTGTATTTTCCTTTGCCTCACCATTTGTTGCAAGCTTTTGCCACCTGCCATTTTATTCTTCACAATTTGGACTTTACCTCATTAAAGCTGGAGATGGATTTTGATTTGCAGTGGTGGTAGTTCAACAATGCCGACACCAACGCCCGTTATCCCACGCTACTTCTACTGCTGTTTTTGCAGAGATACTGACTATTGGCAAGAACTGATTTTTCCACTGACAGCATGATGTTATGGAAGAGACAGTTTGACCTTGTCGAGAGTTTCATATTTTATGAGTGTCGGCCTTGTCTTCACACCATTCATGCTCACATTGTCAAGTGAAATGCTGGTTTTCTATTATGCGGCCCAGTCGCTGCTCAAAATTCCTGAAATGAATCGAAACTTGCACACTCAAAAAGGTTTGCACACTTTGACTGGCTCACAATCTTCGAGTTGTCGAGCCTCCATCCTACCAAAGTACCCTTGAACGAAAATTGAAATTCCTGCATCGGCCCTTTTCTGGATGTTTTGATCCATGTCCCGAGGATCAATGAAGCATGTCATGATAGTTGTTGAAGACATGATAAAGAGCCGTTTAAATCATCAGTCATCAATCAGTCATTAAACCAATTTAAAACATTGACATCAATGTAAAATGATCAACACAAGGACAACAAATGATTGAACTGTCGTTCTGACTAAATTGAATCTGTATATTTCATAGCCATGTTTTTTTCTTTCCTAAGCAAGAACCCTCAATGGAAAATTCATCATTTATATTCGTGTGGCCAAATGTGTGACGCGACGGCCGATTAGTTTTAAAAGGATCGATCTTCTATCACATTTAAACTCACTTAACATTTATCAACTTTTAAATGGGCACTCAGCAACCTTCAGAGTGGTTGGGGTCAGTCCAAGTAAATTCTGACCTTTAAATCTGGTAATTTTAGCAGCATTAGGCGGATCGAGAAGAGGAAAGGACGTCAGAGCCTCAAGTGTCTCGTTTGGACAGGATTAAAATTCCAGAGTACCTAAAGTGATTGTTACAGATGTTATTTTAGTTGTTGCCAAATTACAGAGGGTGCTTTGTAATTCAAGAGGGTAATTTGTGGAAAAGGTGAAAATGTTTTTTAAAATGTATATTGTTCAGTTGGCTTTAATATCATAAATATGTTTTTTGAGCGTGAAAATTTGGCATTTGTCTTCATGGTCCAGTCCCTCCAGGATCTGACTTCCTTTGTAGTTATTCCTGCCCCAAATGACTGAATCAGTACATACAGATTTAAAGCATGCATATAAAATCTTCATGTCCACATTCGTACATCTCATCACAGAAGCGTCAGCGTGACAGTTTGTTCAAAGCTTTTATGGTAGAAAGGGAGAAAACTCCTCCTCTCCTTTTTTTCTAGTCATGTGTCTCCGACCAGATGGAAGAACTGTGAAGTGTTGATTGATGGAGTGTCAATTGCTATTGTGAGTTCAAGGCGTGATGGTTCACGTCTGAGGGATCGAGTGTAGGAAGGCAGATGATTTTGGAGGCAGTGTGTGTGTGAACTTGCCGAGTCGGTTTTTGTTGGAGATTGCTAACATGGTCAAGAAGCAGGCGGGACAGCACAGAGAGACAAAGATCGACTGAATTCCGCTTTTGTAAAGCAACAACAGGAGGTCGGAGGAGACAGACAGAGCTCTGAGATTATAGATGAAATGACGTGTTGATCAAAACTTAATTTATCGTCTTTAAGTATTCCAAGATATTTGAAGGTGCTCACCTGCTCAGCTGTCTTGAGCTTGAACTGGCCATTGTGCCGATGACCAGTTCTTGTGTTTTGTCCATAACTGAAGTTGGAAAGATGTCTCAAATTACAGTGAAGAAACTCTCATTTTGAATCCTGTGAGGACATCACCGAGACATCAATATTGAATATTTAAAAAGACATCTGACGTTTAAAAGACACCTTTTGGACTGTTTTTGCTCAGTGGGTACGTTTTTTATTTTATCAGCAATCTAACAGAATAATCACAGACACCGATACGGCTCCAATACTCAGTACTGCAATAACAGGTTTTCATGGCTTAGTATTTATTCCTGTGTGCCCCTCAGAGTGTGAAAAGGTCTTCAGGGCTTTCAGGCATGACCTGCACTTCCTTTTATAGCCACTATTCCAAAGTTGCAGCACAGTGCTGGTTTAAGTCCTCCTGTAGTGAGAGTGTCCATCAACAGCCATGTGTAGGAAGCAATGAAGTGGAGCGTGAATGTATGTATCAAACAGCATTACAGTCTACAACCTGCAGCTCCCCGCAAGCTCTGAATGTTTATCAAATGTGTGTTTGTGCGCTCCTGCGGGAGGAACCAGATGGGGCTCTTCAGGGGATCACGTTGAGTAAAAGATGGGGTGCTGCTTTATCTCCTCATCTTTCCAGTTAACACATGTAAATGGCTTGTTAACGCAGACAGCCGCGGGCAATCAGCTGGCCCTATAGAGTCCGTCTGCTCCAGTCAGTAACAAATGGCACTGAGGGCAATATCTGTCTCTCATTTCATGTTTCTCATTCCTTATTTCACACCAATTACTGAGTGTGTCTGCATACATACACACAAAAACATATGCACACAATCAATTATATTCTTGCACGCGCACAAAGACAGACAAGCGCACACAGCCTCACACAGATCGAGATCTGCATAAATATATAGCAGAGCATGCGCACAAACACAAGAAAATGCACACAGAGACACACACACACAAACTAATGAGACACACTCACATGCACGTAGAAACGCACAATCTATTATTGCCTGTAACTGCTTCACGCTCTCTGTCTGCTTTGGGAATCTCGCTTCAGCGTTTGCAGTTAAGGTTTTAATTGTCGCTCTGACTTTGCTCTTTATAAACAATAATGTGAAATAATAAATCAGCGTGAGTCAAATTTTGAGTCACGGTTCAAACAATTAAGTCGGAGTAATCGCCTGCAGATGTGACGGACGTTGACATTTACATTCTGTGATGACTGCAATTGAATGCTGCTGTCTTTGTGAATATTCATTTACTTTTCTGCTAATGATTTTCTGGATGGATCGCAAAGGTTTTCTTCGATTAAATAGGTGCATAAGTGGAAATTTAGCAACAATAGAAAATGTTTTGAACCACTTTCTTGCAAAACCATGCCACGGTATTGAAAACAAATTTAGAGGGAGAGGTAAAATAATGTGTAAAAGTTTGAAAAAAGGACAGATAAGACTGTCTTTCTAGCCGTTTCTGTGGCTGTTGGAGACGGTTGCTGAAGTCCTTTAAGTTGCAAAAGTAAAGGTAAATCAAAAGATGTCTGTCATGTTTGAATTACTTCTACCACTCAATGCAACAAAACAAACCACATTTACAGTCATATCCAGACCACATTGTGTTTGGTCCATTACCTCATGGTTGAATCTTGTGTGTCAACAAGGCCAGTTTTCATCATATACAGCACCACTGGTGGGTTAGGATTAATTTATTGCCACTCAACAGCTGGTTGATAGTTAATCAAGAACAAAGTGGTCAGTATGTTGATACACAGATATTTATGAACTAATCTTTACCTAATGACTCATTATGATCTCCCAGTCTGATCTCCAGTAACTTATTAGTCGCTGCATTATAGTCTTCGATTCACAATTATTGGGGAGTTACTCATTAACGAATCATTAACTATCAATTCATTCCTGGTTCATTTCTTACCTGCTCCTCAGTAGCTCCTCACATGTTTGTGTTTCTTATCTTGCAGTGTTACCCATCAGTATATGGCTCAGTACTTCATCACTCACATGTGGACGATGGTTAAATTTTTTCCTCTGTTTCACCATTATTTATTCCGGCTACTGCCGTAACCCATGCTATCATGTACGATCTGAAAAACCTCAATATCCATTTCATTTACCTTCGTCAGTAACTAGGGGGGAAATTCTCCACATTGTCAATCCAGCAGCCCATTCTGCTATCGCCAGCCGAAACCTGATCTATTGCACAGCAAACTGTTGCAGGCATTGCGAATGGATTCTTTGGCTCATCACACTAACCGCTGTGGATAGCTAACCCGCTCTCATGTCTTCGTTATAGTGTCTCGTCTCTCCGGTAATTGTACATTCTCTCCCTCTTTTTGTGGAGAGGCCAAGTCCCGGCGTAATGAGAGCTCGTAATGTGGCTGCTGCTGTCTCCCGGCCCACGTTGCCTGACAGCAGATTCCACTTAGTGCACGTTCCCTGTCTGAGAGTTGCACGGGGAGACCAAACAAAAGAAAGCGGATGATACATGTGGCTGGCTCATGTACAGAGAGAGGGATTTCTAACCAGACAAAACCCACACAATCACGCCCCCCCCCCATTGATAGAGCTCACAACTGAGCTATTACTATGGTTATTATCAGCAATTCCAGCTGTTTCAAACAGGTTGCAGATTTGATGTGATTAAGCATGCCTGCCCTCTCCGTCCCCCACATCAGCTGAGGCTTTAAATAGAAAAAAATAAACAGTTTGCGGCTGACTCGCTGACAGGAATTTTCACATTAAAGTATCCTTGTTGTTCATAATTAAAATATCGTCCCGTCTCTCATCTTGTAATTTGGTAAATTACATTTCGTAAAAGGTAATCACATAAATTAGGCAGTATAGTTGTTTTTATTGTCAGAGGGTAATTTAAATTGTTGTGTAAAAGGATTGCAAAAAGGGGCTGATGACAGTTTGCAAATGTGTCCCCGGGGTTAGATAAGGATCAGAGGAAGTTCACTGGAGATTAAATCATGTAGATAACACGTGTATATAGTTGTATTTATAACCGTGTCCCAGCAACAGTTTCAAAAACAGCTCATACGCTCATTGATGATTGGACAGGAGCTGCTGACCTCTTAGCCAATAATGCATGGATGCAGCAGCCCTGGGATTTACAATAGAGTTAAGTGACAACTGGTTATTAAAGGGGCTTCTGTGCAGCTCAGGAGCAAAGAGAGAAAATAACCGTGGTATGCTTTGACAAATTAGGTGCCATGTTGTCGGGGATTAGACCATTTGTCGCAGTTATTGCCAGTCAAAAAAATCCTATTTTTGGATTCACACGTTTATTGTCTCAGCCTGGTTTTCTCTGAACCCCATTCTCTTACGGTGCAACCACCACAGAAGATGTGAATTGATGAAAGTATTGATACACTCATCCGAGTCACCTTCAGTGACATTATCGCTCAGAGCAATACGATTTACGAGAACAACCTATATATAGCCTGAGAGGCAGAACTCAGAGAGGGGAAATATAGATTTATATGTACCAGGTTTTCCACCACGCTTACTTTTTCCCTATTTTCACCTCTCAGGCTTCATACAGGTGTACTATTCGATTGGTAAAGGTAAGCCCCAAGGAAGAGCATAAGACTTTGAAGACAGTTTTACCAGGGGGAAAGAGGGACCCAAAAGGACTTTCCCCATACTGCCTGCATTGTAAAAGAAGCAACTCTAAAGCAGTGGATAAATTTTTTGAGCATCACAACCCACGTGAAAAATGTGTACTATCATAAGTTAATCAGTTTGGTCCGATAACATTTAGAAGTCTAATTAAACGTTCTTGGGTGACCTGAGCCTTTGAGTGTGTTAAATATGAGGACAGAGACAGGGGGCAACTAGCCTATCTTAGCATAGCACAAACAAAAGCTAACCTGGTTTGGTCTAAAGCTCAGCAACTAACACATTATATCTTGGCATTTGATCCCAACTCAACTAATAATCTAATAATAATAATAATAATAATAATCTAATAAGACTTTCATGTAAATAATTATCAGTTATGTTGACATCTGTCACCGAACGAGGCATCACAGTGATGATTTAGCCGATGGCCCACTGACAAACCAGCAGTGGCTGTCGGCCAGAGAGAGACGGTGGTTCCTATCATAATGAGCGGAATAAGGTAGCGTGATCTTAGACAATGAATGAGCATGTACATAATGCACTTTTATAGCAACCATTTATTGTATAGTAAATAGTAAGTGTTATAATTACAAGGGGTCAAGGGTCAGATGTTTTGTTCATCTTTAAAGGAGGACCTTGAGGATGATCTTACTTTATTTATTTTTTTTCTACATTGATTGACAGACAGAGCGAAGCTTTGTGTTTGCTCTGACAATTTCCTGTCAGTCCTCTACAAGGACATAAATAGTTCCTAGATGCTTGGAAACATCTTTGTGTCTCATTTCAGTTTCCAGTTGAAACTGTAGATAATAGATTATCTAACTCTGCAGATCAATGTTGTTTATAGTGGACAGACGCTTAACAGCCTCAGCTAATTATACCGCAAATGTTCCTCCAGGCTAACCTGTCATGCTGTTGTTAAAGTCCCAGTGGAGCTCCTGAAGACTTTTTCCTTCATCATTAGCAGCAGCGCAACTTTTAAGACTGGAACTCTCTTGGCACCTCTGTGGTCTCTGCGAAGAGGGGAGCTTAACAGAGAGGCCAAAAGAAGACATGCTGACACAGTTAAAGAGAGGCTGCTGCATTTAAAGATGAAGGGCTGAAACAGATAGAGATGGATAGAAAAGTAAGACACTCAGCTACAAAGTCACAGAGAGTCTGGAACATGTATCTGAAGGTGGAGGAGCTCCACTGCTTTGGGTTCCCATATTCGGCCGAGTGATCCTCATGGGGACCCGCAGCATCCATTTTCATTAGTCTCCCCTTCACCCCATGCGGCTATTTTGCCCTTTACAACTTCACAGCAGCCATTTATGAGTCGCTCCTGTGGGCCAGCACAGCAGCCCTGCTTCTCTTTATAGCTGCCCGCAGAGACCGTCTATCCCTTGATCCTCCCCTGCAGCCTTTTTACCTCCACCTCTATCGACTATGATGGTGTCAGTCTATCAGTCTACTCACCCCCCCGACAATCTTCTTCTGTGCAGGTGTCTAAAACCACAACACGCACATCTATTTATCACTGTAGGTAATTGGCCAATCAGACAAAGTGGTTTATCAAGGTAAATGCCCAACAAGCGTTGGTTACTGTCACAAAGGACCGTTCGTCGGGCAAAACACTATTTTGTACCCATCAATAAAAAAAATCAAGACAGTAATTGATCATACAACCATGGTTGTACCGGAGAGGACAAAACAGCAGCAGACGCTCTGCTGCACTGCGGGATGATCAGTGTGGACTCTCCCGACACACTCTCTAACACCCCAGAGAAATGAAACATTATGCTTTGAGAAGAACTAATTAATGCATATTGCAAGTGCACATGGCTTCAGCCAACTCTTCCTGCGAGACAGACTTCTAGAGGCTTAAGGAGAAAGTTTCAAAGACGGTAATGTTATGTAATTCGGCTTTTAGCAAGCTTATAAAGTGCTGATTAATTATTGAGAGAAAGTTTTAATTCCTTTCCTTTTCTGTGGCATTGCAACCAGATACGTGTGCACTAAGAATAAGCAAGAAAAACGCTGAGAGTGAAGTTCATCCTTTTTCAGCGTCACTTCACTCTGGCTGCTTTTGAATGTGCCTGCAGGTTTGACAAGTCAAGGGAAAATTTCTATCCATTGTTGAATTGAATGGCATCATTAGGAAAGTACTAACGCTCACGTGTTGTTGTTTTCCTTGAGAGGCTACTGCCCTTTATTCAGATTTTTTGTATATCTTGTGTTGCATTTTACTATGTTATGATTTTGTACAGCTGCTGCCTTAGCCAGCCCACCTATAACTAAGAATTGGTTGTTTTTTTTCGTGATCTTTGATGAGCCTTTTCTATCTACAGACCCTTTGTTGAAAATCTGTAGGGTTTTATCTGCCGAGCTGCCTGCACCACACATAATGAACGTCGACTAGGTCCGATAGAGAAAGTGATTTAAATGATGTGTTTACTTGTCTATTCGTTTGGACAAGTAAGATGAATGCAACTCAAACCACCCCGAGACGTCTGAAAATGAAGAGCCTGTCGTTCTCCATGGGAACTGCTGGACGTCGTATAAAGAGGAAACGCTCGGGTTTATGGAGACGGATGGAGACGTCTGATAGTCAGCAGCTCAGCATGCCTAGAGAGGCAGGGCAGAAATAAAATTAACCGAAGGCAAACAGAATTCTGGACCGATGCCTGTAATCAGCTGTTTCTTCATGTACGGCAGCCTTAAATGGTATGAGTGAGAGCGATTTCTGGAAGGAACCCATCGTGATTAACTGAAGTTTGAACAGCTGTATAAAGATCGTTTTTAAGCAATTTTAAGCAAATCTTATCAAAAACCCAGTGCAGAAATGTTTACAGAGTAGTAATGATCAAACAAAATACATCATATGCATGAATGTGGCATCGTTAAGATGCTAATAAATAGTTAGCTGGAGACAGTACATTTTGCTTCATAAAGGGTGTTGATGTTCGTCTGCATCAGAACAGGAAGCCACATTTCAGCATTTCATTGTTTGAACTGCTGCCATCATGTTTCTTTCGTCTTTGATTGAGTGCATTTCGCAGAACATCTTTAAAAAGTTGCTGTTTTTTTTTAGCTGTCATGTTTGGCTCAGCGATAAGGTGAACATCTGCCTGCTTACACACTATTTTTAGGCATCTGTGTATGTTGATTAGAGAGGAAGCCCACCAAATGCTTCCTGGCTTTCAAGCAAGAGAGATGGTATCACCGGCAGAACGACCGGTACTAAAAGGGCTTTTGAAAATGGTCTCACGTGATGTGATGATAACACATTTCCGGAGTAATTTCAGCGATGATGAGTCTGTAAAGCTGTAGTATATGGTTGCTGCTCCACAGCAGGAGAAAAAACTTAGCAGGACTTTAAACTGAGAAGCTTTCACCTCAATAAACTACACCGATGGAGCTATTTTTGGCTCTGGCGGTGCGCCAGATCAAATGCAGACTCCGGGGAGCTCATTTCATCTAACAAAGCAGGAAAACAAACGACAGCGGGTGAATATGAATAACCCGCTCTTGATGTTTTTTTTATGGAGGAAAGTTCCCGGCGGTGGTGAACTCGCTGAGTAGTCGTCAGGTTCCAGATGAGGAGCGTGTTTAACACTTCACTAAACATCTGGAGGTGCCTCACGGAAGAGGTCAGAGCCCTAGAAACCAGGGGTTTTTCTGCTGTGATGCTGCTTTGCATTAGATAACAGCATCCTTCCCTGGTCTTTAAATACCCCGCGCTTGCGTCAGCCTGTTCAGTTTACGCACGCGTTGGTTACTAAGGAATGTTTTTGTGTGCTGGGCTTTGTGAAACAGAAGCTCACTGGAGCGTGATAGATTAAATCTCTATTACTCAGGCCTCAGTCAGCGCTGTCGCTGCCGCCTGACCTTTTCCTACAAATTAAGATAGTTATTGTTTATTTTGTGTTGTTATACCTTGGCAACAGTCACTTGAAGCCTGTTGTAGTTAATACATCGTCTCCTGATTACTTAAGATAATTTGGCTCCGAATCTGATCGTTTAACTGTCAAAGTAATTAAAATCACTTCAGGCCTCTCTGGTTGAAGATGTTTGGGAGCTAAAAAGAAAGAGATTGAAGTAAATGAAAAACATAAAAACTAGCTGAATTGTTCAGTCAAATTCTGTCGACTTGTAATCAAGTGTTTTTAAAAGGTTCATGGCAATAAATAACATTTGATTGCATATTATCTTTTCAAAAGAAATTAAAGTAGCACTTATCAATATTCTTATACTGACAATGGTTTAAAGAACGCAAAGGGTATTTCCACCTCAAGTTCTTCTTAGCTCAGCGCAGAGTTTTATGGAGCAACCTATGTTTTGATTCGCCAGCACCACTTTCATAAGTACGGTGGCTCTGAGAGTCAAAACAGAGAGAGTGTTTTTTTTTTTTTCAACAAAGGTGTTTGATTGCATTGGAGAGAGTGATATTAGTGATTTGGAATTTTTTGTTGCAAAGGGCCGTCGAACTACACGTGAAATTGTGTAAGTGTTTTAAATAGAGAGTGCGCTTAAACTGATTTTGTATGTGTCGCAAACATGTTGTGCTGCTGACTCCATCCACGGAAATACATTATTTATTTCATCTACAACCTTCCTCCTGCTGCTTCTCCGAACTCTGAAATGTCGTGATTTCTGAAATGTTGTTACGTTTTGACCCTCAGGGCCACCGTACCTCAACACTGTTTCCACCAGCAAAGGTCGGCTGATTTTTGCAATAAAAGCTGAGAAAACCCATTATACATTACCTGCACGGCACCAAAAGGTTACTGTTTCAGCAAACCAATATCATTTTGAGCAATACATGTTTATGCTTAAGCGTTAAGACAATCAGAAGGCAGTGGTTAGTGCTGTTTCCTCACGGCAAGAAGGTCCTGGGTTGGAGACCCAGGTGGGGCGATGCAAGTCAGGTTAATCGATCTACCTAAACTGGCCGTAGTTGTGAATGTGAGCGTGAATGTCGTCCTGTGATGAGCAAGCAACTTTTTCCAGGGTACCAGTGTCAGCGGGGATTAGCTCCGGCCTGCAAAGGATAAGCGGTTACAGAAAATGGAGTGGAATTAAAATATCCTGTAACCACATTTGAGGGACCATAGCGAGATCTGCGTGCATCAGTCAGACTCCAGAACAAACTGTTTAAACGCGTGCAGCACAGCAGGAGGTGAATCGGGACACGAAGCGGAAGCTTTAAGGCTGTGGCAGCCATAGCAACAAAGAGCAGTGCATAATCAGAGTTATTCACACACGCACACACACGCGGATGATGATTTGAGGGAATGCTGCGTCTTGAGCTGATGAGTTGCACTTCATAACTCCTCCCGCTCCTCCTCACGTCTGGTCTCTAAATAGAAGACTGCCGTCACGGTTACGGAAAAAGGCCGCACGTGTGATCGCACCTTAAAATGTCACTCGCTGTTGGTCGTGTCACGAAAAAAAAAAGAGACTGACTTTGACAACACAAAGACAATCTGTGTGTGTGTGTGTGTGTGTGTGTGTGTGGCAGCTAATGGTGTTCTTATCTCCTGTTGCGAAAGTACAGTGTCATTCTGTTTGACTCATAATCCCACCTGTGTTAAAGTTGCATCGGCAGCTTCAAGCTATTTTCATTTCTACCATCTTAAGTCGTCGCCGCGCTGATTCAGTGCAGTGAAATTCAGGTGGTGAACTCACTTTAAAATACAAAAAGTGCTGTAAAAGAATACAATATCCAATCTCTTCAGAGCTGACTGAGAGTGAAGTCTTTATTCTAGCGCGAATGGCAGTTTTGACATTTTGACCCGAGTGCATTCAGTTTAAAGAAAGAGACTGACCCCGAGCTGCTTCTCCAGTTCCACCACCGTGGCACAGCTCTGGGCCCGAGCTCCCTCCGGCTCCCGTCGTGTGCATCACATAATGAATGAGAGTTAATCAGAGCGGTTTAGCTTCGGCTGTCATGTTTGCCACGTCTTCTCTCTCCTCGTAGATCTGCACTCCTGACCTGGTGGTGTTCCTGGCCTGCACCAACCACCGTTTGAAGGAGAGGCTGCAGAAGCGAGCCGAGCAGCAGGGACGGCCGGACGACAACCCCAAGGCCATCGACCGCCGCCTGACCAACTTCAAACAAAACACCATTCCTCTGGTCAAATACTTCCAGGAGAGGGGCCTTATAGTTACGGTAAGGCCTGCGGGATAGTGTGTATGCGCTGTGTGTTTTGTTGTCCCGCTGCTTGATTTTCCATCCAGTGGCAACCTTCAGCGCAGGAGGCACTGTGTTCGTCACGCATAATGAGACAGGAAGTAGTATTAGTTTTGGGTTAATTTATCCTTCAACACTGATCATAATCCCGTATCTCACATAAGTGAGACCCCAGCAGGCTCCCGTTTGTCCTTCTTGTTTTGTGAGCTCAAATTCAGTGTGTTCCTGCTGGACGAGAGGACCGAGTGTTAATTGGAGACCAGTGGGACCTTCATTACTGTGTGTGCTTTGTTGCAGAGGGGCATCGAGTTACCCTCGGTATGTGTGAAGCGGGTGCTAATAGAGCTATCGGCTCCTGCATGAAGAGGCTGCCCACTCTTCTTGTAGGAGTCTTATTGATCTGTCTGAGTCTCAGCGCAGCGTCGTCTTCTTGCAGCAGAGGGAATACTGAATAACTCCTCTGCCGTGTTACCGAGAGAAAGACAGGCTTTTAGATTGTCGTCTGGGGGGCATCTTAAAATCAAATGCGCGCCGTAATCTCCAGCGGCTCTCATGCTATAGTTGGGAAGAATGAAGATATAATGAGATGCCCTCCAGAAGTCTGCGCCTGCAGTTTGTGTTTTCAGTGCTCGCTCCCCTTCCGCAGCCTCCTCTGGTCGATGCTGCGGCGAAGCAAACAACACTTAACGAGTCTGACACACACCGGATTTGAATCTGCGTCTGGATTTGTATTGCACAAACACACATTTTCACTTGTGTGATATCTTTTCCAATTTCTGCAGCAGCGTTCTGCCTCCTTGTCTTGGCCCCTCGGCCCCGCTCTCTCACTTCTTCACCGTTCACGGTCCATGAATCTCGCCTCTCTGTGATGTATTTGCAATGTTTTTCTGAAATATTCCTCAATGTACGTTAACTCCTCCATCTGTTTTTTCCTGTACAAGTGCACGCGCAGGCCAAGATGCATCCCATTATAGTTGGTGCTCTTCTATACTGGTATTCTTGAGCAGAAGAAGTTTTTGGTTCAAATGGTCACTGTGCAAAATCTAAGACAAAGTTCTTCTGTTTTCAGCAGTGGTGGGAAGAGACTGAAGTTACTACTTGATGTTGAATGCTTAATCAACAGCATTCAATCGAAGAGGTTTCTGTTTCTAAATTACCCTCCACCTCCTCTTCTGTTCCGCTCATCGGTCAGGGCCACCTCTCCAAACCTGCGCCTGCTGCACAGTGTTATGCAGCCTTGCCTATGCTATGAATATGCAGATGAAAGGTTTAGATATTGATCCAAATTGTACTCAGTACTCAATCATGTTTTTAAAGTAACCAAGTATGTGTAGACCACATTATGTAATGCATGCTTATGTACTAGTAGAATTATAGACCTGAGAAAATACTCATAAAAGTACAAGTACACAAAAAAGTCATTTGTGTAGCTGTAATGAGTTACTTTCACCGCGTTAGGAATTATTTCACTATAAATTATCATGATCGTTATATTCTTGATTAATCAATTCATTTCTTGGTCCAGAAAATGTCAGAAAATCTCAAATTTCCACGTCCAAGATGTTAATGTTTGAGTTTAAGTTTACAACCATAGGAGAGAAAGAAACCAGACGACATTCATATTTTAGAATCAGAAATCAAGTTTATTTTATCTACTATATTTGTTATTTCGTGAATTTGGGGCACTTTTACTTAAGCGATTATAACTGATAAGTGAAAGATTACTAAAAATGCTACTGTGCCAATTCAAGTGTATATTTAAATACATTGTCAGAAGGCCTTTTTATTTTGCATACATACAGACAAGCGGACAAAAAGTGTGAACAACTCACAGATGGAGCGTCCGGTTGTTTCAGGAGTGTTTCAAACCCCAACAAAAGCTGTTGTCTCCGAAACACAGTATTCAGGTATAAATGACAACAAAATAAATGCTCCTCCATGCTTATCTGTTGGAAAACTGCACTACTGAAAAGGAAAAAGGTCATTAAACTGCAAGACAGAGACTGTAAGCTTTCCAAGGGGCCCAAAGCCCCGTCCCTTTACTCCAAAGGGCTCTGCAGCAGCTTTGAGTTGACTATGGCCTGCGCCTCTTTAGGAGGATTTTGCGTACATTTTCAGATTAATTCGTCCATTATTTTTGACAGCTTGTTAAATCAGCTGTCGGCTGTCAAAGTTTCGTAAATGGAATATTTCTGAGCAGCTATTTCTTCCAGTTAGATAACAATAACACCCCCAATCAAACAAAGGAAGAGGAAAGTTAAAGCAGCTATTTAATCTCGGCTGTTGACTGAAAATAAATAATTTCCTCGAGATAAAGTTGTCAAGTCAAGTCAGCGTTGGGTTTGTTCTTTTCTTCCCAGTTTGGTGAAGCTCTCTTCCCACAGACAGACGCATCGCATCTCCGGATCGCCGTAATAAACAGAGGTTAATATTACCCAGCAGGCCTCTGTGTCAGCCTTTTCCCAACAGAGCGATGAAATGAGTCACCCCAGCAAGAAGCTGAACTCCTACAAAGTTAACAGATAGTTTTGCTAAGAAAAGCTTCAGATGGGTTTTTTTTTTTTTCAAAAATGGCACCACAGCAGATGGCGTGTAGTTCCACCGAGCCTCCCACCAGGTCTCTTCGAGGAGAAACCTACAGCATATAAACAAGAATGACTGGATTATTGTTGACGTTGTGCATTAAAACTTCGCTGTTCTGTTATTTCCACTTGAACCGATGTAAAACTAAAAGTGGAGGTAAGGTACCTGCAGCCTGCTGCCTTTTGCAAATCTCGGCACATCCTCTCTGTACTCCCTGCGGAGCCGACCGACCACAACCCGCCGCGCCGACTGAGCGGCGCTGAGGCGCTTCGGCTCTTTAGTGAAGGAGTTTGAGTAACTCCCACAGCAGAGCAGTGTTTTGTTTTCGCTGTGAAATCGTGTCAATGATGTAACGTGTTATGCAACCGCGTCAGACTTCTAAGATCATAAATGTGATGGAGGAGTTTTGCAACAACATCTCTTAGGGTTAACTGCCATCGTTCGACTGTAAAAAACACCCTCCTGTTCACGTTTGGCCGTTTTCATCCAGTGAAACTAGTTTGTGTGACATATTTATTTTGTATTAACTGAAAAATAAAACTCTCTGACAAATGTAATTGCCCGATGCAATTTTACCATGCTGGGTTTTCTGTGAAAACACCTCGGGGTTGACCAGTTTCCTCTACTTTCTATAGCTGCGAACGAAGGGAGTCTGCAGTCCTCGCCCAGTGATTTGAACGCTCCGAGAGCTCATTGACAGATTGTCTCTCCTGTAAATTGCTGTCGCCACTCTCCTCCTCGTGGAGATCAATAGGCGGCGACAGGCACAGCGTCACTCCCTGTACCTTCTTGTTTGTCAAACCCCTGCAATCACAGGGAAAAAAAAGCTCAACTGCTGTACGACAAATCACGAGAGCCTTTCAGTGAATAAAAGGATCTGTATTCATGTGTATATTTTCAGCTGCATTTACAGTGGCCGCGTGGATGATTCCCAGTCGGAGGCTGCACGTTGACAGTTTTCTTTCTTCCCTTCCTTCGGCTGACACCTGTAGAAGTGTGCCTTGTCGTTTCGCACCTGCAGCTGTCGAGCTGCTAAACAACAACATGTTGTTTCATGCCACATTTAATCCCACTGAACTTGGGCGCGCATCGTGTTTGTGTTTGTTTTCGTGAGTGCGAACAGACCCCGGCGTGCTCTGTTCGACAGCCGGCAGAGGAAACATCAGTTTTGCTCAGGTGGAGCGACGGAAGCCTTGTGTCCACGTAAATCTTGTGCGGTGGGATTTTCTTCAACGGTCTGTCCTCCATTAGCACAAATTGATTGAGACATCGAAGTGCCGTCGCTGATGATAAATCCCGTATAGTGGACAGATTAACACTGTGGATCATTAAAGGATAACACCATACAGCTGTGTAATGGATGACTCGTCATAAATCCCCCCTTGAGGTCTATTGTGTCTGTAATTGCTTAATTTCTGCCCATTTGGAGATAATGACGCATTTGTCCATCAGTGCCATAAAATACGGAAGGAATAGCATCTTTCTGCATGATGAATGAACGCGCGCCATCAGTAATGTTTAGCAGTCATGAATAAAAGACGTATCAGCCCGTGATCACACCAAGAGGCGTTTGAAGGCGCCACTCTTGTTTTTGGAGCAGTTTGAAGCAGGAAGTTCAAATGTTTTCAACTTTTAAGCACAAAGCGCGGTCGCACTGATTTTGCCATCACTGTATTTACATATGATGGTCCCTGCTTCGCAGGCACACTGTGCTGTTTTGCCCAAAACATGCTTTTTCGTCTCTTTTGAATTGGCCGCGCCTGTAGTGATCGATCTCTGTCCGACCGGGGCCTCTGGCCCTGCTGGGAAACGCAGTAAATTCAACATTTGTTTGTTTTGTTGGCTATTTTGTGCGAGTCCATTTGGGAAATATCAGGGAGTGTTGCTAAATTAAACAGTTTTAATCACACTTTTTATGATCTGTAATGTGAAAGGAGCCGCTCGTATTGATGAACCTAGAGAGAATTATCACCTGAGACTGCAGATGCACTCTGTTGTGGCGAGTCTTATCTGTCTGACCAACACATTTACAGGTTTGGTTCGCACTTTTGGCTCCAACAGCGTTTCCTTTAGCCGCAGCAGGCAGCTGTTTTCTAAAAGCTCATAGCACACAATCAGCTCAGCAGCAAATGGCACGCAGACTCAGAGACTGGGCTCTGCTCTCGCAGTTTTATGTATTCCTTTCTGAACTCTTTGTCAGTCTTGAGAACGTAATCGGAAAACTGGTTACATTGCATTTTTTTTAAATTATTGATTTGTTATGTAGTCTACAAATATTAGAATGAAATGGTCTTATTAAAAGGTGCGTCACAAATACGTCTTCAACTTTCTTTCAGTTACGTAGTTCTGTTCTCTGAACAGCAACCGTCCTCTAATTAACTAAAACAAAACCAAAACATTGTAAAAATGTGTGAACTGTAAACCGAGCCCGTCTTAACCGAGCACAAAAACAGATTTTTAAAGATGCGATTAACTTCTAATTGGATAAGTTCCTCCTGCTCTTCAGTAATTATCCCCAGAGAAGGACTCAATAGCTTCCTCACTAATGAATGCAATAACCTCTGAGGCTTCATTTCTGTCGCTCAGCAAAGGGCTTTTCTGTGAAAGTAATTGTTTCATTTTAAACGTCAGGTCTGATATCTGAAGGCATAACTCTATAAAAGGACACAGTGACTCATTGCTCCACATTGTCTACAGGTCTATTAATTCTTAATATTTCATTGAATTCATCCGTCCTGTTTCTGTCATTTGGAGAAAATCTGAAACACGAGATGTATCTGTAAAAAGTGACAAAAACAAAAGTGTTTTTTTTTTTTTTCACATAGGATGACTCAGCTTATCAAAACACACACACACACACACACACACACACACGTCCACAATGAGGCCTCAGCGGAAATTTCAGTGTGTGAGAGATAATAGCTTATTGTGGCCTCAGTCAGAGCGGTCCTGCATTTCTAGGGGGGGAAAAAAAAGGTCCAGTTCTAATTAAATTTTACGTTCCAGAGTTCAGCTTCAGCTTCCTCCCAAAATGCTGCTGATGGCACGAAGACGTAAACAAACAAAAAAACACCTCGCGTGGTCGAGTGTCTTATCTTTTCCAGGGGTGCTTACAAGCTATTTGTTCATTATTCCTGAAATATACATGAGCTACAGGCTTTGTAAATAATCAGTCAAGTATGAACTGCCATCTTAACATCAAGATGTCTCTCGCTTTGATATTGATCTATTGAAGCCTTTAATGGCAGTGAAATCTGATATATTTACATCGCTTGACTTTAAGCTTTACGTAACATCGATTAGGAATGTAAGAATCGCTCCTCAAACTCTCAGAGAACTTCAGGTCACGTCCTTCAGATGATCAAACGGATCACTCTGGCTGCACCAGACACTTTCCTGAGAACAGTTACAAAGTCGCTGCTGCTGTGAGGCTGTCTCAAAGCTTTAAGACTCCTCTGCTCCTTTAATCTCCGTCTCCCTCTTTGACATCTCTTCGATAATGGCTGAGGGCTTTTACCTCGCTACCGCCCGACACCGGTCCTCGCGAAAATGTGAATCTTTTTATACTTTATACTGTAAATGTTCAGTACGTGAAGGTGAAGCAATTATTTTGACGCAAACAGCTGAAGACATGATCGATGGTCGACCTGTCAGTTTTAAGATGATCCATCACAGAGAGCTGGTTAAACCCCGAGTTCACCAAAAATCGGAGGAGGCTGACAATCACAAGTTTTATTCAACAGATAAANAAAAAAAAAAAAAAAAAAGAATGCAGAAAAGAAAACAGACAAAACAACACATTTTTAAAATGAAAAATGAGAAGAAAAACATCCCTGTTAAGGAAAGAAAGTAACTTCAGCTCAATTTGACGAATGCGTGATCCACAACATTTCTCTCCATTCACAGTCTGACAGCAAAATAGATTATTTACCGGATGACCGCTCAAAATAAAAAGACTTTCCACCCACACAGGAATGTCGTAAAAAGCTAACAGCAGCAACGTGGCGGCAGACTCGCCAAATCTGTATGAGGGAAAGTCACTGTGACCCGGTCGGTCCTCCCTGCCGAGACTTCAGTGCACACATCCGATGTAGGCAGGAGTCAGGATCCCTCTAACAACGCAACATGACAGTATCCTTAAGATTATAGAGTCCACTGAGACATTTTTAGATTTACAAGTGGAAACTGGGTAATAACCTGCAGTAAAAAACAAAACTGTGCAGCTGCAGCCCAAACACAGTGGATCTATTGGAGAAAAGGCGTGGGGAAGGCAAAAAGAAGGGAGAAAAGAGGATCAACAAAAAATACAAAATAATATTCAACAAAAAATTACAAGGACTGTTTATTTTAGAAGGTTATTTACAATATGTACAACAGAGAACAATCGTAGGTCACTATGTCGGAGTTCACAGAGCAGTGTAGCAGCACAAATATGACAATTTTCTGTCTTAACCTGAATCATTTTGAGGCTTTGACTGTTGGACATTCCAGCTCCGTTCTATTGTGACTATGATATGAGAACAAATGGATCAATCACACATTCTTTCATCAGATTAATCCGTTAATCCATATTCACCTCCACCTCAACCAATTACAAGACAAAAAAGTTGGATTAATGCATGGGAAATAATTGACTGTTATACAAATTATTAGGTATCATCACATTTAGTAAAGTAACGTTTCCAGTGCAGGTGTTCTGCTTGAAACTGGGTATTTTTACAGTGTGGTATCAGTGCTTTTACTCAAAGCAACCACACAGGATGCTGGACGTTTGGTTATCATCCTGAAGACCCTGCTGCTCTGCTGCACTACAGGTGAAGTTATCATGATGGATAGGCCCCGAATATTGCACAGCGACATCTCATCGATTACATTGGCTCAGACAGTCAGGCCCAGTCTTTGTCCTCGACCTCAAGAAACAGTCGTGACACAGAATCGTTCAGAGGACGGTCGAGGCTTTCTCTAAAAAGTTGAAGCTGTTAATCTGTCCTTGAGAACTGACACTTTTCTCTAAAGGCTTCTTGTAAAATGTAAATGGATTATACAGAGCCTCTCTGTTGAAGTAGGAACACATTTTGGTTAGAAAGACACTGCAGTGTGACAGCTTTTCCACTCATGTTGCCGGAGCTGAGCTGAGACTGAGAGGTCTGAGTGCTTCTGATGGGTTTTTCGAATGCCACGCTCTCTGGGGAATCCTCAGTTTGATCCCCTCTCCTCCTCTCCTGCAGGTGGACTAGGTGGACGTGGGGGACTCTCCCACGCAGTCGACGGCAGACGCCGGTCTGTCTTTTTTCAGGTTGTTGCCATGGAAACCCCAGGAGGAAGCTGGTCGTTGCTGCTGTTATCCTTATCTTACATTTCTCCTGACCTCCACTCCCACAGCTGACGCTCATTCATTGTCTTTATTTGGTTTTGCTTGTCTCTGGTGAGAAATCACACACCTGAAGGCGCATTATGTCCGGTCTGTTTGTATTTTATCCGCTTTCGTATGCACGAGATCGCCTTTCAGCTGCCTGTCGTCATCCATGAGGAGAGCAGAGCGACAGCCAAAGAGCAGATTAGGGAGGAGGAGAAGTCGGTTTCAATCAGCTTCCAGTTTGCTCCCAAAGCAGATTCTTCATGCTCAATTTAGGAATACTGTACGTGCAAAAGACAGCAAGCCGGCCCCTTTGAATAAAGTCAAAGAGACCAATTGACACAGAAAGGATTCTAATTAATCCAGTGTCGTGAAAGCTTTTGAGTGTGAGTTGAATGCGAAATGACCCGAGTGTGTAGTTTGCATCAGAGCTCGTTTCTCGTGATCTTATAATGAGTTTCACTCCGGAGGTCACGCTGGCCGAACAGACCGAGCATATGACTCCTGTGTACATCTGTGTTTCTGTCATCACCGCCAAAGCTGATTTTTGTTTCACTTTCTCGTCTCAGTTGGACGCTGACCGAGATGAGGAGGAGGTCTTCTGTGACATCAGCATGACGCTGGACAACAAGCTGTTTCCCTCCAAAGAGCCCGCAGCCGGTGAGACGATCACAGTGAGACAACTCTGGGGTTGTTGTTTTTTTATGTTCAGAGAGGTTTGATAACTGTGCAACGAGATATTTATTGCCACTACATTCATTTGATAACTTCAGTGACTAGTTGCCTTACAGATCTGGATCAAAAGTGCATGAAAAATTAGTGCCTTGGTAACAAGTCAGTCCTAGATTTACCATCTGCCACTTCAACATGTCAGATAAGAAAGCTGAAAAATCCTAAATTAATGTATCAGTGTCTTATACTAAGGTAAGACTTCAGTGATCTGTGATTTTATCAATATATAACATAATTAATTAATTAATTAATGTGGGGATTTGAATTCATTGAAACAAATTGCCAGTCATTTCAAATGTGGGTTAGGGTGTAATTGCCCGTAATATATTTAAAGCAGCTACAAGGAACTCCTTGTTGTTGAGTTTGGCGCTCCATGTGGACACGTGGGGCCCTGTGTGATAAAGATCCTGATATGGCTAGCTCTCTGGCAACTTATTCTTTAACTTGTTTACAGTGAATCTATTGTCTGATGGTTTATTTTGCTACTGTCCAACTCACCAGTAAGCCTTGATAATGGTTGTGTTAGAAGTACAACCGATAAACACAGGAGCAGGGACAATTTATAGTTAATATTGGCGGTGTAGGGGCGGGTGGTGCGTTTAGCTGGGGCTGGAGGGGCCCAAAATCAAATTCGGCTTAGGGCCCCACAAAGCCTTGGAGCGTCTCTGCTTCAGTATAAATTGAGATTGCCTCATAACCAGTTGAAAACTCCCAGTAGTAGCTTTAAGATTAAGAACTGTTATATATTGGTGGTGAAACGGCGGTGAAGTTAACTTTGTTTTATTGCCGTGATTGCCCCCAGATTTCAGAGCAGCTTCTATCCTCAGGCTGTGAGACTCCTCAGTTCATCCCCGGCACTCCGCCATGAAAGATAGTTTTAATTTTATGACTTGCCTGACCTGGATAAGTCAGAATCCAAACCCAGAGACAGGCACAGAAAAAAGCCAATCTTTGGGCCAAAGAATGATGAAACGTGATGCAAAGCATGTGCACCAAAATATCCAGCAGTCAAAAGTGAAGAACATCCTCTCCGGGCTTTTTTTTTTTATTGCTTCTTCAGAGTTACTGGTACATGTGTTCAGCGTAGAAACATCCACACATGAGAGGAGAGAAACCACACACATCGCCCACCGACCACCGGAGTCGGCACAGCAACCAGTGCGGCAGGGTTTAGCCACGCTCTGCGAGAAACGCTGGACAAGGTTAGAATGAATCTTCGCTCAGTCAGATGGGCGAGACGGAAACTATATGAATAACCTAAGACCGGATGATTTACTGTTTGAAAAATATGCCAGACAGAGTCGTGACCTTCTTCGACTGAATGCTGGTATAACAGATATAATCGGTGAGCGCTCCGCAGGTGTTTCTGCTGTGATTTCACTAGTGATAGATATCAGAGAGGATTTAGAAAAATGTTACCGCCGGCACAGAACTGAGCTGGCAAAGTACGCCCGTTTTTTTGGTTGCAGAACAGTCATTATTTTCATGATAATCAAGTGTAGGTGTAAAGTGTAACCGTTCCAACGGCAGAACAGAAATCCCACGTCTTTTGTGGTGCACAGGCCGCTCACTGTTTCGCTGGAGCACATTTCGGTTTGATAAAATGCTGCTCAACGTTTTTAGGCAGTCAGTCGACCAGTTGGAAAAGGACTGATTAGAATCTTTAATCTTTAATTGATTTGGTTGATTTTTGTGACAGACAGTTCTATATTTTGGGAAACACACTTATTTGATTTCTTGACAAGTGTTATATGAGGAGATAAATACAACCCTCATGCCTCTCTGATAAATCAAAGGCTACAGCCGGCAGCCTGTTAGCTTAGCTTAGCATTGAGTCTGGACCTGCAGGGTGAAACAGCTAGTCCAGCTAAAGGTGACATTATATTGGTTACATCATATCATCCCGGTCAGTACACTGCAGTTATCCAGCAGAACAAAGCATTGAACGACACGCCTGCATGGAGACATTAGTGTGACTCAGTGTGACGGGGGAGCCACACTGTGCAACAACATATGACGGTGACCGCCACCAAGCAAAATTCTCCAGGTGTCCTTTTTTTCCGTTCTTGGATTTCTGGAGTTTTGCCTTTTGTTGGATTTTGTGGATTCGGATTTTCAGCTTTTGTTCGGTTACTTCTGCCTCAGTGTCTTGCATTTGGGTCCCCTCTGTTAAACCATGTTAAACTGTCAGAATGTTGGCAATGGTACATTACTGCAAACCACAGATATGTTGACACTGTGCCTTTCTTTAAGTTCAGTTTTAATGCTATCTTGTGACTACGATGTGTTTATGCTCGGGTTAGGTTAACACACAAAAACCACTCAGTTAGGGTTAGGAAAAGATCGTGTTGTGGCTGGAGATGTCTCGACAGTTTTTGTCCACACACAAACACACCTATAAACTCTTTAAAAATATCCAGCGGTGTCACACTTACGAATGTTGAAATGCACAGTCCCAAACTGCAGTCACTGATTTGGCCTCCTCATCTGTAACTCCGCCGCCCCTCCTCTCCCTATGATACGTTTTGTACAAATGTCAATTGCCAACATTTTATCTTGGCAACTGGGCTGTCATAAATCAGGCTTTAGACTCTGTTCCAAGACTCTGGATTTCTTGTTTATAGCTCCGTCACAGAAGTCAATTGGATTTGAAATGAAGAGTTGTTACTTTGCAAAGGCACACACAGCCGACCAGCGTGTGTCTTCAATGCGTGTCTATCAGAATATAATTATTTCATGCCTTCAACTCGGTGGATGAAGCATGGCATACCGATGAAAAGCTGTGCGACATGTTTTTAAATTTGATCATCTTAGAAGACGGATCACGACTTTACTGCTCTGTCCGAGGTTCCTCCATTTTTTTTGCCAGATTTTTTTCATTTATTTTTTTCATTTCCTCTGTGTGTTGATGGTCTTATGATTGTGCGGATCATAAAGCCCCCTCAGAACAACTTTTGCGCTTCAGGACTTTATAAATCTACTTGGCTTGTTTAATGTTTATGGTTCGCTATGTTTCGGGCGCAGTTGCAGCACAGCGGGAGGCTGCGTAGGAAGAATATGTCATGTACGTTGGTTATTAGTTGGCCAGTAACCACCAATCGAATCAACGCGACGCCAAAAACACTCGGGTGTTTTTGCGATGAACAGTTTGGGGCAGATTTGCCCAAACAGACTCAGTCGGGAAGGAATTGATGTCCGTGTCACGAGGTGCAGAATCACCACGAGAGAACATATGGCACCCCAGAATAGTTCAGGAGGAGAAAACATGCTCAGGCAGAGACGAGAGGAGGACTCCTGCCCGACGAGAGGACCAGCTCAGTGAGCGAGCGGCCAAACGGAGCTGTTAATGGACAGTTTAAGACAGTTTGGACGCGGGATCATTATGATGAGACATATGACCCACTAGAAGCTCACATTTCCGGTGATCCTTGACATCGAAATTGCCCTGCACTACTTGACAGCTACCTGACACGCAGCTCCTCTCCGCGTGCTTGAGAGCAGTCGTGACAGGACACTGAACCACCAAACAGCCGCAGGTGCACTTGTACCACTCGAGACGGCTTGAGAAATCTCAAAAAGAATGAGAATTATGGGGGTTTTTTTAAGATAACATGTTACTCACTGTTACAGAAGATCTTTTTCCTCATTTAGGGCATGATTTACTGAAGACTGAAATAACAGTCTACTTATATGCAGCTGTTATGTGGCCCACTTTGCATCTAAGAGCCGCGTGACATCTGTGCATTTGTCAAGACGTCCTTCTGCATATGATTTCTGCACAATGGAGCCTCTCAATAGGTGTTCCACCCAGAGTGGAGTGCGCACTCAAAGGGCGATGACGAGGTCCATTTCTGCACCCGCAAAAATCGGAAACATGCATCGGAAGAAAAAAAAAGGTATCTGGGCCACATGTGTGCGATCTGCAGCTTCAACCCTTATATCCTCTCAGAGAGGAAGGGTGGATTGCATCAATCTGCTCGCACGGAAGAGTGTAAAGAAAAAGCTGTGGGAAACAGAAATAGATTGGCAGTGGTTGGAGCGAACTCTTGCCTCCAGGTCCGTCTGCTGCTTCCAGTGGCGTATTTTCACAAGACAGAGGATGGTTATCGCAGCAGCGCATGTGGACCGTCCCGAAGTGCTGCTGACGACTGCAGCCTCGGCCACCTGACATCACCCCGGGCCTCAACAGCAAAACAAAAGCGTCCACGCCGTCATACCTCAGCCCCTCACTTTCCAAGGGGAGAGGTGACATGCTGCTGATGCTCAGGTTGTCAACCGCTTGGGGGGGAGAGGCACGGGGCCAATTTCTGTTGTCTTTGGCTGATTTTCACTGGTGCATTCTGAGGTCTCTTAACGTAATGCGTGTAAGAGTTTCACAGCTGCCACCTCTCTGGAGTCGTTTGAAGCTGCATCCTCACAGACGCTAACCCAGTTGTCTATTCAGCGGGGCTCTGGCGTGCAGGAAACAGAATCTGCCGAGGGGAAGTGTTATTCACGACCCATTTCCACCCGGCAGAGGGAATGAAGATGCTATGTGTTAGATTTTTGTCACAGCATCTCCCTTCGGCAGCTTTCTGACATCAGGGCGTTGCGTTTCAGTTCAGGTTCAAGAGTCAATGAGGCCAAAATTAACCTTGACTGTAGATATTTTATGGTCCTCCTTAAACTGTGCCGCACAGACTGAACATCAGATGACAGTAAATGAGTGATGTCATTTACTGTGATGTGATTTGGCAGCTGACAGCACATGTGAAATGACGACCCTCTTCCTGTTCTCGTGTTTGATCTTTAATGAGACCTGACTTCTGTTCTGATTATGATTATATTCACATTTTCACATGAGGTGTGACTTTTGAAAACTATGAATCCATGTTTGTAAAATAGAAATGTCCAGTGTGATCGGCTAGTTCCCAAAACAACACAAACACATCGAAGCGAATGGGCAGACGCCTCACTTTCAGTGTATAGTCATGCCATGCGACGTCAGAAAGCTTAGATTGTCATGATTCTATTCATACTCTCTCCCATTTTTGCATACAAATGTATGCAAAATAGATAATTAATTCATTGTGTTCAACCTGCTTTAAGCCAGATGTGTATATAGAGCTTCTGTAAACCTTTCAATACAGCCAAAAACCTGTACTCCAAACAGTTCAACAACAGTAAGAGTTATTATTTATCCAAAGATCCTGAAGACTCTGTCCCCAGTTTCAAGATCTGCTCCTTTCTTTTGTCTTCTGTTTAAACCACCTTTTTTTTCCAGCCTTGGGCCCAACGTTAGCAAAATAATGTAAAGCAGCATATTTAGTTGAACATCATTATATACAAAACATCTCTGGGGTTTGAACTGTTCATATACATTTAGAAGACATCACAATGGGCTCCAAGACAAATACCGAAATACAGAGCTACTTAAATTTAAATACCATTAGTTGAAATGCTTACATAAAACATTATGAGAGACTAATTAAATGTGGCACTTATGAAGGCTGGAACTAAATTGCCCATAAGACAAATAAAGATCAATGTTGCTTGAGTGATAAGTACAGAATATAGGTCACTACAGTATCTGTTTTTAAATCTTTAGTGACACAGTTACATCTTGGAATGGTCGACGCTCATGATGATTGTTCTGCTTTTCCGTGTTCAGGTCCCAGTGAGCTGGATCTCAGCGTACTGGGGGAAACCAGCAGCCTGGCAGATGTTGCTTGCAAGTACGATGAGGTAAGAATTCACGATTGAATGTGGACGAGGATCTGACAAACACATTTTTACATTATGTATTTTGATCCAATCAGCAGCAACTTTACACGCCAGCAGTCCTCTGCTGTGTTTAGCAAGACAGTGAAGTCGAAAACTCCCTCAGTGTGATGTGTTTAAGACCGGAGAAGGAGCTGAATGTCATCTGAATTCGGTCCAATCGCCTAAATCATCTCCATAACAACCTTGCTCGAGTTTCGTCAGCCGCGGTAACTTGATAACAATCTTAATCCTTTCACTGCGTTTTTATCTTTTGTCTTTTTCATTTTTATCAGATACTTTTCGAATCACCGACAGTAACGGGCAAACACTCTTCTTCCACATCTCCTGCCTTCCCTTTTTCTGTTTTTTTTTGCAACTGCCAAACATTAATGACAATCTGCAGATTTTCTGAAATGGCTAGCGGTGAACTGAATTCAAAGGCTGGATGATTCAGCGGAGCACTTGTCCGGAATCAGAGAAGGCTGTTGCGTAATACTTGGCGAGGGAGCAGACGAGCATCGTTCCTCCACGCGATCCCGACGCTGCAGCGCAGCACAACCCTGACCCTCTGTCTCATTTCCCGTCCTCCTCCGAGTGTCTGCAAACAAATTGCTCAGCTCTCTCGGCCCTGTGCTCTTCAGCTTTTCTGTTTAGCTTCTATTCAGTTTCTCCAGCTCAAGGTTTTGTTCTTTTCTTCGGAGGCTCTCTGCCGGATGCAGGTTCTTTATTGCTACGCAGTGTTTAGAGGTGCAATGCAGTGCAATCGGCATTTGCTTCAGAATGATAAGGAGAAGCACGAAAGATCATTTGAATCGGGCCAAATTGAAAATAGCGATCAGCCACAGCTATTAAAAAAAGTACAGTAAATGCATTTAGCTACTATCCGCCTCTGGCATATAGTCCATATTGCATGTTTCAGTCTTACTCACTCGATTTGCATCTCTTACTCTCCGCGGAGCTGGTCACAGTGCTCAATCCTCACCAGCCCTGTTCACAATTACTCTCACAGCTGGATGTTCCCTGTCAGCCAACACCCTGCTGCAAGTCTCCTGGTCTCCTAAGACCGCCTGTAATTTCCTAATAAAACACTCTTAGTCATGACAGACAAGAGAGAACTGGTTGATTGTTAATGACCAGTGTCACCTACTCATCACCATTCAGACACACTCAGAGCCAGGATAAAGCCCGGTTGGTCTATCTATGAAATACAGCGGCAGTCCTTGCAGAGGGAGCGACAGAGCGGCTCGAGGACAAGGAGAGTGCAAAACAAAACAAAAACAGCAGCCGGCTCGTTGAAGGCAGCGACGTCACTGTGCAGCACTTCCTGTGGCGAGCAGTGACACCCTTTTCTGCGAAGTGGAACGAAGACGGCGGGCAGCCTTGTCATCCCATATTTGCGGGACTCAGATATGATATGATATGATCCACAGAAGGTGGCGGAGGAGCAGGACAGAAGGGCCGAGCGGCTATTTTTGGGTTTCTGGTGTCAGGTCTCATGAATATTTCCCTTCCAATTAGTTGCTGCTCTTTAGCACTTCTAGTTGAGTTCTGATAAGACAGCATCTTGTGTGGTTGTGAGTCCATTTCAATATGTGGTATATTTTTCTTATTCCCATTAATATTTGGCTAAATGTGAACGATGTAAATGTGTTAAAAGTCGAAAGTACACACACTCTTTACTCAAGTAGAAGTGCTGATACTTACAAAAATAAAAGACTCTTTTAAAAGTAGAAGTACTGATGCAACCTGTTAACTTAAGTACAAGTAATAAAATGAAATGTACTTAAAGTATAAAAAGTGAAAGTTGAAGGACATTTCTAGCAGCCATTTCTGGTCAAAGTTAACTGAACCTCACATCATATTAGTGTAATTCAAAGACTATTAAACTTACAGGTAGAATCAGTAGGACTTGTTCCAGCTGTTCCCAAACGCACCACAAGGACAGTTAGCATTAACAGAGCTTCAAATAGCAACATTTTGGATGGAAAAAGCTCAAAATAATTAAATTGAGATGATTACGATGATTGCAGATATGAGACACTAACTCGCCTCTTGTCCTCGTTCCAGCCTCCCTCTCTGTCTGTTACGTCTTTGACGTCGTTTCGTCTCGCTACATCGTAGCAAAATGTGAGGCCCATCGCGAAGCTGCTGCCTGATGAGTTTTTCAGCACCCCAGAGCGTCTCCAGGTTCATTTTGACAGACATGACAGTTCAATATTTTTGTCCTGAGGTTTGAATCTAATGAGTCGAGGGCGACAGCCGCAGCTTATTTGATTAGATCACACAGGTGACTCACTCAGAGTCTGATGTAAGGGGATAATAGCAGGAGCGAATATTGGAGAGATAAATTATGTTGCCGCCCTGCTCGTTTTATTTTTGATCTTCAAATTCCAGACAGCCTCCACATTTGCTGAGAAAACTCACTCTTCCCCGTGGACGAGCAGTTCATCTTCTTAGTAGTAGTTGTGTTTTTACATTATCTAGATTGCATCATTATGTATTAGTTCATTAGTTGAGTTAATGTACAAATGACTGAGGCTGCAAAGTAACATGTAACTAAAGTTATCACAGATATTTTATCTGGGGGACTCATTAATCATAAATGCATTCATTTCTGTTTTATTAGTGACATAAATTGGAGTACAAACTACTACTTTAAAACTTTTATTCAGTTACTATTTATATAGGTGACTTGCACCTTTACCAAATAAATATTTTAAAACGATGTCATTCCTCTTTAGTTTTGCTCGAATCTTGTATCTTGTAAAAATGTAGATGTGGAGTAAAAAATACAGTATTCGCCTCAGAAATGTAGAGGATTGGAAGTATAATGTAGCATAAAATGGAAATAGCTGCTTCTTCAATATTACTAGTTTTTTTTAGACTGCATCTGACAATGTTACATTCTAACGAGCTGACTGCTCGGCACGGTTGGACTGGAGGGATGATGGTCTGTCGGTCATTGGTCCATTACTTTGTTCCTGAAGGAAATATCTGGGCAGTAATTGGACGAGAAAGAGGAAACACTGTCTCGCCTGCATCCGTTTGACGGTTTCGCTCCACGCGGTGCGTAATGAGCGTTGCAGCATCACAGAGCTGCGAACATGGATACAGACTTTAGCTGTTGTTTTACGGATTTTTGCGTAGGCGTGTGTGTTTATGACATGTGTTGCGTGCATCACATATGAACATAAACTTCCCAGGAATAAAGAAACTAATGTTTGTGTGTGTTTGTATGCATATCTAGTCTCCATCACGTGGAAGCAATGCGTGCTGTGCATGTGTTCCTCCCTCTCTCTGACTCATCCGACCAGTTGGTGTACCCGCATGCCAAGCTGGCTCGTCGTTGGCACCCAGCACTCCCCCACACTGACGGCATTTATTTAACACGAACAGAGCTCCGCTTCACTCCGCTCTGGGTCTCCTCTGAGTGTAACCGCGTCTCCACTTCACTGTGACCCCTCTGCCAGCAGCCACATGTCTAAATCACAACCATTAGAAGTCAGTTTCAGAGCGGCACGAGGTCGGAGCCAGTAATAGATAAAAATGTCAAGGGAGGTTGGTTTTTTTTCTTTTTATTCCTGCAATCGTCTGTCTGCATGATGCCAAGCTGTGAGTCTACTGACAGTCAGCCGTCCCTACACTGAAAAAGTGTTTGGTGAAATGCAAGAAAAGTCAGTTTTATTATTCCAAAAAAATTATCATTCACACAGAATTACTTCAGTGAGATACACCAACACTTCACCTAGTGTAGGGCAGCTACTGGATGAAGAGCCTGAATACTGCATCTTCTCAGGGACTGAATAATGATTTCTTTGGACCTTTTTTCGAATCCTGTCAATTATCATCTTCTGGAGATTTTAAACTGAGGCCCGGTCCAATCATCCAGTATAGTTCTTGGCGTTTACTGATCTGATGCACCTCCAGCTCCAGGACAACCTAAGTTGGGTTGTCCAGCTCATCTGCATGGCAAAACAACCATGTCTAGGCGATGTACACAACTCCTCAGGTGAAAGGTGTACTCATGCCATATATTGTTAAAAAGCTTAGATTCTTGTGATTTTATTCACGCCAAGCATTTCAAGATAAAGCCACGTCGGGCCACTACAATTGACGCACAATCAAACAAATGAGCATTTACAACGTTTTTTGGCAATTCACTAATGAAGCGCCTCAGTCTTTCATGCATGAAACATTGTTGTGTCTTAACCATTCAGTGGATCAATTCCAGTAAAATATTTAGTCCAAAACACAGTGTTCCATTATTAAATGGCCATGAAATAGCAATGAACTATAGGAACACATATGCTTTTATATACTTTTATCTAAAATGGCTTATATTACACTCCACAACACCACTATTCAGTAATATGAGTGTTTTATAAAATGGCCGCCAACCTCCGCCTCTTGATTGATAGCTAATAAACCCGTGAAGTCTGTTGTTGCCTGCCCCAGAGACTACAACAGACCCACTCCTGCATCTTTCCTCTCTCCCCTGAGTCACTGATATGCCAGCCAATGGATGATTGCCGCATTATGTAATCAGTGAAAGAAGTTCGTTTTGGAAATTCTTGGAAATCTTGAATGTTTATGTAGTTTTACACATTCTGCTCATTCTGCAGGCAGTCTCGCCACTTAAGCACTTGTTTTTGAGTGTTTTATGGACAAAGTTTGGGTCAATATGGAAACAAAATAATGAGTTGCTGTTACTGTCAAGCAGGGGTATTTTGTCACAAAAGTATGGTAAGTAAGTAAGTTCTTTGCTGTAAAAGTTAATCTCATGCGTTCATGTTTGTGCAGATAAAGACAGGGTTTCACATGCTGATTCAGTCTGATGAAGATTGAATTTAACTTTTTTTCCCAGAGCACATATTTATCTTTTCAGTGAGCAGACGTCTTTTTCTCAATATCATTTTTGCACCTGATATAACACCAGGATGTGCATCCTTGCCCGTTGTCCAAATTATTCGGACAAAGTATGAAAATGAGAATAATAACATGTTTTTCCATCCGCACTAAGTCGGCAGACGGTAATCTCACGCTGCATTTATGTGCATATTAGATGTCTTTCTCTCAAACGGGAAGTCGGATGCTCCGTTTTCACACGTTCAATTGCTTTTTCGGTGGGAAGTGACATGAAACATGGAGGTGGTGAAGCACGTAGCGGCGTGCCTGAGAGACATGGCTGGTAGAGACAGTAGATTACATGTTCCCTGGCTGATTTTTGTAAATGTGTGGCACGATTTTAGTAGTTTCTCCTGCCAGCAAACACTATTAGATGCGTGTTAGGTAATGCAGCCGTATCCCAGTTTGTACTGAAAAAAACACATCAGTATCACCGTTTAAACGGGACGTTCAATTTGTGCGTCCTGGCAACAAACTCAAAACACAAAATCTGATTTGTATTCTCGACATTCCCTCTCTTCCCTCACAGCTTGGTTTTTTCGTGACTGATCCGTTTCTGTGTGCCTTTTAAATGATCCATAAACATTTCAACTTTGAACCATCTCCACCCTCAGGGAAGGATTCATCTCCATTTATTAAAAAAACCAAGGACAAAATGTTTTTGGGTTTTTTTTTCAGCTAACTAAGGTAAAAGGATTTCCGCTCTTATCTCTGTCATAGCTCTGAATATTATCCTGCTCTGGACACTCAGCAGTGATCTCAGTGTAATCGTTCTGTTTGTACCTTTTACTCCTTTATTAATATCATTGTGCTATCAGGCTGTTAAATCTTAAGAAGTCATGATTTTCGAATGCTAACACAGGAGTCATTATCAGATTATTTGTGCCAGAATTATACAGAGGGCCAAAGCTGAAGAGATAACCATGGAAATCTTGCAGCAATGAGACTTTGAAAATGGTTTCAAATATATAAACGACGCTTTAAGCGAATGAATCAGAATTCCCTTCGAAACAGATAAATGTCTTTTAACCAATGTTTTGTGCCCCGTTTGACTCTGGCACGTGTTTGTAACTCTATAATGACGATTCAGTGAACGAGGCTGCTGAGAGTTTCAGCCTTCCTCCAGGTGTTTGTGTTTGCTCCAGGGAGACTGAGGGTTCACTCAGTGCTCTGCGCTTTCTTTAGACAGTTTTTTTTTTTGTCGGTTATAGGATTTACTCTTGCCCACTTTTCACAGGATTTCATGGCCAAAGTATAAGGACACATCATGTTTCTGGTCTTAATCGAGCGGCGACCTTAGGGGCTAAATAAACAAAAGCCAAAAACTGCAGTTTCTCCAATGGCTTCAAAAATGAGTCCATACTCAACGACCTTCGTTTGCTCAAACTTTTGACTCTGTGCACCACCTCAGAAAATACTAGGCTTTTGCTTACGTAGCCTGTAGCACTCAGGCTCAGCCAAGTTTGTCTTGCTTTTTAACCTTTCATTCTACCTCTGCTAACTATCCTGTCATCACAGTTTGAGTTTACAGCTTCTGAATAATCATGCATGATGTATGCACACAATGTGACTATGCAGCAGGCTGAAACAAACATATTGAGGGAAAGAAGAAGTTTGAAATACTGCAATATTTTGATGGTATTAACTCTATGTTTTTAAATGAACTTACTCCAATTTCAATTTCCTCAGCATACTACCAGTGGTACACATACCACAGTTTGAGTATAGTGGCCATGGACCCAGGTAAAAATTACTGCAGAAAGAAACATGTTGATGATGATGTTTTGGTTTCTACGGCTAAATCTGTTCATGACAAGTGTCCAGGGTGTGAATTTTTATACACTTGCACTTTTAAAATGATATATAGCTGTCTGCCTAGCTGTCAGCAACCAGAGTTGTTGCCCCACCTCAGTTCATCTCCTCTCAACCTCTATTCTCCTTTTTTGAATAAGCCAGAAACGATGGAACAACGTCTAAATCTTTCTCTCTATCCAGGTTGAAGAGGAGGAAGAAACTGGGTATGCTGAAGGAACCACGGAAAGTAAGTCGATGGACTGATTGATTTTGACTGATTGTCAGTGTAAACAGTCAAACCACGTACACATAAACACACTCCCTGCCTTCCTCTGTGAGCCACAGAACACAACACCACATCTAATCAACCAAACTTTTATTACAGTAGCAGTTGCATATTCTGTCTTCCCTCCATAAACAAGCAGCCGAGTTCATTCAGCATTTCATCACATTCATATTGTTCCATTTCAGTAAATGCCACATCTGTCATGTAACCAGATGTCTGAATGAACTTCTCCAGGCAGTCCTGTGGTTGTTGTGTGTGTGTGTGTGTGTGTTTTCATCACAGTTGCCCTACATCAACAGTATTGATTGTGTAATGGAGATGGAGGAGGGATCGTCTGTTGATTCACTGTTACGCCTGATGTTAATCTTGTCAGCTAGCTGTCACTATGCTAACATCACCTTGCCACAGGACAGAGAGGAGGAGGAGGAGGAGGAAGACACCGCCTGATTAAAGGCTTACAAACGCTACATTTTTAAGTCCACACGCTGGCTGACAAATTTGCATGAGCCGCGTTTATAACAATGAATACTTTTTGTATACAGCAAAACACTCAACACAATTTACAACCCTCATGTCGGATAATTGTTGTTGTTCCAGGTGCTGTTTTACTAATTGAGAGAATGCTCCAGTTACTGCCATCATTTTAGCATCATTACAGATCCCACTGCTGTTCTTTCAAGCCTTCAGTTGGTTGCATTCTCTATGCCTGGCTCAAACTGATAACACGTTGACATGTCAGCTCTGACTGTGTCTGTTCATTTTGCGATACTGATAGCCATTCATGAGATGTAGTTTCTCTGGTAAACACACCAACTTCTTCAGCCTCTTGCCAGGTCTCCTGCTACTCCACCCACAGTCACATACTGACGTAACTGACTTAAATTATTTTAGTCTGAAGAATGATCTTTTTTCTGACCCCCAAGTTTTTGGGACATTTTATGTTGTAAGTTGACTGTGGAGCCTTAATAAACTAATGCTGGGGGCTCAGGTAAAGTATCATAGTTTCAAGCTTTAGGGCACTGACCAAGCTGCCAAATTTCATGAGCTGAGATGAGTTGGAGTGTGTTGGCAAAGCAGGTTGCTGTCCCACATTGTGAACAACAGGCCTTTTCTGCTTCACCTAATGAGCCCAGAGATGCTCAGCTGTGACAGCAGAAGAGGTTGGTGTGTTTACCAGGCAAACTACAGCTCACCGTGCGGATTGTTTTAAAAACCAATGACAAAAAACACAGAAACAACCCATTAACAGTAGACAACCATGTAATATACAACAACCACAAAGCAGTCACGTCTTTCGTTATTCTGTAGTGAATATCATAAAGAAGAAACAATAGACACATGCCAGAGGCACAGTAGTGCAGGTCTTGCAAGAAAAACAGATTGGTTCATAATGATGCATCATTTAAAGATTTAAATGTTTGCATTCATTTTTTCCAGGGACTGTCTTTAGGTTTTAGTTCCTCAACAACAGCATTGGAGGAAGTGTGCAAAAGTAAAAGTAATACAAGAGACATTCTGCTCCTCATCCAGACGTCCTAGTTAACAAATAATTAGAATAACAAGAATTAAAATATGGATGAGGTTTCTTTCAAATAAAAAAAACGATATATTAGTAGAAAGTATTTTGTTCTGACTACCGTACATATTTGATCCAAAATCTAGCTTAACCATGTCATGTGATCTGCTACATCAGTACACTATCAGAACAAATGTTGCTGGGAGCAATTAGATTAGATACATTACATTCACAACCACTTGCTATGTGTGTAAAAAGAGTGTGTGTGTGTGTGTGTGTGTGTGTGTGTGTGTGTGTGTGTGTGTGTGCGTGCGTGCGTGCGTGCGTGCGTGTATATACAGTATGCTGCACATGTCTTGATCTTCACCACATGTTAAACTATGATATTCTTTCCCCTGACAGGTTATTGTACAGAACAGAAGAAACCAAAGGTCATCTT
>CAEMYA010000024.1:8720253-8736853 GCA_903131615.1 Diplodus sargus
ATTTCAGACGACAGACAGAACCTTGATTAAGACATTAAAGAAAAGTATGACGTAAAGTTTCTTGTACAAATTCACCGCTTGTTTCAAAGCAGTTCATCACCAGAAACAAGACATTGATTATAATTTGTAGAGGAGAGCTGCAGTGCAAGATGTAACATTGAGGACAACTCACTGATTACAAAATCAAGTATTTAAGTGGAGTCTAAATACATTTAATCACAGCCGAAAATGTCTCACACTTTTTGTCGATTTTATCGTGAAAATGTATCATGCTGCTGTTACTTTATTATAGCTACAGAGCGTACGTTATATTTTTTTATAACTGACTGGAATTATTTGACTCTTAGTAACCAGTAACTTTGGATGTGCTCAAGACTGATAGATTAAGACCTTGTTTCCAGCACTGGCATTATCTAATTATGGCAACAGCCTCATTAAGATATTTGTGACTAGCATCAATACAATTTAGAAATTGTAGAAATAGACATTTTCAAACGACACCAATACTGAGCTTAAAGGTGTGATATGTTAGAATTGGCCACCTGTTGATACCTGTTGTTCAAACCAATAGGGGGCAGCATATTACCAGACTTACAGCTAGCTGCTGCTAACTGTAGCTGCTTTTAGCTAGCTAGCTCAATTAGCCATGCAGCTAGTGGTCGGGCGGGGCTGGGCTGGGCTATTGGGAATCAGGGTTAGTGTTTACACTGCTAGCACAGGAGCTTTGGGCCGGGGCAGAGCTAGCTGGTTAGCATGATAACTCTAATAGCCATCTCTGCAAAACAATATATAGACTATATAGACTATACTAGATATATTTCCTCTAATTTAGTTGATAATTTGTGCAAATGTTTTAACAAAAATTACATATTGCACCTTTGATACAAACATACAACTACGAAAAAAGATATCAGATAAATGTTGTGCTAGCTAGCTTCGATTGCCATTTTGTTTATGGGTTTACATTAAAATAAAAGTAAAAAAACAAAAGTATATTGACACATAAAACACGTGCTTCTACACTGGGCTCAGGTGCAGCAGATGAGTTAATGTTCTGCATTACTTCCGTCCTCTGGAAGCAGAGTTCAGGGTGTTTATGCGATCAATTAGTATGCTGCGAGGCGGCGTGGTTCAGTCTGCTAATGGAAGACAGGACGGAGACATAAATGTTAATGAGAGATCTGAGACACTGAGTCTCCATGAACCACTGTTTTCTTCACCACTGTGGAGAAAATACTCACGATGCGGCCATTAAGATCATTGAATGAGTGCTCTCATTGACACGGTTATCTGTATTACTGTACAAAACCAACATGACAAATTCCACTCTGATCTGTATTAATAGTTTGTCTGAATATTGGAGAAAGAGACACTGAGTTAGCAGGGGCGGATGAATGCAGGAAAGTGCCAGCTGCACAGTGAAATGCACAGATCTTTAACTAACAGAAAGTCAAAGCAACAACACCAGGATGTAAAACTACTCCACAACTTGTGAAAGTCAGCCTCAGGGTTGGGCCCGTCTAAAGGGGTCACCAGATATGTTTGAGGGGGACGTCAGATGATTGATACAAGAGGAAAGAACAAAAGAAAAGTTCTGCTCAGCATATTTCTATGAATATTTTGGACTTTTTTCAATCCTCGATTTTTTCGAACATTGGATCATTAGACCTCTTTGGTATTTGAACATTTCATCTCAAGAGTCCTCTGAGAGATAACAAGGACAACTATCCCGGCCATGTGTTAAATCATAAGTAACTAAAGCTGTTTGATAAATGCAGTGGAATTAAAAAGTACAACAGGCTTGGTAGCGTAAAATTGAAATAGTAAAGTAAAAGCTGGTAAAGATAAATACTGGACTTGGATGCTAACCAAACTAACGAGGGAACGAGGTGCAGGTGGAGACGGGCGGAGGAGCACAGGTGAGGGTGATGAGCAGGGGAAGGAGCTGACGGGCCGATGGGAAGGAACACCGGGAGACACGGCTGGGCTAACGACGGTGATGCGGCGCAGGTGTGGAGGGAGAGCAGCCCAGGGAGAAACGGAGGAAATAAAAACAAAAAATAGAAGAAGACAGAAAAGAGACCGTGACACATGATGTCGTCTACACTCGAGTGCGTCTCTTATACCCTACAAAGAGAGGCCCTGCTTTTCAGCGTGTTATGACAGAAAGTGGATGTTTAGGTGACCACGTCTCAGTTGAACAAAGCATTAGTTTCTGAAATAGAATGAAGAAGAATGCAAGCAGCGATGATTTCTTATATTTTTTGGCTGATATCCACCTCCTGCTCTGTTTTTTAACTCCTAGGGGACATTTCTGGCTCTTTAGCTGCTAAATGCTCATCTGTGGTGAACAGCTAGTGGCTAACTTTGTGCGCTGCTTTTCGAGCATTGGCAGATGTCTGCACTCTGCTCACCTTCTAGTTTATCTATTGGCGCTCGAGTAGGTTGTAGCTTGGATTTAAGAGATCAAAACCATCCCACCATGTCTGAACAGCTCTGTCACAGCGTTGTCCTCAATAAGAGCCAAAGTGACAGATGGATTGTGGTCAATGGAGCTGGAGCAGGAGACAGGAATGAAACATGGAAAAGAGGGCAGAGAACCATAGTGGAAATAAAGATCTCTCGAGTAATTTAAGTTATGCATCATTTCCTGTTACACAATGCTTTTCCCTCACAGATCGCACATAACACTTTTTATGTAGAAAAAAATGAATCAGTCCGAACGACAAATGGACTGCAGACAAGGCAATGCTCTCGCCTCCACTCATCGAGATACCTTATTTTTGTCATCATTGTCGTCAGTTTCCGACGTTACTCATTATCTCTGGCAGCGGAATAAACATAAAAGGGAAAATACAAAAATGCTCTTTGAGATGGCAGTGAGCGAGGGCTGCGTTGATTCAGGCCTGGATTCTGTAGAGATGGCTGATTCTGCTTTGAAGAGAGTTTGCTTTTCCACTGTCAACATTCACTAAGTCGAAGAAGCTGAGGACTTTTGAGGCTGTTCTTTACTGATGTCAGAATACATTGTTTTTGAGTGACACACTGTAGTCTGGATATCGACCACTGGTTTCTGCAGAGACCCAATTATGCATTGTCAATATAATGTAACGTAATGTAATATAAACACAATTTATTTTAGATAAGTTGTTCCTAGTTCTCTTCAAAGAATAAGGTGAGGCAATTTTCTATATATATATATACATTTTTTTTTTTACTGTTCCAAAATCCAACATTAATGAATCCTCCTAGAAGGCTCCTGTCTGTGTATCCAGAGCCTGATATGTTATTAATCTGTGCCGTAGAGCTCCTCGTGGTCCACAAACACATTAATGAGCCACACTGTCAGCCCACAGTCACAGCGGTTCTGCAAACCACCGATACATTAATATTTGAACGAGTCACAGGCTACGTACCCCAACGACATTTCCATAGAATTTCATCATTTCATCTTTATTAACTGTCTTTAATATCAGGAGGTGGAGGGGGTGGCGGTGGAGGTAGAGGTGAGGAGGTTGCCAATCACAGACGAAAGTGGTATTTTAAAGCCAGAAAAAGATGTTTTTTCAACCGTGAACAAGCGTTTTTTTGTGCCTAAGCAGAGCATAAGCACAGAGTTGTGACAAGAGAGAAGTAGAAAATTACACTTCCAGAAACGTAAAGTTTGAACTGATCTGAATTGTTTTTTGCAGAAACGTAATTTGCCACATTTATTCTTAAGATTGAGTTTGCGACCTGCTGACTCAAAATGTGTATCAATCCACTGCTGAAACTAGTTCCTGATAAACTGTCTGTTTTGTCCTGTTTGAATCTAGCTATACATTTGTGTCGGCAAGCTCAGAACAGTTGCTAAGACTAGGGTGCTGTGCAGTAAATACCATTTTTTGAACTGTTTGGAAGAAGCTTTGTCTCCTGTGGGAAGCAATAGGCCTCAGGCTGAGAGCACCAGACCATGTAAGGTAGTCAGAAAGTACTGAGAAAAGGACTAATTCATATTTGATGGTATTGTCCCATGGCACAATAGGAAAAAATACAGAATAACACCAGCTTTTTTTCCCCTTCACACTCAGCTGCAGTGGTTGCCTCTGACACTTCAGAAACCACCGGCAGCAGGGAGGCCTCACATTAGCATTTCCCTCAGGCATCATCACCTCGTTTTTCTGAACCACCTCTGCAGAACAACTTTTCCAGCACTTATTACAGGTCTTGGATGGGTAAACCCACATGAAGTGAAACCACCGAGAACTCAGCGATTTAATTAAAACAGTTCTAAGAGCAGAAATGTGACTATGAAGTGTCGACGAGAGCTCGTTAAAGAATTAGACTCATTTTAATTCAATCTTTGGTTATAACGTGTCGTTCAGCAAGTGTTCGGTGATTGGCAACACGCACAATGATGCAGGCGGGAAAGTTTAACGACATCAACCCCAGAAAACTGCGCCAAATTGTGCAATAAACTTTGAATTAAAATGCCTCAAAGAATTGGGAACTGATGGCGGCGGAGACCCAATTTAACAGAAGAAGCACACAGCAGCTAAAAACATCAACATATAGGGACATTTTTTTAAATGAGATTTTCAGTATTGCCGCAACTTCTTTCACCAGAGTAAGTGTGAGCCAAGTACGTTCATGCAAAACCACAGATGGACGCTTCTTTATGTTGCAGCTTCATGCTTATTTGGGTTGATTTTTCGATTTCCCTTTTGTCACAGCTCTGCGCTTGTGCTCTGTTGAGGTATATGGTTAGAGTTTGGAAAACATCACGTTTCCGAGCTCACGGAAGGAGATAGTCTCACCTCCCTGGAAAGTCAGACTGCCAGAAAAAACGTCTGGAAATCTCTTCGGGTGCCTGTAAAAATATCCAGCTGTGTGACTCGAACTGCGCTCGCCTGTTTTGCAGCTTTGCCTTGTGATGACGTCGTCAACTTCCGGCGGTGGGTGATGATGTGAACGTAATATGGCCCGTTTGGTGCAAATGTCAACCTTGAACGTTATTGTTGTTTGCAGAAACCTTCGCTGCTGACATTATATGGTGGAGACAGGGCAGCAATCACTACCTCAGCCAAAATGACTTTGTGGTGTTTTCGTTCGACTGCAGTTTGATCCACTTTAAGGCCCCTGATCTTAAGCCGTCACTCCAGAGCCCCGAAACGAACTCCTGCTATTTTTCCTCTCCATATTCCTACTTAAGTCCTTCAAGATGCCTCTCGTCAACATTTCAGAGAGCAGGTAGACGAGCAGCGAGTGACTCTGAGCACCACTCCGCCAGATAAAAAGAGCTGACAGATCGGCAGCGTCAGCGGCAGAGGAGCGGGTTTGGATGAGGAGACGACGGGGTTGGTCGAGGAGGGCATTAACTTTTTATTTCATGCTGAGTCAGGGACTCTTGAGACAGTGTTTTCAAAGTCAGCACCGTGTCTGGAACGAAAAAAAATTATCCCATGAGTTGACACGAGCATGGCCGCACAGGCAGGATTCACTTGACGCGGTGCACCTCTCCACCGGATGATGAGTCACAGTTAAGTCACTGTTTGCACTCACCACATCAGACAGTGACAGTTTTAGTCTACATCATTGAGTCCTTGCAGTTGTTCCTTGTAACGAAGCACTTTGTAACCAGGGGTTTTCAAAGTGCTCATGAAGATGCTACAAGTAAAGCTAGATTAATGGTTTCAAGTTAACATTTCCACAGGAGATGGTCAAAACAAAAGGGCTATATATGATTTTATGACCCTTGCAATGAATTTGAGCATATTGTTTTTCAGGAGCTTTTACTGACATTGGATCATATAACCATGTGTTGTGTAAAAGGGGTCATTTGAAGTGAAAAGTAGACAGAAGATCACAATCTTAAATGTTTGATGCGACTTCAATGTTCCAGTTCAGTCTCACCGCCATACTTGCCGTCCTCGACACCGCCCATGATTGACAGATAAATCAACGCGGCAGATTTCACCGCCCCTGTCTTTTTAAAAGTTTGCATAAGAAACGGGAATCCTTCTCTCCCCCATGAAATTAGGTTGAATGTTCTTTCTACTCTCTGATTCTCTGTCCGTCTCTCGCTCACTGAGGACGAGACGCCTAAAAACGGGATGACTGAAAGCAGGAAAAAGTGTAAACATCTGTTGCGCATCGTGAGAAATATGAGGAAACCAGGAGCGGGCAATAAAAAAAATGGGAGTCTTCCGAGAAAATTGGGAGGGTTGGAAAGTATGCTAACCGTTCTCATCAGTCTCGTTCCGGCAGCAGTTCTCAGCTAAATGAATAGATAAATAAACTGCTCTGAAAATCCTTGATGCCTGCCCAGCACCACACAGCAGACAGACAGTTGAATCAGTTATTTCAGTCTAAAGTGAAGCTGAAACGATCCCCCGTGTTCTGTTTAACCCGCAAAAATAATCCTAGTTAGTAACTGCATTTAGCACATTTAACATTGAGCACAAAAACAGCACAAGAAACAAGACAAAAATACACATCATCTTGTCTGAAGTTTTATTCTCAGTGCCGGTTGATCCGAATTTGAAATGGTTTCAGGGAGGGAAAACCGTCTCTACCCACAGATCCAGTTTAGACAGAAGAGTCTGACCTTACAAACTACACTAACAAGCTTCTCTGGGCTTTTGCTTTTAGCCGTGGTGGATCATTATATTGCTTCCTGACAAAGGCGTCAGGCCGCAGAGGAATACTTCTAACGAGCATGCATGGAGGAGGCTGTGAGGCGTTTTTGGGTCCAGTGAATCTGTGCTGAATGAATGAATCTTTAACCGCCCTCTTCTCCTCGATTACTTATGGACCTTCTCCGGCAGTCGCGGTCGTCCCCGGGCGAACCGAGCCCAGCTCATATGTGTCTGCGCTCTCAGAAAAAATGATATTTGTTTCTGAATGCTGTCTGAGGGTCATACACTCGAGGAGAATAATGATGAATGCGAGCGCTGTGTTTTATTAGTGGGCTCAAGGCTGGTTATGATAGATCACGACTTCCTGCCAGTGCTTTACACAGCTGCATGGCCATGTAATACAGCTCACCTGCCATAAAACACCTACAGACCTCACAGGAACAGCACACTGCTGAGGCCGCTGAAATAGTTCTGAATATTTCAAAGAAAATCGACCAAAGCTGAATCACTAAATGGTGGGTGATTATTGAAACTGTGTTTTTCTTCCTGCTCTGTCGAAGGCCTGTTTTGTCAAAGGCCTGTTCGAGGGTTAGGTTGCACTCAAGTTTAGGTTAAGTTACCTAATAGACATTTTAGTGCTGCAAGTAATGATTATTTGCATAGTTAATTAGTCAGTTAAAGGAAGTGATCCTGTAGATTTTAATCCTTTAGTCCCTACACTTGTAGAACTGGTGGTGACAGAAATCGCTGAGTGATTTGTCCTTCATCCTTCTTGCACTGGACGAAAACCCCACTAACATCTGGATTTTGTCTGCAGTGGGAAAGGGACAAATTGGCAATGTGTTCCCAGGTCAAATGACTCAGCAGTAGTCACAGGTATTTATCAGTATTATTCACTCCTTATTCATTGCTCAACTGTGGATGTTGGATAATTAAGAGTATTTTCATCCACCTCTGTTCAATCAGCACTCGGTAGATCACATCAGCTGAGAGAAGCTTTAGAAAACAGTAACCACTGGAACAGGTCACCACCATAGAGCGCTGTAGGGATGATGTGTTCTTGTAGGCTAACCTGGAAGCCAGCGTCGCCCTGGTTACATCAACAAAAAAGCTCAGGGAATCTTTTTCTTTTAACTTTGATGAGAATAATCTCTGTGGCAAACACAAGTTCGCAATACTTACATTAAACTTTACAGATGAACACCACTTTTGTGATTTGCTAAGCATAAATGAAATCGCTAGAAGTAAGAAGCTAGTGTCAGGCTATAAACAGACTACATCTCGGGTGCATGACTTAAGTCCCTGCCACTAAGCGTCTCACCACACAATTGCTATACACGTTTTCTATATACTGATCAATCTACAAGTCGAAAAGTTAAAGAACCTAATTTCAACCAGAGTCCCGCTGTATAATGATTTCAGTATAATTACTAATTAGGTTTGGGTGAGGTGTGCGGGACAGTGTTAGATTAATGAGAGGACCTCACAAGTATAAATGTACTGGAACATGTGTGAGATGTACTCAACTGTGATAACCTGCCCTTCAGCCCCGCGCAATGAATTATACCTGCGATGTGCAAACACACACGCGCGCGCGCACACGCACACCATCCATTTCCTCTTGCCTCCCTCTTTCATGCTCTTGTCTCACCTCTCAATTTCCCTCCTCATCACCGTCGCCTGACTTGTATTCTGTCTTGGTGATTACTTGTCTGTGAGGATGGTCTCATTTCTCTTGTGTGTGTGTGTGTGTGTGTGTGTGTCTGTGTGTCTGTGTGTCTGTGTGTTGCGTGTGCGTAAATGTTCCCAGGTGGTCCAGCCTCAGGGAAATCTCTGCAGTGCGAGCGGATGGAGGAGAGGTTCGGCCTGCGTCGCGTCGCTCTCGGTGATCTGCTGTGTTCGGAGCTGCAGTCTCACAGTGACAGAGGGCGTCACCTGCGGGACGTCCTGGAGAGAGGAGAGCAGCTGCCAGAGGTCGGTGTCCTTCTTTAACTCTGCTATCAACGACGCAACCAGCTGCACTTACAGAGCCGTGAGGAGGGCGATGGCTCCTGTTCTGTTTTCACATTTTGAGTATAGCCGTTGTTTGATCCCGTCCCTCCGTACAAACACACACACACACACACACACACACACACACACACACACACCAGCGTATTCACACACCAAACGCATCCATACAGCGGCCTGGTCTGTGGCCCAACGCTTCTAACTTTGACACTGTAGCTGAGAATCAGATACATCAGACGTAGCCAGAAATCAAAGTCTCTCTGTCACTTTGGTGGACAGATCTAAATCCTACAATACCCATGAGCCTTGAGTTGGCATTGCTATGGAGAATCATAGTGTCGATCAGAGTGGCATTTAGTTTAAAATGCTTCTTCGTTGCACTTACTGAACTCCAATGAATGAATTCATCAGCTGTGGCAAATACAACAGTATTTTAAACTTTCCGGGTGTTTCCTGCTGAAATGCACCCTGGGAGTTGTAGCTGGGTCTTGTTGTCTCGACTTTTTTTTTTACTCATCATAGAACAACATCATTCTCTTACACAGCTCTTCATCTTTTGTCCTGATGATTTAACTGAGAGAGTTTAATGTCCATCCTAAGTGAAGAATAGCTCCAACCAGAACAGTCAGGTAGCAGTTTCGAAAAATTCAGCTGGAATCGAGTTTACAGCACCAAGAAAATATATTGTAAGGTTCTGAGACATTTTTTTTTTTTGCAGGATGACAATAGTTCTTTTGCAGGAATGGAAGAGAGTTTTTTTAAAATGTGTATGTTTATTCAAGAAGTAGTACATTTCGCCAATTATTTCTGTTGTATTATTAAATTGCGGTATTCACGAAGGGGTTTGTTTGCAGTGTATATAACGGGGTATTAAGTATGTGCAGTTATTGTAATTTGGCTTGTACATGAAATCAAACAACAAAGATGTCAGAGAACCACCCACGCTGTCTGATTAGCAGGTGATCTCTTCTGCTTCGGTGCGACAACATGACAGCAGCGAGCACCGTGCAGCAGGCTCAGCCAACAAAACAGCACCTTCGTAAACAAGATCTTACAAATTATTATTTCAAGACAGACAGGTGAAGAAGTTCAGGAAGAAATGCAGGCAGAGAAGTCCTGAAAACGTGGCAGCTCTCGTGCTGAGAAAATACTAATGCTATAGAACATGTTTTTCTGCCAAGAGCCTAATGTAACTAATAGAAGAGGGAGGGCTGCGGCTGATTATTATACAGTCAAGCGTGCTCAAAATGGCTTTTTACTGAGATTGCACATCTGTACATAGTGTGCCAGACAGAGCTGTCTGATGGCTGTGGCTGTCTGGGCCCATATTGGAGCTGGAAGCGGCTGCTGACAGAGTGTGTAAACCAGATAAATCTATCTGCAACTCCAAACACTCTCAGAGGAAAACACATATTCATATTCATAGAAACATATTCATCAGGGCAGAAAGTCGACCTCAGTCCAGCAGACTGTTCAAGACACTAACATGGCAGTTCTCTGTCTCAATTATTCTCCAAGTGTTTTTTGAGAATAGCAGACATTTTTTGATCGGTGGTGGAAAAGCTACACCTATCATAATAGTAGAGTAATAATAAAGTAAAAGTAGCAATTCTACTCTCTAAAAATACCCTGTTTCAAGTACAAGTCCTGCTTTAATGATGACATTTATGTATTATCTGCAGAGTGTACTTGTTCAGTCAAATGGTCCCTAAGAGTTATTATATGAAATTATCATTATCATCGCCGATACTTCAAAGGAGAAATATTATTCTCCTTTTCAAGTTTGTAGTTTTATTTTTAGTTACTACAAGAATAGGTTCAGTACTGTCCAGTTTGAGGCCCCCCTCCTGAATTGCTAGTCTCCTCTGATTGGCCATTTCACACATGCCTGAGCCAGCACTGCTGACAACAACCGAGCAGCTGTGCTGAATCCATTTTTACATGCCGAACTAGAGGCTAGGCATAAACTATGCACATGTGTGACTCTGTAACGTAGTGTGATGTCACAAAGTCATGGAACTTCTGACAAGAAAAACAGAAGAAGTATAACATTATTATTGCTACAGCTGATGAAGATGGAGCACACTGTGGGTAGTTTAATCTCAAACAAAGATTTCATAAACTGATCAAATATTTTTGTAATTATTTAGACAAATAGTCAGACAAATGAGATAGAGTAGGAAGTTCTAAATGTCCCTCTGAACTGAAGCGTATAAGAGTAGGATGAAACTGAAATATTAAGTATAACTTGAGTCAGTGCACTAAAAACACTTTTTTTATATAATAATTTTACTTCCACAAAAAAGGTCAAAAAATGCAATTTTTCTAGTTATCTTACAGATTATTAGACTATCTACTCCTATGTAACCAGATGGCGCTCACCAGTCTCAGTGTATCTTCACTGAAGGTTTTAAATCCTGCTCACACGTCCGGGTCTGTAGCTCAGATTTAATGTAAGCACGGAGAAACAGCCTCCAAGTGTCAATCTTTGCTCTGCACATACATCATTCTGCACAGTGAAGGTCAAACATCCAAGTGAAGGAGCCGTGATTATACAGTAAAAATGTATAATCGGGACAGAAATACAGTGTTAAGTTTGATATTAATGTAATGGGATTTACCATCTAGCTACACACAGTTGACGTGGGTCTGCTGTGTACAGCATTCATTATCATAATTGCACATTTTCAGCACAGTGACGGTGCAGCTCCTGGGATCAGTCTCCGAGTCCGCGGTCAATTATCTCAACGACTAATAGATTCCCGTGAGAGTACCTGCAGACATTCACAGTCCCTCGAGGGATAACTCTTAATGATTGGTCTCTGACTTCTCATGTGGTGTCAGAGGAGGTCAAAATGTACACCTGGACTATTGACTGTACAGCTGCACTTTGAGCTTGGTATAATGGTAAGTTGACATACTAACATTGGTATTTCGATCGGAGACACTCTTGGCGAGCATTCAGCAGGCGGAGGTTTCAAACAATCCAAGTCCCAATTAAGGATTCTGTACGACATCTGATCACCTCATAACAAACACATGCTGGAGCATCAGATCTCAGGTAAATGAGCAAAAAACTAAAATATGGCATAAATAGGGAAACTATGTTGGCATGAGCATATCAGCATTATAACTGTGGGAAATCAAATCAAACCAAGGCAGCTCGAGGCACCTCCTCCATGGTGACCTGGAAGAGGACAGGCCACACACGTTAAAAAAAAAAAACATCATGATGATAATAATATTAGCATTTGTCCAAGTGGGACTTAACTCGAATAATAACTGCGCTGTGGCAGGTAGAGGTTAGTCTTCCTGGCCTGCACCAGTGATGTATTTTCCTCCTGGTGAATATTAATCCTCAGGAACAAACCTGTGGCTGTCTGGGAGACTTTTAATTGACCTGCGCAGTGTTAAGAGTCTGACATTTCACGTCAAAACACAAGAGCCACCTGTCACACCCCTGCCTTTACAATGTTCAAAGGTGTGTATGTGTGTGTTGTTTGCTCTCCTAAGCATCTTTTGGCTGGAGTGAGTCACAGATATTGATTGGACTGCACATGTAACGGATTTAAAAATAATATTTATTCTGGCAGCCGGTTCGTTCACCCCGCCCGACTAACTGTTGTCTGGATTCTTTTTTTTTGCCTTTTGTCTGTCCAAGAAGGATTTATTGATCCGCGTTCTTTATGTTCAACAAGTCACGGCAGCCTTCAAACACTAGAGCCACAATTATTATCTCAAGAGTGAGGCCGGCAAATATTATCTATTTCTTATTGTCAACAAATCTTGTGAAAAGACCAAAACCAGCGATGAATCGATCCTGGAGCTCCACTCTCGTCCACTCATAGGCGTAGAATTGGACGTGTCCATACAAATCTCAAACGACGGCTGAAATGTTTCGCTCGCAGGCTTTGCCAGTGTTGACGAGCGGAGGTCAACACTGTTCTGTTGTTCTCGTGCAGCACATGTCCAAGGATGTCAGGCAAAAGAAAGGTGGAAGACATTCGAAGCTGTTTCACCAAGTCACCCGAGGAAAATAGTCCCCCCTCATAGGCTACCGCTAATGAATGCAAAACATTGTTTCCAACCAATTTTTTGTTGTTGTTGTTGTTTTTTCCAGAATCAGAATCAGAATGCTTTATTAATCCCCGGGGGAAAATTGTCTCTCGCTCTTAATGGCGATTGATTTGATACTTTGTCAGGTGAAAGAAGAAGCAACACAGCCATCTAATTTATCAGACAGCAGTGCAGTGGCAGGGCCTCAGCAGCAGGTGAACTTGAATAAGGACATGGTGGTTAATTTAATTTCAAGTGTTAGCTTGCTGTAATATTAAAAGTAGGCCTAGTGAACACTATTGATCTTCTTCAAGATTTGAGTCGTGCTGTGTCACTGCTTAGAGCATCAGTATTTTATTCATCGGATGACAGAGGAACCCCGGCCAGGTTGTAGCTCGTATAGGGAAGATTCAGGGCTACAGGTACATTTTCTCCCCACCAATCAAACCTGCACCCTTGCGTCCATTAAAAGAACACATCAGTGAGCCACACTGCTGCACTTGGTGACATGTTCCTTTAAAATCATGAACGTGACCAATGTTGTTGATTTTTTTTAATCCCACACACACCATTCTGCTGCCAGAAACACTCACTAGAGCTCCAAATGTGACTGAATCCGCCGCTGAAATTAGTCCCCAACTCCTGTTTGTGGAACATTCGCTGAAAACTGCAGAGCCACAATTCTTGGTAAATAAGTTAGTCTTTCTGAAAGATACATTTATGTGAGAGAATCGCTGATTAAAAAGCCAGAGATCTGAATCAGCCGTGTCTTTTTTTGTTTTTTTTTTAGGAAAACCATACATCCAAAAACTGTGCCAATCACATTTGCACACATGTCGCAAGCCCCCCAACGACCATGATTTTCAGGTCAGCTTGTGTCATTTACGCCGCCCCCTGTTTTCTGCTGCCTGTTTGACTGCGGAGCCGAGCAGAGACAGTGTCAAAACATTTCTGCTACTAGGACTAAAAAACTTCATTCTGGAGCCGCAGAAGGACTGTGTGATGTATTACCTCCTCTAGAGGCTTCTGCTGGATTTCTTTATCCTCTCTTTGATAATAAAAAAAAGAAAACTGTCACTGCCTCAGTCCCTTAGTCCGCAGGAAAGGTAAATAAAAGTCACAGATGATTTAATGCTTTTGCGAGGCCGCTCTGACAGCGGTTGTTACTCAGGTTCTTTCTCTTTGCACTTTTTCTGAGCTGATCTATAAGTTACCAAGACCACAAATCTCTGGCAACTCAACTGCAGTCTCGGGAAAAAAAACAAAAAAAAAACGTGAGTGTGCACAAAACGACTGTACTGTAGCAGCTGGATTGCCCCTTAATCAGGATTTTTGACACTTGAGAAGACAACATTTGATTTGACTCTGGATCATTTACAAAAATGTGGATTCTGTGGAAATAAATATCAGTGGTTTGTTTTTCCTAAATGTATTTTTTTGCATGTTTGAGTCTCACTAATTAAATTCCATTCAAGACAAATCTATCAGACTGTCTAGACACCGCTATGAGTGAGAAAAAAACAAAACAGATCCATTCAACAGATTTGAAAAGGCAACATAAAGACCCCCAGCGCAGGTTTCTAACTTCCTGTCGTCTCAGTGGAGGAAAGCCAAAGCTCAGCTGTCTAAGCTCCTCACAGCACATTCAGGTCACGTCCCATGTGTTCGCCAACATCGTCACTGCTTATTTGTGTGATGTGCGAGAGAGTTAGTTATGGAGAGAGAGAAACAGCGATAGGGAGTGAATAATCCCCTGCTGGGATTACTGAAGTTAACCCCAGCAGGTTTACTGAACGACACATTACAAAAACAGAGTAATAAAAAAATCACACCTCACACCGCTCAAAACGCGTCCGAACTGTTGATTTAAAGATACCATGTGTAACATTTCTGCATTCAAATGTCAAAGAACGAACAGATCTTTGTCATATATCTTGTTGAGTTGTGTAATTACATCAACCCCATGTTCAAACCCAACTACTTTTCAGTGTTTTCACCTGTCACTGTGACAAAGATGGCATGAAATGTTCCTTTACCCTCTTTGAAAGAGCGAGAGACTAGGAGGGATAGAAAGAGAGAGAGAGCACGCTGGAAAATGCTGCCTCTACCTGTTGAAAAAAGAGGGAAAATAGAGTCTTTAGACCTCACATGTAATGCGGCTGCTCTAACCCTTTTAGAGAGCAGCAAGGTGTTCTGCCAAGCGCCACTTACCCAGGGTACGTGTCACAGTCGACCAGTTTCGTTTTATGTGACCCTCTGAATACTAATCTGCACTTCACTTCGAAGCAAATATTCTACTCTTTACTGCGCTACATTTATATTTGGGGCTCAAAGAAATAGAACTCTCCAAAAGCCGTGCATGAGAAACATATTCATCTTCTTTCCAGCCACACGGAATGATATTTATCTTCACATGTATATCATAAACCTTTGGACACTGGATAAACTTCGATGTGCTTAATATAATTTAAAGTAGTTAAAACTGTTTCTGCCTCGACAAGCTACATTAGCAGTACTTTTGATACTTTCAGTACATTTCATTGATGATGCTTCTGGAGTGGGATTTTAAACGCATTTTAACTTGTAATGGAGTACTTTTATACTTTTGTAAATGTACTTTCTTCCACCACAGACAGAGAAAAGGACTTTGCAGAGGAATGGATTTGCTCTCACCTTCATAATTTGAGCTGATGCCAAAAGCCTTTAATATTTCATGTGTACACCGGTTGCTTATTTTCCTGTGGGCGGATGCTCCGTATGATTTGATGGATCTCTCGCGGCTCAGGGTCTCAGCCCGGGTTGAGGTATTGGTCATGAATAATAGGGTGGCATCGTCTCAAAACGTAAGCAAGTGGAACCATTTCCCTTCTTCTTCTTCTTCTTCTTCTTCTTCCTTCCCCTGTGGGTTTGTCTTTAGAAGGCCGAGATCGACGTAAAACGAAAATACTTTAAAAAGTCAGTAAAGGGCTTAACTTGACGCCAATCAAAAATCAATGGAAGCCAGGGGGGGGGCTTGATTGATCGGAGCATCTCGCAGTTGACCTTTGAAGAAAGCGGACAGAATATCAGAATGTCTAGTTTTGGGTTCGGTCAGACAATTTAAAAGCATCAGCTGGAGTAGATGAGTGGAGCGAACCGCCTGCAGAGTTAGCAGGCTCAACTCTTTGACACCACCACACAGGAGAGCTGCCCAGATAGATATCCGATCATCGTCCCGTTTGGCTTTGTTACAGCAATCAAACAGCCCCTCCTCCGTCTCTTTTTCCTGTTTCCTGTCCTCAGTTGCCAGATTACGAGGTGGTGTGGGCTAAAGCTGCTGCAGTGCAATAAAACAGTCCTGTAGTAAAGTCCTCCCTCCGTGATCGTTCTGATGTTCCGGGTTTGATTGAGCTGTTTCAGAGACACGTCGGTGCAGCTTTACGGTCATTCTGGGGGCTGTAGTTTGTGCCGCTGATGAGGACTGAGAAGTAATTTTTTTTTTAATATCTGGTTGACCCTAACTGATAATAATTTACCCTAATAATTTATGCTCGATGAATGATCGTATGTCAGTGCGTACCTGTCTGCATGCTTGATTAACACACAGGAGGGTTCTGTAGGGGGAATAATTAGCTGCTCATTCATTCCTAAAAGTCATTACCCATCATGTGTCTCTCATAGCACGCACATGTAGCCAATACTGTTCCCAAAACCCCAGGCCCCCTGAAGTTAAGTTTGTTTTTGCTTTCCTTTTTCAATCTGAATCTTTAGGGCCCCCTGGAGGAGCCCCCGGGCCTCACACATTGATCTTTGCATATCCCTGCTTCTTAAGGCTGTCTGAGTTGATTCATACATGAAGCATCAAATGTGGTTTATATGATAGTTAATGCTTGTGCTGTCTGTGTGTGTGTGTGTGTGCGTGTGTGTGTGTGTGTGTG
>CAEMYA010000024.1:8736886-8746917 GCA_903131615.1 Diplodus sargus
GTGTGTGTGTGTGTGTGTGTGTGTGTGTGTGTGTGTGTGTGTGTGTGTGTGTGTGTGTGTGTGCATGTGTGTGTGTGTGTTTTAATCTCCAGGACACACTTCTGGAGCTGCTGTGTGAGGCGGTGGCGTCGTCGGTGCGGCATGGGAAAGGTGTGGTGGTCAGCGGCTTCCCCAGAGACCTGAGACGGGCGGAGGAGTACGAGGCCAAGGTCAGAGCGCCAGACTGTTGGCTGTTTACCGGCTGACTGTCAGTCTGCAACTATTCTGATAAGTGATGAATCAGTCGAAGTCCAAGAAAAAAGAAAGTTCTCTGATTTCAGCTTCTTAAAGGAACACTGTGTAGTTTTGGGAAAGCAGTCAGAAGAGTTGATGCCTTAACAAACTAAATAAACAAACTCTCTTTGTTTTCACACATGAATATACTGAATAAACTAACTGACCTTAAAGGACAAGACAACTTCATGCTGTTTTACTTTGTTTACATGTGGCGGACCCTGCCACCTTCCTAGCTTAAAACTGTGTTCGGGGGACCTTATTTTCCTCTTAGAACAGCTTGTTTATTCAGTAATGGCAGAAAAATAAATATTTCTGAGTTTGTGTTATGACCCCACTAATAATGTATTTATTCTCCAAAACTACACAGTGCCCCTTTAAATGTGACAAAACAAGACATTTTTAGACCCTGATTGACATTTTCTGACATTTTACACACCAAGGTACTAATCGATCCATCGGGGAACTCACAGACAGATTAATCGACAACGACAGAAACTGTTAGTTGAGGCCAGATGGCTGTGCTCAGGAAAGCCCTGAAATCAGGAAGCACAGAGACAAACAAAACCCAACTTGTTTGATTTTGAAACTTGCAACAAGCAGAACTGACATCAGAGTGGAAATGTAATTAAATATGACTCATGTACTGATACAGGAGAAAAATGATGGACATAATGGTAGGAAATGGGGATTCGTGACAAACAGAAGTGACGTGTTCGTCGTGACAGTGACGAGCTTCCCACAAACGGCAACAAATGGAGGCAAAATGTCACTTTTTGATGGACGCGGATAAAACTGCACAGTGACGTACAGTAGGAGGGGAACATGTAGCCTCTGTTGCTGACTTTCCTCGTCCTCTTACCTTGCGCGTCAGGTGGGGGAGCCCAGCGCGGTGCTCCTGATGAGCTGCTCGACCGACACCATGTCCAGTCGCCTGCGGTGCCGTGGCAGATCCACCTCCGCCTCCACCTTCCACCCCGGCTCAGACACAGACGACGTCCTGCACAGGAGGGTCGAGAGCTTCTGCAGCGACAGCCAGGCGGTGGCGTCTCATTACGAAGGCAAGAGGCTTCTGCACATGGTACGTTTCATTTTTCGATTGACACTTTAATGCATGTGCCCTTGCAGACCATTTAGGAGCGCGGTGTAGAGAGAGCTGGGGGTGCAAAACGCAGGAGCCAGCTCGCTGTGTCTCTGATGCCTTGAAACGTTTCCAATGACATGACGAGTCAGCAGACAATCAGAGAGTTTCTGTTTGGGGTTGAACTGGGCTGTTTGAACATTTAAATGCCACATCAGGTGCTGAGTGTGTGTGTGTGTGTGTGTGAGCAAGTGAGAGAGAGAGAGAGAGTTTAAATGCCACAGCAGACATGGAGGTCATCAGTCCGCTGTGAGGCAGCACTGCAGCAGACTGATGTCCTCGACTGCACGCTGAGACGCTGATGTTTTCTGAAAGGCTTCGCCGTGTCTCCCTGTCTGCAGATCGACGCCGAGAGGTCGCCGGAAGAAGTGTTCGCCCAGATCTGCCAGGTGATGGAGACCTTCTGATCTCCATCTCCTCCCTCCCCCTAAACTCTGCCGTCCGCGAGGTCCGCGTGTGGAGACCTTCTCTCTCTCTCTCCACAGAGACTCACCCACTCTCACCCACCCACCCCTCTCCCCTCCACACACACACCTGCAGCAGAACTCCATCGTTGAGCTCCAGTGGTATGCATGTCCCCTAAAAAGCAAATCAGCGAAAACCTCTTTCTGCTACTTTTGACACTGATGAAGCGTCTGGTCGTCACGTTCTGCTTCACCTACTCGCATTGTCTCTCTTCTCTCTCTCTCTCTCTCTCTCGCATTGACCTCAATATATGCTGCCAGCTGCCGGACCGGGTCAGATAACTGTACTGAGTAAAAAGCATTCCCCTGCTGTGACTGAGAGCATGTTTCTAGTTGAATGTGAAGTCCCTCCTTCCATTCCCCCACCACCCCCTCCCAAATCCCAGAGGAGCTGAGAGAGGGCTCCCGCCATGCTCGAAAGTGGAAATGTCAGCGTGTGTGTGTGTGTGCGTGTGTGTGTGTGTGTGTGTGTGTGTGAGTGTGTGCTCATGCTCTCAGGCACAGCAACATGTTTTTTCATTGTAACAAGCATGCAAGAATCACAATCAAGCTTAACTTGAACTGCATTGAATAAAAAAAAAAGAAAAAAAAAAAGCAGACAAGAGTATTAAAGATTATCGCGTTTGTATGTTTTCAAGCTCATCGTACAGGTGCTTGTTTGAGTCTGGTATTTAACATTCAATAAAGCCAGTGCATTTGCTAAATGGAGGATTTCCAAGAGTGTGTGCTTTGGTGTTTTGTGTGTGTGTGTGGGGGGGGGGACAGGAGATGGTCACAGCTGATCTGACAGCCCCATCTGCTGGTGAGAAGATCACAAGAAAAAGGTTGCTGAGATTTAGCCCGTTTAAAATGCAGGGGAACAAAACTTGGGTGTGTGCACCTTTCAGCTGAGCCGACATGTGGATCAAACGAAACGACCTTTAACTGCAGCACCTGAACCGTCAGCGAGTGTCTGAAGCGAACAGCAAAAAAAAGGTCAACTGTTCAGAGCACATTATGGAAAGAGAGCTTTTTCTCACCTGGTTTCTAAACCATTTTAGTTCTCAAATGATTCATCTTCTCCTTTTCAGCACTATGTGAAATAAAGTACAACACTTTCAACTCACATCAGAACCTGACTGCAAGGTTTTCTTTTTGGACTTGACACTATTTCAGACACAACATCGGGAAGAAAAGTTGGTTAAGTGAGCTGCTGGTCATTAAGATACTTTGGTAGTTAAAGGTAAGCAGTAGCTCTGGATTTTTGGGGCCAACATTGCTCCTGTTTTCAAGAGAGTAAAAAGCTCCAATATTGATACATCAGCTGATATTCACAGTATTTTAGCAAAGATTGTGACAAAGATCTGGAACAAAGGTGGATATTTTACAGTTTTAACAAATATGTCAGTCCTGAAACACTAAACTTCACTGGGAATGTAATAATAATAACCTCAAGCATCCTTTTCTGCCTTCTAACCTTTAAAAACAAAAAAGTTCCATATCGGCAAAATCGGATATCAAGGCGATCTTTGATAGGCCAGTATCAGCCAATAATATCTACAAATCCATACGTTCCTCAGGCTCTTCCAACCAGTCTGACATTCCAGGAAATATAATTCTTTGTGTGTGTATTTACATTTTTGTCTTAGTTATTGGGGAACAATTACAGCTGCAGAAAATGTCACACTGACGGGTGTGTTGACTCTAAAACTTGTCAGAGGTCATTTCTTGAAAAGGACGGTCATGGCGCTCATTAACATTGCAGCAAGGTCACCTAAAATAACACTGTTACCTTAAAATAACAGATTAGAAATCATTGTGACTGCACACTGCCTTGTAATAGGGAGAATGGAGTCCGTCAGTCCAGCCGTGCAGCATGATCACTTTTATTTACACTATGTGACCACGGCAGCTTTAGCTGTTGCCAAAGGAACAGCTTACTGTAGCTGCTGTTTGCTAGTTAGCTCGTCTGAAACCTGGTGTTTGTATTTACCAGTGTTGTGGCACTCAGTAACTGTGAGGGTGCAAAATTGCACAAATTACAAATTTCTATATCATTTGATAATGTTGATTTGAAAATGTATCAACTACTTAAGTTTCAGGTAACTGTCACCATCAAATAAAATACCCAAACATTTTAGCAGCAGCTCCTCTGGATTCAACCTAAGTTGTTGGTCTTGATGAAAACAATGATTCCATATAAAAACATCAATCGGTCATTACTAGCAAAAAACTAACAAAATGTCTAAAGTCACAACTGTGCTGGGCCTGCAACCAATATAATATCTAGTCAATTAAAACAAATTGTAAATATAATAAATATATCGGTTTTCTAAAGTTGAAGGTAATTTCTTCAAATGTCTGTTTGTCCAACGGTCTAAAGCAGAGACATCCACATTGAAATAACTTGCTGAAATAAATTAAATAGACAACAAATCAGTACAGCTCTAAATATTGAAATTTGAGTGAGCTTTGTGATTAATAATAAAACAGGAACCACAGGTGTAGAAACACTATTTTCACATACTTTTATTTCCACGATTCTCCTCTAGCATTTTTTTTTTTTACATTATTATTTTTTTTTTTACATAAGAACAGACTGTTATACACAGATATTGAAGCAGGGCAAAGGGGGTGAGGGAAGGAGACGAAAACCATACAAAATGGTGTCTACTCAAGCACAACAAAATCTATGTGTATAAAATTGTGTGGGTTGTTCCACTGTGGAGGCACCAACCTCTGCCTCAATTATTTTTTTTTTAAATAGATTAATAAAAATACAATCTTTTAAATGGACCTTTTAAAGTGTACTGCAAAATTAAAGAAGATCTAGAGGCATGATGACTGGGATCAATAATGTAGGACAATGTGGGTCAATGGCGCCACACAAGAAGGGAGAACTTGTGGCCGGGTTCAGAGGTGGAATCCCCCCCACCACCCCCCAAAAAAAACTAATTTCTCTTTTAAAAATGGCACACAGCAACTAGCGCTGGCTACTTTTCACCATATACTTGTACACTCAACATGATCAACAACGGCACACATCAGGGAAGGAGAAAAAAGATGAAAACAAAAACACAGTCCTGTGTGACTTTCCATTCGTTCCCATTCACCTGCCTTCAAAATCATTTGCTCTCCATGCTGTAGTGCTTCCTTGTTAGACATGTTTTAGTGGAGAGAGCAAAGGGAAAGGAAATACAGATCAAAGTGTGTGTCTGTGTGTGTTTGAGAGGTGGGGGGGGGTAGAGAGCAGCGTTTTGTGACAGTGGTAGGACCGGCACCACGCTGAAAACGTGGTGCCGGTCCGTTTAAAAGTACAGGTCTGTTTGCAGAACGTCATGTGGATCGGCAGAACTTCCTACAGTCTGCAGCTGAAAACACGCCGACCTCGACATCGAGTTCCACGCCGCCTAAATTCTCTCGCAGCGGCCGCAACTCCCGCTGAGGAAGCTGCGACTCATAAATACTCATCTACGGATACCTAGCTAGAACGTTTTTCACTCTTGCATAACACGGAGACCACATACACACATACAAGCCACCTATGTGTATCTCAGTTGATGACTTCACAGTCCACTATGACCACACAATCTCCATTAGGTGGCGCTTCACCAGACCGATGGTCAATTCTCCAGTTTCGAAGCAGCACAGGGAGGTAACTGGAGGGTGATGAGGGGGAGAGGGGGAAAGGGACAGCCCTCCTGGAGTCACAGAGCTCGGGAATGTCAGCGTGCCTTCTGTTTGTTTTATTTGTTTTTTTTTTAAAAATAGTGTATCGTTTCAAATCACAGATCCATTGATTAACCTGGCTGAGGTGGAGCGGGGCCCCCCTTGTTCTGAGGAACCAACGCGGCGGCCCCTTTGCTTGAGTCAGGGAGGCCAGTTTACCAACAGCACCCCCCCACCAGCAGCACCATGGTCTGCTCTGAGGCCCCTGGCTGACTGCCTGCCGGCTGGCCTTCCTGCCTGGCGGCGGGTTAAGCGGTTATCTTAGACTTGGAGGATGGAGCCATGCACAGAGTGGCCTGTGGGATATGTGGAGAGAGCCTGGAGCTAGAGGCGCCTGGGACCCTGTCATCTGTTGGCTGGAAAGTAATTAGGGTCCAGGTAGTTGTAGCCTGTGCTCTGCGGCAGGCAGTAGTCCCTGTCCAGAAAGGTGTCAGACTGGTGCACGGGTTCCAAGCGATGGTTAGGCTTGTGGGTCTCGGTCTTGAACAAGCTGGGAAAAAGGAAAAATATGTGAGTGAAACTGTCTGGTGGGGGACGGTTAGTCTGATGACCCTGTTGTAAGATTAGATGTAATAGATGTCACATAAAAGAGCAGCTAAGTGATTTTAATTAAACTGTGCTGTGTGTTCAATACCTGCTAACATTACCATGTTTTTCTATCTATACCTCTATAAAAACCACAGAGCACATGTTTTAATATTACTACAATTCAAGGGAACAAGATTATATTGCAGTACAGATATAGATCTGTTCATTTGTTAATCTGACCCGACCACATGCAGATCTTTTCTTTCTTTACTGTTTTCTGTGTTTTGCCCACCTCAGCCTGCTGGTGTTGCAGCACTTCTCTCATTTACCACAGCCAGGCTCTACAGTTCAAGCTGCATCCGTGAATATAACAGCGTGTGGATGTGAGAAATTCTTTGCTCAAACCAAATTGGGTTTAAAAATTGGGATATGCAAAATATAAGGATTTGCTCAACTCACAATCAGCTATATCGCCCCTCTTTCTAATTAGTAAATCATTCAGGTAACCGCTTCTAATCTTTACCCTCACACATCTGAATGTTAACCTCACTGACAGCAGGTCATAGCAGCTGTCACTACCTAGCCTTACCTCTATGGCTAACTTGTTAACGGGTCAATATTAAACTTATTTGTTATCTAGTAAAAGTTCTCTCTACAAGATAATTTCTCTAGCAGTTGTGAGGAGCAAACCTTCACTCTGTAACACTGCTGCACAATCGTGATTAACCTCAACTTTATTTCAGACAACTCAAACAGAATGATTTGCCTTCTCTAGAAAAACAATCATGTCAATTTCAGGAGTCACAGGAACTGAAAATTAGCCATACAGCTAGCTCAGGTGTATTTACGTTTGTTTGAATGTTGATTGATGAACATTGGCCATTCTCAAAAATAAAGGAATATATTGTCTTATAATTTATATCATCCGTTTGTCAAATGTATGTCAAACTATCAGTTCCCTATGTGGTTATTTAGTGTCATGACAGAGGTGGAGGATCTCACCAGTCGGAGCAGTTGGAGCAGAAATCGACAGAGTTGTCGGGCGGACAGTCCTGACAGTGCCACCGCACTCCCTGGATGGGCTCCATGCCACAGACATCACACTGCACAAAACAGACATACACACAACATACAACAAACACCTTCATGATATAATTTTGGAACATTATAAAACTATTAAAACCTTTTTTTGACAAACTGATTAATAATCATCATCAGCAAACACTGATTTCTTAGGATAACATTTGACAGTCTCACAATTCCATATACCTCACATACAAGGTAGGAACAAATTACATGATAACCCCTTTGCATGTGATTTCATTACCCCTAACACACACCGAGAGCTCATGTATATGTAACTGTAATGTAGTCAGTGTGTTGTACTACAGTGTGTCCTCACCTTGAAGCCGACGTGCCTCATCCCGACCTTGTCCTCCCGGATCTCCTGGAGTGTCTGTTTTTTCAGACGCTTCAGCTCTAAAAGCTCTTTGTACTCTGGCAAATTTCTCAACTCCACAGGTATCGCCTCCTCATCCTGGTGTATAAGGAAACAAAAGAAACACACACATACATTATGGTGCACACATAGAAAGACAGATACAAAGAGGAGATTACCAGCAGGCAACAGGACAGAGAAAACTTCTCTTTATGGCTCCAGGATCCAGTATGACAATGATTTTCTTTAAATGTTTAATGATCTGTGAACAAATTTGCTGCCAGTATTAATCTAATTAAAACTGAACAGCAACATATAAACAACCACCAATCTAAATTTTCTTCTTCTGAGCTGCAATGTTGCACTAAGCAGAGACCTTCTGAGCTGGTTCTCAAAGACACCTATTGGCTGCTTGCTCCAAAATATAACCTCCACCTTCTTGAGGAGATGTGGTAGGTGCAACATTTGACTTTACACAAAACGCTTTACGACTTGACGCGGAGGAGGGCTGCAACTAACGATTATTTTCATTACTGATTAATCTGCCTATTATTTTAACTTTTATTTAAGTAATTGATTCATTGTGTAGTCTACAAGGTAGGTGACAGTGCTGCCAAGCAACAGTAAACATTCTAGCCCTTGAGGCTAACGTTAGCTTACAACTGTCAACAGAAACTTCTCCACTTCTCACTGAAAAATAGAAAACCTGAATTGACAGCTTCTCCTGACTCATCCACACTCGTGAAAACCTTTGCTTTTGTTTCTTTTTCTCACTGCCAAGTGTTACTACAGCAAGTTGTTGCACCACGCTAATCTCCATTTTGTTTACATCTACAGTCAGAGCACTGAAGCTACGCTCCTGCTGCTGCACAATTTATTCAAAGAGATTCCTTGCTTTATAGTTCAATAAGCAAAGAGCAAAGCCTTACATTTAAGAAGCTGGAACCAGCAAAGGCTTGACAAGCTTTGAAAAATGACTGAAAAGATGAATCACTAATCAAAATGAGTTGATAGTAGTTGACTAACTGTTGCAGTTTCAAACAGGAAACGTCTTTGCGAGAATCCTGCTAAGCTGTGGAAGTTTTTTGCCCTCAGGAGACCTTTGTTCCTTCCTGAAACCTACGGGACATTCTGGTGAAGTGAGAAATTACTGTGGCCCATGCAGACAACACTTTTGTGCCTTCACTTCATACCAGTAGCAGCAGTTTTGTTAACGCGCTGGTGGAGCTAGCAGCCTGTGTTCACAGTAGGACACAGTGACCTGGTTTTACTTAAAGGTTACTGACTTCAAAAGGAGAGAAAGAAAATGTCAGCGCTTGAGCAACAGCGAGCATCAGGAGTTACAGAGTTCAAATGGAAATGGAGGCAAGGCTGGCCGGGTCCCCTGCTCTGATTGTCAACAGTACACGCTGCCACGACTGAAGATGAGAAAAAAGGGAATAGATGTGCGTGATCAAGGGACAAACAGCTTATTTTATCCAAGAGGTGTTAAAGTGGAGCTAAGAGTGAGAGTCTGTCATAGGAAAGCAGACGTAAGTGACAGAGCAGAGAGCACAGTGGAAGTTTGTTTTCTTTGCCTCTTCTTGGATGGATTTTTACAGACCAGTCATGTATTAAAAACAAGCTCCCCAAAGCACATAATATGCAGCTTGTCTTTCTTTTAAGGGTCACTGCTTACATGACAGTGAGATAAAAGAGGAAATGTGAGCTTGTGATTAACTCAAATACACAGACCTGGTTCTTGATCGGTGACACAGCAAATTTGGAAGAATCAGATCAGTTACAAAATAATCTTGTCAGGACAAATGCATTGGAGTTGGGTGAGTCCGAAAATAGCTTTGTTAAAAAAGAAAGAGCACTGAGGCTTCTAGTTACCGAGTCATCAGCCGAGGGGTCCTGGACGCTGCCGTAATACGCCGAGCGCTCATCATCTTCGTCCATGAAGACAGGAGGTTCATAGGAGGTGAGGAAAGTAGACGGCCGGTACAGGTGCTTGTTGAGGTGGTGCTGCCTCTTACTGGATGCCTGAGGAATTAAACAAGTGCAGTTACAACAGCAGGCCATTAAAAAAAACGGAAAAAAACAGGTCTCATTAAAAATTGATGGTTATTTAATTGCTTAAAAGTTCATACAAAAGCTACCATTAGTATATAGTTAAAAGTATAGCACTTCATAGATGCTTTACAGTAGGGCTAGGCTGCACAGGTGGAATCAATATCATGATAATAAAAAGATGCTTTTCCAATATTGATGTATCTTCATGTGGTAAATGCATGACTAAATAAGAAATGATGACACTGCTAAATACAATGAACTATGTTCCACTGTTGTGCACTCGAGCTGTCAAAGATCTTCCCACATGTTCAACAAAAACTGTAATAACAGATTTAGTTAACTTATCCTCAAATTGCACATTACAGTTTGCAAAATGATGACAATATCTCAGCCCAACAAATCCATCGTCTTTTCTATCCATTTC
>CAEMYA010000024.1:8747001-8764477 GCA_903131615.1 Diplodus sargus
ATAATAAATGTGGAATGTGGAACTACAATCAATCTTACAATCTTTATATCCTTTTTAAAAACAATTCCTTATTATCAGAATTTACTTGTATTGTTCACTTATCTTGATGTGTGTGTGTGAATTTAATGTGTACCCTACTTTTTTACTTATTTGAATTCATCGCTCCCTTTTGGTATATGCAATTAAAATTACAATCTAACCCATGGTGACCACTGTGTGACAGACTCACAAAGTCAGCACCTGTGCTTGGATTGATGTGTGACTGATGCTTGAGGCGTGTTCAGAGAAAAAAGAAGAAAAAAAAAAGTCGTGCTCAGAAATAAAAAAATAAAAATAAAAAAACGGAACATCTGTTGACTTCGTCAAATTCAGAAAGAAGAGCCTGAGACAAATATTAACAGGAATGACACTCAACAGTCAAATATCTTTCTACACTAACATCTACTTTTCTCTGCTCACCTTGGCTTTTTCCTTCAGTCCTTCCTCCCCACTACAACACATTTGGACTCTCAATGCAAACACACCTGCTCGCCCTGTCCTCATGTGTCTGCTATGTTGCCTTTCATTTGGATCTTTTCACTCGTTATTCCATTTTCGCAACAAGATGAGCCAGGTGTGGAGGAGGCTTGTTGATAATAATGTAGCTGATCAAAACCAACATGGTACCAAATGACATCGGCACCAGCAGGGTGCACTTACAAGATTTTACAAGACAAATGTGTAAGTAGGACTACATTCAACAGTCACAGTCAGTGCACTCTCTGAAACCCGTCCAAGTGAAGTTTTTTTGTGGGAATCACTGCAACAATATTGAATTAATGGCCCAGTCCTTACTCAAAGACACTTCACATTAAAGAAGAAAAGCATTTGTTTACATGACATCAGTGACTCACTCTGGTTAAGAGGTTCATTAAATACCTTTTTAGTGTACATGCACAGGTTGGGTGTTCTTCCAGGCACGGGGATACCAGCTTTTGTCAGTTTGATGAAGTACTTCTGAACCCTACTGGCAACCTGGAATGTTTAACAAGAAAATGGCTGCGTTAATGGTTTCCAACCGCGGAACAGCTGCTTGGAGTAATTGAGGTCACGCCAATGTGTGATCCGGGTACTTGTAGGGGGTGCAGTTATCACACAAATCACTCTTTGCCTTTTAGAACTGAAAAGTGTGCACTCTGCACTCCTGCAATTTAACAGCATGTTTCCACAATACAGACAGATTTGTTAATGTCAGGACATGCTGACAGACAGCTACAACCAGCAAGTTTTGTTGTGTTTTCATCGTTTTCAAATGTCCTAAGTGAGGATGAACTCTGTGTCACCTGTTTTGCTGTTCGATTGCCCAGCTCATCAGCAATCTTCTGCCACCTTCTGGATTCAACTTCCTCAGGAGGGAACTTAACAAGAAGCTGCTCCAGTTTTTTCTATCAAGATGTAGAAAACAACAGGTCAACAAGTACAGGGACATAATTTACTGCAAGAACGATTCTATGTTTAACGTATCTAGTCACCAATGCTGATTATATACCAGTCTTATACAGCCTATGAAACAGGTGGATAGCACAAATTATAACACATCTGGGTTGTTTATAAAACAAAAAACAATATTAGCCCTAATTTTCAAAGCCCTCAATTTCGCAATTTGAAAAAATAGTTTTGCAGACAAGAATCATGTATTTTCAAACATTATTACGTCCACTAAGGATGTTATGTCTTCACCCTTGTCAGTTGTCAGCAAGATTACACAAAAACTACTGCACAGATTTTCACAAGGATGGGTCAGCCCAGAATACACCACATGAAGTTTTTGGTGTGGATCCGTGAAAAGAGACGGATCCAGGAGCCTTGGCAAAGGTAAAATATCTAGGAAATGGTGCATCTGCATCTTAAAACAATCTAAATATGTTTCTATACTTGTGTCATCAAGCATTCCTGCACATGCTTGGCTATTTATTTGGTGAATGATGTAATTTTGATAAAATATAGTGCAACATCTTAACATTTACTACGTACCTGTTCCTCCACAGTCCACAGCTGGTTAAATGTGTCAGGCTTGTTTGGGTGACAAATCCTCCCCCTGATCATCTGTCAAGAAAACAAGAAATGACGGCCGTGTTAAAAGACTAAGACGATACAAAAATAATAGGAACTGCATTTGAAGAGATCTGTGCATATGAACTGCCTGGCACATTGAATCTGTCTTCTGTCATCAATTTGACAGGCAAAGATGTGATACGAGATGTGTCATCAGGAAGACACAGAAAAACACTTTTGACTGACAAATAAAATCCTGGTGGGATTCAGGGGAGTAATTCCGGGAGAATGCAAATGTGTTTGCACAAAATAAACACAGGGAGCAACAGAAATAATCAAAGTTGTCTTGTTTGCTTGGTGCGGTCTAATCCCAACAATCAATTAAAATTAAAACCTGGCTGGCCATATAATATGGGAAAGGACCCACATGCATAACAGAGGCCAAGAATAACACATAATCAGAGATGTGGGAGAGGCAGGCTCCTCACGTTTCCATAGATACCATCTTTTGTGCTCACGTGTGCTGCATGCTAACTCTGCCGAGGAGCTAGAATGGGGCAGATGAGGTTAGAGGAAGCCAGGCATTGAAAAATGGTTGTAACCTGATGATTTGTGGGCTAACCTGCAGGATATTGGTGACTCACCAGCTAGAGTAAGGAAGAGATGTAGCTGCTTCTGGAATAATGATATGTTGGGAAACAATCACATCTGAGATGACAACAGCTATGTCTGTTGTACAGATTATTTTAGTAAGGAGGAAGGAGCAATACCTGCGTCTGCCTGTTGTTCTCTGGAGCGTCACTAGTAGGCAGAGATGAGTACATGGTGGAGGATTCGCCTTCCTTCTTGGGTTCCACGGGACTTTTTGGTCGATCAGGCAAACCTGAGGGATGAAAATGAGCAGAATTTGTATTCTGAATGGCAGAAGAGTTGCTCTTGTGTTATTCTTATTCTATATTTTAAAATATACACATCGAGATGAAGACGCATGAAATGTATACATGCCTTTGTCAAAGATCAGCTTCAGCCGCCTGGTTTTGCGTTTCTTGTCACAGAACTCTCTCTCAAAGTCACCGAGGCCTGAGGTGTACTGCTCCCATGCAATGTCCGGGAGCTGGACCACCCGCTGAGGACACGGCAAGCCCAAATTCACCTGAGGGGCACAAGAACCGAAGGTCACAAGCCATTAACAAAATAATTTTTTCATGTCTACCAATCAGACTGCAACAAGGTTAGAAACCAACAGGCACTGTACAACTAACTTAGTCGTTTTAGGACATTTTTTAAGTTTGTTTGTTTTGCTGTAGAAGTGCTTCATCTTCATACTGAGCTTTACACTAAGGTCTCAGTACATAATTTCGCAGCCTAATTTTCCCATTTTGAATTCACATATTTTTTCCTGTGCAAACAAACTGACCTATACAATATGATAGGATTCACGATACATTGCCTGATCATGAAACTATCACATTACAACGATTTTGCGATAATCGATACATTAAAAGCCAATCATCTACTGAAACATCACTACATCTGTTTGCCTTTTTAGGGGTATTTTGTATTCTTCAGTCAAAGTGCAGGACCTCTATATTTCTTCACTGCATTGTAATGCAGTCTGACATGAACTGAAATGGAACAATGTAGGGGCGCCGTGTGGTTCGGTGGGTAGAGCGCGCGCCCCATGTGCTGAGGCTCTGCAGCGGACCTGGGTTCGATTCCCGGCCTGGGTCCCTTTGCTGCGTGTCACTCCCCCTCTCTCTTCCCCGCTTTCCTGTCATATCTTCAGCTTACCTATCAATAAAGCCATAAAAAGGCCAAAAAAATATTTAAAAAAAAAAGAAATGGAACAATGTACAGTTTATCAAAAGTCTTGTATGTCATCATTCCAATGAGAAATAGACATAAATCAGCGAAAGATGCAACTTAATCGCCAATTAAATTATGTTTACAGAAGCTTACACTACATGGTTTTATGAAGTAGTGACCCTGGTAAATGAATCTGTCAGGGGAATTTGTTCAAAGCAGCAGAAGTAAAAAAATGTATAATGATAATAATAATGATAATTGGCCCATGTGTAATGCTAATCGTATCACAGGAGGACATGATGCAATATATTGCTGTATTGATATCTGTCAATATTCATTGCACTGTCACTTAATGCTAACAAATAAAAAGAAATTGCTTGCTCTAACGCCTCAAACAGGTGCTCTGAATGTATTGCATTAAGCAGTCACAAAATATCTCAAGTTGAAAGTGTGGACAGCATGCACATCCTGACCCAGTTGTGAACAGGTGCAGAGACAAATCTGAGTCATACAGTGGGAAAGGAGTGGTAGCCTGCACACTGAAATTTACAAGCTCCCAAATATTTATTCAAGCAATGTCTCATCTAGCAAGGTATTCCTTGGGCACAAACCAAGAACAAGATCTTACGAGCCATATATCCAAGAAAGGCTGACGCAGAGAGACTAAATATCAACTTGCACATTTTATACAGCTCCTGTGCAGAAATTGTTTGTTGTACACATTAAAACATTCACTCACTGACCTATTTATGCCTGTAAAAATCTGATGAAGTCCAATATAACAGCCTTGCCATAACATCAACCTTTACAAAAATAAGTTCAGCATTTTGTGACTGTCAGAAATGTATTAATTTAATGATATGCTTGTTATTACAGACAGAGTTAGAGTTGGTGTTGTACGGACAACATCATACGTAAAGGCATTTTGAATTTTTTGTCCTTCCCATTTACATAATGTGGGAGGCAATGGCCTCAAAGCGGAAACAGTGTCAACAGAAACTGATTCAAGAGGACATTGAGTGTAGTTAAAACACAAGGACACAGGTCTGTTACCCGTTTCTGCAGCTGCTCCACAAAACTGATGGGATCGGCGAGCGCCTCTCTCTGCTGACGCGCCAACGTCTCCAGGTCCAGGATGGCCTGCGTGCGCTGGGCCTCGAGAACTCCAATGGTCTGCAGCAGCCTCTGATAACTGACACGGAGGGAGGCAAGGTTAGACAATGGTAGAAGGAATGGACTGCTTACATTATTTAACCTGACACTTGCAATGCTGCAGTGCATCAAACTTTTAGACCACAGACCATGCATAATTCAACCACAGTGCTGAGAGCCTAAACGCTTGCACAAGACATGCACCATTCTCCAATCCTTTCCACCCATTTCGCAGTTATTGTGTTTACAGGCATTTGTGTGACAGTGGCTGAAAATTATGCATCTCAAACCAGCTGCTTTGGCAGACACCTTTAGAGTTGCTTAGAGAGAGTGTAGTAGATGGTAAATGAACATTCAAATAGAAAGGACAAAATACACTTTGAACACTTTAACCCCTTTCTGATCTGTACCTGTACATGCTCTGATTCCATTGTTATATCAAATGCCTTGCATGAAAAAACACTTGGGTTTTGTAGTGCTTGAGGAGCCTTCTGCGCTGAAGAAGTCTGACCTTTCCACTCACACCCTCTGGGGCAACTGGAGATCTGCAAACTGAGCTGTCAATGACTAAGTGTGGTACTGACTCAGAGGCCTGACAGTGCGAACAGAGCTGGAGGAATTGACACGAATGTGGCAGCACCCTACATGGCTATACCCTAATGCAGGAGCTCAGTGAAGCAGAGCGGATCAATCTCGCCTAACAGGACATGAATGAAAATCAATGCACAGGACACAATTTATTCAACAGCTGCCGGTGGTTTAAATCCTACAAGCAGGACGGTCAAATGAGTCAACTGTTTTTAACCTCATATCACTTCATTAGTTACAGACGACCATTCCTTTGGCACTGTGTGAAGCTCTGCTGACCTTGCACAGGATCATTAAGTACCCTGCAAACTGTAAATCTGTCTCTGCAGCAATGGCACTGAAACATACATTTCCCATACTAGAGTGATTCTGATTCAAACGTAAGATCTCTGTAAAAGAAAGCACTCCGACTTCCTCAGATGATCTGTGCATTAATCTGTTTTAGCAAAATAAGGGAAACTTGGCTTGGATTCTCAGCTCTCTGGACTCCCGCCAGGTGTCCAGGGACATGCCTGGTGTTCCATTGCCACCTACTGGGCCTGAGGTCCACTGACACCAGTGCAAAATAAAAAACTGTCTGGGAAAATAGTTGCTTTGTTTATGCCTCATAATCAAAGATAGGGGTTTACTTTTTTAAATATTTACATGCTAAAGTTAGAAGGCAGTGTATCAAGATAGATAAAGCAGTAAGCTGAAAATACAAGACATTTTGTATGGCCATCATTAATCCTTTCAATGTCAATTATCCGTATTCAGCAACCCAGAAATGCCTAGTCATTCTGCCTAAAAATGACTAACTCACTTTATTGATCTGAGCCTTCAAAATTCCCCTTACTCGGCACAACTTAAGACTTGGCATGTCACAGAAACTTGATCGGATTACCCTGAAATACGAGAGCAGTGAAATCTTATTCTGAAGACATTCTCCAAATTTAAAACGCTCACCAATACTGGTGTCAAAGACAAAAGGACCTCAGCTTTTGATGGATCTAAACCCCCACAGCCCTCTGCCCCGCCTCCTATGAAGATGCATCATGAATCAGCTGACCTGCCACAGTGCAGTTAGTAGAGCCTGACTGAGCGCAGCGTGGGACCTGTCCACCAACATCAACATCCCATGACAACAGAAAACAACATGAGGAACAATGCGCAACACTGACAAATCCTTTTCCTCTTAAACAACTCATCTTGCTGAGAAACGACACTACAGAGGCAATCAGCAGAGCAATTTTAACATCCAATCTGACAATTGGGAGCTAATTCACACAATTGCAGCGCCAGATTGAAGGTGGAAATTCACCTGAAACATGCAAAACCTGAACAACAAGACAGGAGATATAGTTGGTGCTTACAGGAATACCGGTGAAAATCTAAGGATAGACTCCCAAAATAACTGATAATTACACATTCTGTCTATGCGTTGGTGGTGTAAAAAGCAAGACATTTATAGGCCAATTCAGCGTTTCTTTTCATGTAAATCAAAAATGAAATGCAGGAGCGCTACCTGGACTCAAACTGAGTTGGGTAGGGATAAATGTATATCTAAAAATCATCAGAAATGTCTGCTGACCAAAAAGGCTAAAAAGGTTTTAGGTTTTTTGCCATTATAGCCACATTAAGATTTTTGTAGCTAAATTGTGAATTCACCACAATGAACCAAATGTTCTTAATTAACACAGTCAGCTATGACAGAATTGATAAAGACGTATGAGAAGCTATGAGACAACTAAAAGGATAAAAAAGGAGAGAAATCTCATTCCGCCACCAAAATGATGACTGCTTTTTCTCAAACATCGTTTGTTTCATCAGAAATACTGTAAATTTCGACCTTTTCAAGCCTCTTATTGAAACAATCTAGGAAACTAGCCCATAAATATAATACATACATATAAATCCCCCTCAACTCAAATGCATCTGTGGTTCATTCAAAACCAAAGACGCAATGATCACAGAATGTAGTGATCAACATGTGTGAGAGGTACATCAACAATAGAAGAGGAGAGAGCAGAATCCCCAGGGAGCTCCCACATACTCTTTGTTGTGTTTAAGAGCCAGGTGGTCTGACTCAAAGTAATACACGTCTGGCTCCTCCTCCTCTTCCTCCTCCTCCTCTTCCTCCTCTGTAGCCTGGCTCCGTGTCACCTCCTTGCTTGACTCAGCCTCTTTGCGCTCCACAGGCAAACCTTCACCATAACCTGCCCTGTCTCCTGGATCCACGGAGACCAGCTCCTCAATAGAGGGGCCAACAGAGTCTGAAGGAGCAGGTTCCTCCACCATAGGGCAGTCCTCCTCCAGTCCAACCACCACCTCCCCCTCTTCCCTCAAGGGACCATTGTCTCTGGGAGGAGAGCTGAGCTTGGAGGAGGAGGCCTTGCCACCATTGGCAGCCCTCCTGGGTGAAGTCCGCAGGGTGTATCTGTGTTCGTAGAGCTCTGTGAAGGAGGGGGGCGTGCTGGATATTGAGGGGTTGCACCCTGGCTCTGTGGGGGAGGGGGTTGTTGCTAGTGGGGGTGTAGTTTCTCCTGAGTTGCTGTTGTTGATGATTGGACTACTGTTCAAGTTGGTTACAGAAGTGGAGGTGGAGGCAGCAGCTTCCTGCACCGGTGTTAGCGGCCGGCCATTGGTATCGTTCTCGCTCTCCATCACCTGCTCCTCGTGAGCCAGGCATAGTGAGTCACCTACCACATCAACCTCCACCTCCTCCACCTCCTGCTCCTTGGCCACTATCAACTCAGGGACAGGATCCTCTGGAACGGCCTCAAATGTCAGCACAGATGAGGCTGCCAATTCTCCCGTGCCAGAGACCTCCATCTGCACAGGGACAGAGTTTCTACAAGGCACAGCAGAGTCTGGGGATGAGGGAGTCCCTGTCTGACTGCCGTTGAGCAGCGACGGGCAGTTGGTGGCAGAGGTGGGATTTCCACTGGGCTCTTCAGTGAGTGTGCTAGGTTTCTCCGGTTTATTCTCTCTGAGTCCATTAGAGGCCTTGTGAGCATTTGGGGGCTGAGCTGGCCTGTCACAGTCCACATGACCATCATCTGCTGACCCCCCCATCAGCTCACCATCCTCTTTACTGAGGACCGGTGAAGCAGGAGCTGGATTAGCAGAGTTTTGGCTGGGAAATTCTCCACAACTGTTATCCTTATTCGAATCTGGGACAGAGACTGGACTTTCGGGTTTCGAAAGCTCAGAGTCCTCCTCGTGTCCCTGAGACTCTCCAGAGCGGGAGCAACGTTTGGCCCTTTTGATTTGAGGGCTGACATCCTGTGCCCCCTTCCCTCTATCACAGTTCTCTGATTTCTCAGGACTAATGTCTTTTTCTAAACAGGACACGCCCCGCTTCCTGGAGCTGGTCCACTGCTCCACCTCAGCAGGAAAAGCATTTGAGTCAGTTACCTTTGCCTGCAAAGAGGCCTGCTGCTGACCATCTTGCAGATTGTCCTCCTTGGCAACCTGATTTGTATCATGCTTTGTGTCATGCTTAGCATCCTGCTTAAAGTCTTGCCTCGACTCCTGCTTGGTGTCCTGCTTGGTGTCCTGCTTGGTGTCCTGCTTGGTGTCCTGCTTTGAGTCCTGCTTTGAGTCCTGCTTGGTGTCCTGCTTGGTGTCCTGCTTGGTGTCCTGCTTCGACTCCTGTTTCGACTCCTGTTTCGACTCCTGTTTCGAGTTTTGCCTGACGTCCTGCTTCGACTCCTGCCTGGCGTCCTGCTTCTTCTTGGGGGAGCGGGCACGAGGTAGCGGAGACACAGAGGTCTCCTCCGGCTGGGCGATGCTGCGGTTCCTGAGGGTTCGACCACAAAAGTTCTCATCCAATCCATTGAGCCCCACTGACGACCTTGTGACGCGCGAGGAACGGGACGCGGCCATACTACGGCGGGTGCCTACAGTCTCCTCATCCTGGTGCTCTCTCCTCTGCAGCAGAACGTTGGCACCTGCAGAATACACACAGACAAATACATACACTTCATTAGGCCAAAACAATCAGTGAAAACTTTACAGTTCAATGGTAACACCACTGCACAACCTATACAACGGCTATAGGTTTGATTGGTCAGCCAAGCTTCAATGAACCCGTGAATGGTACCCCAGGGTGTTTCAAACTGAAGTGTTCACCTAAAGGCCTTTGTTAAATACCACTCGGGTCATTTCTCAGCTCACTCAAGAGGGGTATTGATTTCCCCTGTCATTGTAGCTAAGCAACACCGTCTGTCCACAGGCAGAAGTTGATGTCATATCCCAGGTCTGTACAAATTACACACTCTCCACCTACATTTACAAATGTGGAAGATCTTACACTGGCAGAAGAAGTCTCCCTTTGACACTTCAAATGCCACAGCTGTGATACTCATCTGTATGTACATTGTAACTCGAGAGATAAAAGGTGACTACAGCGCAGCAAACACTTTAAGTAATGAAAAGCCCCCATAGCTGGCAAGCAGCTGATTTAAAAAAAGGTAAACTATCTGCATTGAAACCATACATAATCAAATAAACAAGCCATCATGCAGAACGCATGTGTTTCAGAGAGGCATATTTATTCTCTCCCTGAAGAGATTACTGCTTATTCTGTCACACAAAGAATACAAACGGTTTACTGGTTGACTGATTTCTGACACAGAAGATACACGGTAATTCTCACACCCAATTCAGCAGAGATAACACTGCAGACATAGGTTTGTCATCACACACTGCAGGTTGTTTATCTCTTTATAACAGGTGTGCCACAGGACCAACAGGCTGCAATCCGTCCACAACTTATCACAACGCACAAAAAAACTGAAATGCTCCGACAACAACAATCCTACACTGGGCTTACAGGCTTAGAGTGTGGACAACTATAAAGGCTTAGGACAGGACGATTCACTTCCTGACACAATTTAAGGCATAACAAAGGCTTCCACAACGGGCTCTGTGTTACCAGAGGTATCCTGCAGATGAAGTACATTACTGTGCATCAGAACAGAAATCCTAGCTTACAGTCTGAACTGGAAAACTGACACAATCCAAATGCTACCAATTTCACCCTTGTGAACATCTTTACCGTATTGACATTTAGGTTGTTGGTGAGACACTAGTTGGGCTACTCATCAACATACAAGTGTAGATAGATAGATAGATAGATAGATAGATATATATAGGTAGATACAAATAATAATTACAATGTAATTTATTTAACACACAGACGACAGTGTGACAAGGGCACAGAAATGTTGTAATGTGTTTCAAAAAGAAGCAGAGAGCACCACAATGGTTGGCAGTCACTCAAGAATAAAAACACTATAGCGAAGTAGCATTCACATCACAAATATCCCCTCAAGTAATAGAGATTACATTAAGGCTGCTTCGTGAAGAACTACAAAGAAGTCTACCAAATTTTACAAACATTAACTCCACAAACAACACAGTTCAGTGGGAAAAGTCTGCAACTGTAAAACTAATCATCGATCAGTCTTAGTCTCAGTAGACAGTAATTAGTTATAAAGGTATCTCTGTGCATCTTAACATGCAGTTAATGAAAGAGGGGGGAACTTAAGATCTCACACTCTCACACACGCCAGTAAAGTATCCTCTAGATGGTAGCTCCAAATAATAAATCTAACGACAGAGGACAATAAAAGCGAGACACAGTAAAGGGCATACTAAAGTGACATTCAGGGGAAATGATCTCGCACAATGTCCTTTGAAAAAGATGAGACATAGTCAGAGTCTCCTGTTGTAGAGGAGAGAATTACTGCGTCAGGTAGCATTGTGGACATGGGGCCCATTTACATTAATTTCAAGTACATCAACCTATGAGACGACCTCTGTCAAATCTGATTTAGAAGCTCCACATTGCCTTTCTTGGGACAATCCCTCCCTTTTTATACACAGCCACATCAAAACCAAAAGCTACAAATGCATTTTGAGAGTATTTTGTCAGGAGTTAACATACTGGTCACCTCAAACAAGCACTACCACATGCACATATTACTCACACTCTGCTAAAGACTCCAGCTGAGAAAGCTAATGTGATTTGTCCATGCATAAAATAAGAGAGAGAAAGAAAGAAACACAGATGGGGAAGCAGGGGGCAGGTTATTTAGACTGAGCACTCACCCTGAGACTCAAATTGACAAAACTAATTAAGCTTACACATTTGACCTACTGTCAAAAATCTAGCTCACTAATCACTACTTCAAATGATCAGGGTTACAGTTTAGCTGAATAACTGTGAAAAATGTGCTCACACTTCCATGTCCCAATAATTAACACGTTGTTAGAAAAGCTGGCGAAGCCTCAACGAATAATGAATCAATAAACATTCAATGCTGCCTTCAGGTGCCCGTTGGAAACATTAGAATCAAAGTTCCGCTCTGAAGAAACAATTTAAAGCAAGTGCTGATAATTTTGAAAATGACGACGCTATTTCAGCATAGGCTCAACTAATTTAAAACACACCCAACGGAGGTGCAATGACAGGAATGTCGTAAAATAGTGCCAGTGGTTAGACAGCATGTGGGATAGATTGCTTCTTTTTTTCCAGTCCACACTGTTACCGAGTTAACATGCCAAAAGTCTTCAGTTTGAGGGCCAATTATTAACTAACTTTAGAAAAGACAGGAGTCTTTGTAGGCTGTGGAGTGTGTAGTGAATTGGAATTAAATCATAAGTTGCAATACAGAATCCCAAAAGTATGGATACTATAAACGTTACACCAAAGGTTGAAAACTTGAAAAAGATAAACGGGTATAAAAATCTGATACAAATAACTGACTCTGAACTGCTCATAACTCATGTCAACACTAAGGCCATGGTGTTTAATGGGGAGTTACAAGTGAACATTGCTTTGTTTTATGGAGTCAAAAGCCAAAAAGGTCGGGACCCACAACTTTAAACCACATACCAGCATATGAATATTGAGAATGGACGTTGTGCAGCTACTGATCAGATATGAAATGTCAACTGTTTATATGAATTACAAAATATCACTTAATTGTGATAACTTCTACTGAAGAATGCAAGTATCATCCCTGCTTTTTCAAAGAACATAACTCCATATGTACTAAAGTATTGTTATTCAGTAGTTCTATGGTTTGATATAGCACATTTATAGTCCTAATGCAATATTCTGTCAGTAATAAGACAAGGTTTGACAATACTAACTTATACTAAAAGACAGCAATTTATCCATATATATCGAAAGTGTCATAGAATGTGTGATTAGTCTTTGCAGGTATCTAGACATGACCCCATGTGTGACTGTAATCCTCGATCAAACCACTTCCTGTTCTTCACTAAAGCGCGTGTTTGGTTGTGGGGTTATGTTAACACGTGCTGATTACAATACTATCATCATGACAGACCAGGTCTTACATGTGGGCCACTTGCCATAATACGCAAACACTGGTTTCATTGACAATTAAGGCTGTAAACTCCAGCTCTACATGAGTAAACACACATCTTGCAAGCTAAGTGAGAAGGCTACTGTTGGCAAACCAGCTTAGCGAAAGTCCGTAACTGAGTTTAGGTTTAGAAATGTGTTTTATGAAAACCAAAGAAAGCTTCGTTTTACCGTCATGTTGGACTGTTCATCACTGTTGCTGACCTGCAGTTCAACACTTCCACTGGGCCTACTGGCAACAAAAAATCCACGGAGTGGTGTTGGTATACATACCGATGAGAATCGCTCAAATCCCAACATCCCAGCTAATCAGCAGCCGGGAGCTCAATGTGGACAAAGTTGTAAGCTAGAGAATGATGTTAAAATACACCTCACCAGGTTGCAGCTGCACGTGTTGCCGGTTAAGTTAACACTAGTTTGCAGCAGGTGAACTCTAAAGTTCAGGATTAAAACTCCGATCACACGTTCAGGCAAAACAACCAAATTGATCCATGGAGCTGTCGAGCAAGCTAAACGTTAGCATGGACCAACTTCCAAGCAAACGTTACTTGACCTAGCTTGCTGTTTAGCGGGCTAACCTTAGCAAACTAACTTACCGTTAGCTCTCAGGGCTAAATATAAAACATTAACGCTTGAGACACCAAATTGCAGACTGTTGCACCCGTGATATTTAAATATCATCTTTAACGCTGCCCAAGACACCTGCCAAACAAGTACACAACAACCTATCCGAGACTATTTTCTTTTTTTTTTATCTTCTTATGAACGACTAGTTAGCCAAGTTGGCTAACGTTACCATCGCTAGTTCTTCTCGGCTAGTTTTCCTGTTAACTGCATCGTGCAGAAAAGAATCGTGGCGAATTCGGCTGTAGCTTCTCTGGTAACGTTAGCTTACTTACATGCTAGCTAAACTAGCTCGACAACTGATACAGCCATTAAGTACACCAAAAATACATACTGATTGAAGGAATCGCTACTAACATTGTGTTTCGCCGAGGTTTACATTTCAAGTGCTGCGCACAGGCAGAATAAGCATGGTTAGCAACCAAGCGGTATAACGGTGGCTGGTAACCAGTTAGCAGCTACGGCTAGCCGCTGCAGCCTAATATTAGCTAGCCAAGCTAGCTGATTGTTCCGCGCATAACTTTGCCGATGTATTTGTGTACTTCCAACAATGCCGCTCATGGACATTTTTGGTGGGCTAACAAATTAAAGTTTTGTCATATGCTGCACTACAAGCACCGAACTGGAGGCACACTTCTAAATAACGTTTGTAGCTCAAGAATTACACATACCTCACTTCCGTAAATTTGCTGCACGTTCGGCCGCAGCCATGTTTTCAATCCAGTCAACTAGTCGGGGTGTGTGAGCCGATTCAACCGCGCTCATCAAAATGCAGCACAATACTGTACATTTTTGCCCCTGCCGAGAGTGCAATCGCTCACACACTTCTGGGGTCACCTCGCTTAATTGATGCTTATAAATGGACACTTTGTATGCTAGACAATAAATTGTGTCACTGACTTTTTCCTTTTCTAATTTGCCCCTCGCTCCTCACATGAGAGCCTCTCCATCCAGCAGAGATCATGACAGGGTGACACAAATCAAGATGCCCACAATGTTCGACATGTTTTCATCAAGTTTTAATAGTGTCAGCCAGCAAAAGTCAGGATGGATCTTACTCAAGTGACATCCATATGCAAAAAAAATAAACAAATCACAGTACAGCATTCTGCTTGCCCCCTATCAGCCAACACAGGAAGCAACACCATGCCCATACACAAAAATAATGCCTTTAATTAATTAGATTGCTGCTGATGATGATGCTGATGCTGATTACATACTGTAATATGCCGTCTGTAGCTGTACAATTTAGTGAAGATAGATCCAGATTGTGATTAACGTGCAACATTGTATGAGCAGCTTTGCATTTACATGCGGTTACATGTGATGTTAAAACTGTGATCGAGTGTTAAAGCATGCATTCTTAACAGACTCCGCCTGCCACATATTTTCTACAAAAGATCTATGAACATCATATTAAATCACTCCCTTTCTGTGATAAATACCCAAGTGCTGAGTCTTGACCAACATACTATCAGTACTGGTACATTCAAATACAAACCAGACATTCGTGTGAGCATGCCTATTTGTACGTCTACAGAACAGTGCAAAACACAAAATTCATTCCTGAGACTACTCAGTCATTAGTCCCTTCATAACCCTAATGATTTTCATCACTTTTAAGTGTCACATTTTGCTCTCCTCGTCACTCATTGAACATTATTCTCTTACAACAGGAAAATGTGTGATATATATCTACAGCAAGATGTATTGTGATTCGTCAATATCAGCGACACATGACACATGGACATACAGAACAGTATGTGCTCGTTTGGTCAAGAAAAGAAAACAAAAAGAAATATGGCATTCAGTGGAATTTTTTTTTTTTTTAGCTGCACATAATTTAAATGCTTGGTTCTGAAAACAACCTGACACATGAATACTACAGTGCTAATAGAAATTTAAGAGCTCTTTATACAGATTTGTACAACATGACAAACCCCTTTTCAGACATGTTAGTTCCCTCCGTCAGCTGTCCCGAGGCTGACACGTTGCGGTAAAGATGAGGTCCTTTGCTCGAATGCTTTTGAAATAAAAGTCAAGTGCAAAATAAAAGGCTTTTTCCGTTTATTAAATGTTTTCCGTTGTTTTTTTCTGCAGAGTGCTTGATTAGACAGAGCGTGTCTCCACCTCGATCTTCTCCTCCGACTGTGACGATTCTGCTTCCTGGTGGCTGATGTTTGGCCGAACCGTCACCAGTGGACCGCCGCCGTAGATCGAGTGGAGGAAGTTCCACGTCTCTTCGGAGATCTGTCCCGAGTCGGCACCTGCAGGGCGCAAACACAGGTAATTATCCATAGAGAATCCTCAAGATTTTTCCAACTCTAGGATATTATTTATTCGTCCTGAGTTAATTGGTTTACATTTTTCTTTTTTATGCTTCCAACAAAGATTCAAAACATCTTTCTACAGCGTAAAAGAAGAGAAATAACACAATACTACAATAATAACAATAATAATAATAATAATAATAATAATACCTTGTTTGAGTGTTAAATGGCCATTCTTGTTTACTGTAATCTTGGAATTATCAATGGGTCCCGGCGGATCTTAAAGAGGAAATGAGAGAGACAATCAGTCATCATAATTACATCAAAAAGTAATACGCATGCTGATTTATCAATCCTAATTGTTTCAAACGGCACTGATGTCAAAATGTCAAATGTTTTTGTCACACCATGAAAAGCAATTTCTGCTCCCCACTCGCTGCAGACAGAAAACAAACATTAGAGGAGCAGAAGTCGGAGAAAAAAAGACGTTCGCTGCAGTGCCAGATGTAAGCCGTTATAAATAGATATGACAATACAAAGCAAAAAAAAATAAAAAACAGAGCGAGTGCAAGCAACCGAAATTTATTTTGACACTTCATTTTGCTGTAGCAGAAGGGAAACTTGACTCGGGGGACTGAAGCAAACTCTTTGAAGATAAATCAAAAGACGAAATGGGACTTCACAGTTTCTTTTGAACATGAGCAGCTTTTGGTAATGAGAGAATCTGGATGTCCCGCATAAAAACATTATTTTTCCATATTCTCCGATCCGTAAAATTGTATAGATTTGACACATGCTGTTTGTTGTGAGAGAACACTGAAGATAATCGAGGCAGCTTTTTCCCTGATACGTCATCAGCTGATATCAGAACAGGAGGAAACGTTCAGCCTTTTAATCAGACATTTAAACAGGACTCAAAGGGAAAGGCAAGACTTCTGTCCAATTACCATTGTCTTTTCCTTTGACAAAGCCCTCCCACTCACGAAACCACTGCATGCTGATGCAGTATATGACCACTGGAGACTCCTCCTCCTGGAACGCCTTGTTCAGCTACAGAGCAGAGGGAGGGAGAGGGGGGGAGAGAGGAAATGGGGGAGGAGTGAGCGGTAGAGACAAGAGGGAGGAGAAACATGGGGGGGGGAGGTAAAAAAAAATATTAAGTGAGGATGAAAGGATTGAGAGGAGAGGAGATGGAAAACCTAATCAATTCTCTCTGGTAGTTATTCCAATTAGAGGACAGTCTTAACAGAACACTGCACCAATTTCATCTTTCTTGGAAACGACACAATCCCTGCTTCTCTTGTTATCTTATTGAAGCTCTTTCTAAAACACACACACACACATGCACGCACACACACATCTTCTGTGCAGCCATTGTGTGAGTGAGCAGACTGAGCCGGCAATAACAGCTGCATCTGTCCCAATGCATTAATGATAAGGCTTTCATCAGGCTCACACCTCTCATCTCCTGCTGGGGTGAAGAGCACCAACACATGCAGCCTATCAATTGATTCAATAGACTGGAGAATCGGCCTTTACACACCCATGTGAACTGGGCTGCACAGAGATACACACTCACACTCTATCCATTATCACTCACAGCATCTTTTTTTCTTTTTCT
>CAEMYA010000024.1:8764505-8828317 GCA_903131615.1 Diplodus sargus
TTCTTTTTTTTTTACACTATGGCTGCAGCTCTCATCTTCCTTACCGGTAAACATTTGGTTAGAAGCCTTACCCTGACGAACATGTCCAGCTCCGACTTGCGCCGTTTCTCCAGTTTTTCTATCTCGATCTGGCACGTGTGGCAAACGTACAGGTGGTTGACAGCTGGTCCCCCTCCGTACCTGCAGGGAGCAGTCCACATTAACTCACACCGATGAAATCAACGCCACGAAGGGAACCACAATGCAACTGTGAGCACACTGAGTAATGGGAGATGTGACAATGTTTACAGCCTCCAGTCAGTCACACACAGTCGGCGTGTGCGCTGTATGTACCTGCTGTAAAGGTGATCCCACACGTTCTGTGGCAGCATAACCACCAGGTCGTCGATGAATGTTGCTTTGTTGGGTGGCACACCTGATGGGACACATTGAAACATCCATCAGACATTAACAGTGTGACATTGTGACTGCTGTTATGTTCAAATATATTACAGTCATTGCTCCAACCTTACCATTTGAGCCAACCTGATACATCGGGCAGTACAGCATAGACTTTTTTTTTTCTTTTTTTTTAACAAAACATAATGCAAAAAAGATTATTGGAGTAATTTATAATTATAGAATTACCAGCGAAGTTTGATCAGTGTCAGTTAGGACATTAAAGGTGCACTATGTAGTTTTGGGGAAGACATTTCAATCAGAAGGGAAATCGATTTCTTTTATATCTAAATAAACTAAATGAACAAACTTTTTGTTTTCATGCCTGAATAAACAAATGGACTTCAAAAGACAACACAATTTTATACTGTTTTACACTGTTTATATGTGTAAATAATGTTGTAAATAGAGTTTGAATTTATTCTCCAAAAGTACACAGTGCCCCTTTAAAGGTCAAACTATAAATATCCTGCCTCAATTAACTACGTACGTTTGTCGCAAGTGTTTGACATTTCAGAGGAAACCGCGGGAAACGTGTGTTTATCTCCCCAATATTTGTATCAGCGTTTGACCAAATTTCTCTGGCTGTGTTTAATAATCTAATATTTCCCCTTTTTTTCTGCCTTCAGTCCCTATAATTAGATCAGTGGTATCCAACCTGGGGGTCAGGCCAGCCCGAGGGGTCCCGAGATAAATCTTTTAAATTATTTTTCTCTAATCTTTTGCCCGTTCACCTTTTCAAGCCTCTAAAAAATCCCTCTAATGAAAGAACTGGAAAAGAAGCTCTCAAATTGACACTGAGGACGTGATCTGTGACTGGCAATCTCTCATCTTAAGGGTTCATATGACAAAAACATTACATTAGAGGACTTATTTATCCTTTATTATCCTATATTCTTCTCTATCCTTTCCTCTTTCCTCAACCATGAAGCTAAACTATTTTTATATTTAGATATTCTATTAATTATTTATACAGGATCACTAAATATTCATTAATTCAAATTCAAGTTTATGATGGGGAAGGACCTTCAGTTTTAAGATGAACCTAGCAGAGCCTGCTGTTAATTCAAATTGATTTGTTGGTTAGCAGTTCTAAATGTCAACTTGACCTGGAACAAGAGATGAGTGATGTTAACCTGACCCCAACCCAACAAGTACAGCCAGCTCAACTAAATTATTATTATTTCTTTATATAGATAGAGTCAGTTGAGGAATGACAGGAAACAGCCGCTGCGTTAAAGGACAGGCACACAGTGCACTCGCTCTACAAGGTAGAACATCAATTAAGCAAAAATATGAAACAAACATTGACATCATAAGAAAGAAAAAAGGCTTGCACTCTAACCCAGCAGAGACTACACAGCGTCAAATTGTGTGGGTGCAGAAAACCAGCAACAATTTACTACAGCAGAAAAACTGCAGCGGGATAAGATAATGAACTGTAGAATGAAAGGCAAAGCTTGAAAGAAAAATTAATCTACAATAATTATCTGCTTTAGTCCCTCAGTGTCTTTAGGTCTTTATATTCAAATGAGTTATTATTCTACAAGCGTAAAAAGTAAAGTTGAAAGAAACTGCAACACTTATTGTTTTATATTCAAATAAAACAAATTAAAACAAATCATGGTTTCACAGCACTATATCTGCTTAATATAATTACCTATTCAGTTATTATGTGCTGGTAGCTGTAAGGAGGGGGACAACCTTTACATGCTTATTTACACAATTGTACACATTCCCCACTGCCAATGTATACTTTGTATACTTAACAGCTTTAGCACAAATGTTCATTCTTTCCTCCTTAATTTTTCAATTTCACATTTTCCACTGCTCCCTGAATAGAGCGCAGAAAAGAAAGGAACATGATTGGCACAAACCCTTTTAGAACCCATCCCTCTTCCCTGCTGAAACGAGAAAGAAGGATCATCTGCACAAAGAGACATAAAACCCCCCTTTGAAGTCTGCAATGTTGCGGAGGGAATACTCTGCTTTGTCAAAGACGAAAATCCACGGCAAGGATGAAAGCAGAAGCCGTGTTAAGAGATGGCAGAGCGCAACACGTTTGCGCAGGGAAAGGAAGAAAGGGTGACCTCTGAGTGATTTCAGTATGACGACGACACAGTCACACGCACCTCCATGTGAACACAGGAAGTCGTCGTTGGAGATGGGGCCCGGTTCAGCGAAGGTCTTGAACTTGTTTAGCCACTGGCGGGAGATGTAGAACTGCAGGAGGCTGGGCTCCATCATGCTGAATAAACCGGACACCCTCCTACGTTCTTTCAGTGCATCCTCGTTACTCTTTCTGCAACAGGAACAGACCAAAGATTAATCACTACCGCAGCGGAATAATCAAAAGTAAGATTATGAAAATCAAAGCGGCACAGTGAATCTTAAAATGTCCAGTCTTGTGTGTGTGCGTGTTTACTTGTAGAAGAGCACATAAGCCTCAGCATTCTGGACGCAGGACTCAGACACCTCAGTCACACTTTGGTCATCAAATTCGTACCACAGATTGTTCACATCATTCCTGCAGTACGCTATGTAGTGGCCACCTGGGATCAGACAGGGGGAACGTGTTAGAGCGGCAGCAGTCATAAACCTCACAAGTACATGTGAAATTTTTCTGTGGGCTAATGAATGCAGGACACTCGTGCGTGCCAATCGAAGGCAGATTTGCCCACTCACTGCTGGCAGTGCCGTGGTGACAGATGACTGACAGCAGGTCATAGTTGGAGGTCTGGGCGGAGCTGTCCTTGGCCAGGAAGGGCTGCAGGTCCAGGCCCTCGAGCGGGAAGGAGACGTGGGTGCTTATCTTGGTGGAGAACATCAGTTCGTGTCTGAAGCGCTTTAAGTGGATACACAGGATCTGGAGCAGAAGATTGCACACAGAGGTTCTATTTTAGAGATCTGATTGTTGAAGACATTAGGAGAAAAGATTTTAGTTTCTTCATGATGTAAAATATGAGAATTGTCGCTGTACCTCTGGCAAACTTTGCATTTTGCAAAATTTAACTCCATTTCGTAATCTAAGAGGGAAAAAAAAACATGGAAAATAAAGGGCAATCATTACAACTGCAAATATGTATTTTCTCTGTTGTTGTGTATTGTCCAGTTCAGAATTAGTAACTCACTTCTTGCATTTTTCACAGCTGTACATGTTGTCTCCTAGAAAACAAAAAAACACACAGTTATTGAGACATCAATCTTGATGTTTGTGCTGGCAGAACAGATTTCCACCCACTTGCTCACCCTTTAGTTCATCTCTGGCAAAGAAAGCTGCAAGACAGTCTTGTAGCGTAACCACTGGACCCCAGAACCAACTAGGAATAAAAACAAACAGACGGGTTGGGATTGATAACAGGGGCAGAGTACAAAGCCACAAATGCTTGATGTGCATGTAAACAACAACAACAACAGTGTCCATGTTATTAACACACCTCTTTATGTATTCCATGACGAATGCAATCCAGCCCTGCGGTGCATAAGCTTCCCCACAGGAGCCGGCTTTAACCAGCGAGGTCTGGTGGGTGGAGGAGTGGAGCTTGGCCAGGTCTTCCTTCCCCGGGATGGGCAACGAGATATCCTGGAAGTTCTCCAGGGTCACAGACACCTGACAAGCAACAGAACACACACACAGTAAAGCAGAGCTGTGTGATGTGGCCTTAAAATAATATTGCGATATTTTAGGCTACATCAAGATACAACATATTTATCGATATTAATATTTTGAATACTTGACTTTGAGGATGACTACTGGCACTATCACAAATATCAACGCAACAGGTTTTTTAAGAAATAATCATTAGTAATGTGGAAATTATGATCAAGTGGGTCAAGACGAGCATTAGAACAAGTAGAGCAGGCTGGTAAATTCAGAATACTACATCAATTCACTGTAATGCAGCATTGAAAACTAGGAAAAGACAACACTTATGCAATAACAGGATATCACGATATCTAAAATCTAAGACAATATTCTCATGACACATTGCCTATCCCTTATATGGCAGAATATTACTCTCATTACAGCTCATATATCACAATATGCTCTATGACATTGGACTTCTGCACTGACAGTGTATAAGAACATCAGAGGTAAGCACTAAAGTAGATTTTTCCCCCAAATTAATTTTTTAGGACCTTGAAATAACGTGATGCTAAGCCCATCCTCTAGTGAACCCCTTACTGTCCATCCTACCCTCTCAGCAATCCCATTAACTCATGTAAGACCAAAAAATTCACCGTAGCATCCGCACTAACCCGATCACAGGTGAGGCACTGAACCGAGCTCACAATGGTCCCATCGAACACATCTGAGATGACACTGCGGTATTTCTTTTGCCGCTTGCTCTTTGGTGGGGAGAATGTGGTCACTGCTGAGAGACCGCAGAGACAGAGAGGGAGAAATGTGAGGATAGTGCTTAACAGTATGTCAGCAAAGATCTGCACGAGATAGCTGTGAATCTTGGTACGACTGCCTCTGATTACGCAGAAGTACCTTTCTTGTGTGCGGGGTTTAGGCTGGGCCAGCCTGAGGCAGCCTTGGGCGGGCTGCTGGACATTTTGGGAATGTGTCCCTCCATCGGGACTGGACTCTGTGGTCTGTTGTTGGTTGACATTTGGATGTCTGGGAAGGAATCTTGTTGAGAGCAAGCAACATATTAGAGTTTTTCCAAAGCACAAATTTGATGCCGAATAAGTAAGCGGAAAAATAAAGCTTGACATTCTGCGTCATAATGTCCACAATTACCTGTTGTTCTGCCTTGAACCTTGATGGCTCCCTGGCTGCTGATAATTGGTGTGGCTTCAGTTGTGGTGTCAACATCTTTGTCCATGTCCACTCCAGTGCTGCCACCCATAACACCATTAACTCCAGAGCGGTAAAAGTCATTGATCATATTCTTCTCCTTCTGCCACTCCCTGTTGGCCTGGATCTCATCTTGCTCAGGAATAAGCATCTCAGCCTCATTGGTGTCTTCTATTAGCACATTCCCACCCTGCACCTCGTTATCGGCCCGGTCGCTGCTACCACACGACTCGCATGACTGGAAGTCATTGTCTGACTGACTGCGGTTGTCCTCCTCACGGCCATCGTCCACGGTGATGCCGCTGGACTGGTCGTAGGGCTCGGGCAGCGGCTCCTTCAGCTCCTCGTGAAGTTGATCCATCAAGCAGCGGAGAAACTCCTGGGAGTCCTGGAGGCAAAGAGGGGAAAATCACAAGAAATGTTAGTTGAGGTAGCAAATTAGTTCTAGCTGGGAAAATGTTAGAGTTCTTAGCAGCTATTTTGGTTCTTGAACCCTGTGAAAAAATACTTAATTTCCTCTCCCTGAAAAGAACATTTAAATGTAGCACAGCACTAATTCTACCTAAATATAATTGAGCTTGACAGACACAGCCAAGCTTTCCCAAAGCTAATTTTTTTCCAATTTACAAACAACAACCACTTCACCTCCTTGTTTATCCTGATTCTGCATCACAAAATCCGAAACCAAATGCTCATGAATGTGTAATCAAACTTAATGAGCCCCAGCATCCAATCTCCCTCTCCAGCCAAATGAACGCTCCTCTCCCAGGACCTGGAATGTTAACTTCATTCATAGCAATGCTAATTCCAAGGCTGTGCAGCCCAGCGTAGCGTGACAAATGAATATTCCTCAGCTAACTCCTCTGAACAAACTCTGGCAAGCCAAGAGGAAACAGGCCTTTTCATCATTTCACCACTCAGGCTTATAAATCCCTTATTTACAGACACTGGAAAAAGACAAGACGTGCTCCAGCGAGTAGTCTTTCTTTATATCTATGACACGTAAATCTTTCTTTCTTTTAAGCACCACCTGGAATCAAATCAAACGATAATGTGTGCATTTGTGTGTGAATGAAAGTCAGAAGCTTGTAATTGCAAAGTAGAGGATTCAGTTTATCTGGCCGAGTGATTTGAGTTGGAGGTAATGTAATTTCTATAAAGGAATGAGCACGGAGGGATATGGAGTGGAAGAGAAAAGGGAGAGACTGTATAAGAACTGGGACAACTTTATGGCCGGGCATCAGACCCATAATAATTAAAGCTCAGCACAGAATCATTAAGGATAAGTTCAGTGACAGGAAAATGATAGGGCTGCATTAACTGTTTTTTTTCATTATTGATTAATCTGCTGATTATTTTCGTGATTATATCGTTGTTCGTTTTTATTGCCTCATTTTGACAACAAACAGTCCAAAACCCAAAGACATTATTGACAGAAAAACAGGAAATCCTTCCATTAAACACACAGCAGGTGGCAAAATTCTGACATTTTTGCTTGAATAATTACCGAAACAATTAATCCATTATCAAAACTAGTTGGCGATTAATATTCTTTTTTCAGTCGACTAATCAAGTAATCATTGCAGCTTATCAAACAAAAAAATGGAGGATGAGTTTCCGCCCACTCACAGACCCCATTAACTTTTGGTGCGAATCCACAAAAAGGGATAGATTCCAATAAGGATTCTAATAATGGATAGATCTTAATGAACAAAATCTGGTGTGTTTGCGGAGGTATGCTCTCTACTGAGTGGCCTTCTTGTTGCTGAAAAAATAATGCACTACCCACAAGTCTTTGATACATTTTGAGAACCTACCCATCACTATGAACAGGTTAACATTCCAGCAACAGTGTAATCAGTTCAACCTTTTATATTCATGTTCACTCAATTGCAAACCATGGAGGTAAAAGCAAAAATCCCACTCGTTTAAAAAAGCTAATTATCCTCCAACGCAAAAATGAAACGAAATTGCAACCATGCTGTCTAGCACGTCTCCAACTGTGTGAAGAGTGTCTCCATGTTTTATAAATATATTACGAACGTGATCACATGCACTTTTATTGCACATTCATTTCACCATCTGCAGTGACCCACCTGCTGAGAATACCCTCTAAACATGGGGTTTATGGCTTTGATCCCCTGGAACAAGTTGGTTGGGACCACGTAGGAGACTCTGTAAAGTGACAAAACACAGCCTGCTTAATGAGTTTTGTCATACACTGGTATCACAATCAAAAGTCTATTGGGATGCAGAGTTTATAATCAAGACTAGCTGATAAAAAAATATATATATATATTGCTAAGGAGTTTTGCAGCAAAGCTATCATCCACCATCACTCTGGCGTCATACTTGAAACATGGGGAATTAATGAAAGTGCCCACTGCATTTGCATCTGAAATCAACTGTAGCTTGGGCGCAAACTTATAGGTTTGTGTGATCTAAACAACAACACCTACCTGTTCTTGTGCCACAGGTCGGACACTAGCTTCTGGTAGCTTTTGCAGAGCGCGGGCTTCTTGTCCGTCCTCACCATGCCGCCACATTCAAGAAAGAACTGTGTCAAGGGCGGGCTGCAGTGGAAAGAAAGGGGGGATAAATAGATCACATGGATGCACCAAACCAGCTTTTACTTAACATCTGTCCCTGAAGAGATTGATTATTATTACCAAAAAGTTTGTAATGCAGTGGCTTATTCTCAAAAACCTGCATATAATCCTCAAAAAAGGCAAAGAGAGGCAGATATATTTCAGAGAAGTACAAGATATTGCAATGTAATTATAATCCGTTATGTTTGCAGATGACTTTTTAAGCTCTGTAAATCATCTTAGCTTCAGTGTGTTTCTGCTTTTACATTCATGAAGGTCACACAAAGGCAGAAAATGACAAACAGGAAAGGAAATCCAAGAGGTTTAAGCTCAGCATTTCTACATAATGCCGTTTTCTGTCCGTATTTCTGATTCATTTAGCGTCATAAAACCATGTTTCACTCGCAGAGTAATATCACAAAATCCCAGGGCCACTGAAAAAATCCACATGCAGCTGAAAGTTGAGGGACATCGGAAATAGCTGAAAAGAAAAACAGCTGAGGGGATTTTATTTGATGGATACGGAGCGGACAGGAATTCGCAAGAAAGAGACAAACTGCAGAATGAATAAGGCATGGAGTGTTCCCTTCCCTTGGCAGGAGAAAAGTCCTTGGAACTGAATAATGACCCGACAGTAAATGAAAGAAGCGGCGCTCACACAAACAGACATCAAAGGGAAAGTTTCAGAAAAGATCCCTCCTTCTGCAGCTGCGTGACTCACTTCCTCCTATTTTTGGAATGTGATTTAGATTGCAAATTTTGACCCACATCTTTTCCCCATTTTGACTTGTATCCAGACGATGCATCATCAGTTTAATTTTAAAAAACGTACCGGCCCCTGGGTAGATAGTATTAAAAAAGGAGGAAGCTGCTTCATGAAAAATAAATAAAAAGTAAGAGGTACAGAGTAAGTAATAACCCAGGCCAGGGCTCTGCAGTTGAGCCATAATTTAAGTGACCACACCAAAAAATCCAATCTTAAAGAATGAGCCAGAAGGATTGGCAGTTCAATATACATTTTTTTTTTAAAAATGCAGCAGACTGGGAGAGAAACAGCTAAGGGAGACATATAAAAAGACATAGCGGGAAGAGAAAAGCAACAGAGGAGGAGATGTAAGAAAGAGTTGGTGTTCATTTGTAACTGAAGACCCTACAGGGATCTACAAAAGGCCATTTCTGCCGTCTCAAATGGTGCACTGCAGCAATTTTCACTCAGCCGTCACTCTCCCAAATGAGCATAGCCTCGGTCCTTTTCTCACAGACAACAAGAACCAGGCAGGCGGTGAATAAAAAAGCAAATGGCTCATGAAAAAGGAGCGTGTTGAAAGTGTGGGTAGTCAGCGGAAAGTTACAGGAAGAAACTGCAAAGAGAGGTGATGCGGGGTAGACGGGTAAATGCAGGGGACAGAAGGTAAGTTAACAGAGGTCTCACCAGTTGGACAGGGCCTGGAGGGCAGCGTTCATGTAGCAGGTGTTGCCTATGTTCTTCAGCCCTGTCAGGCCTGAGGGAGACACAACACACCGGGGAAATTAAAACAAGCCACTCATCAAATGCTTGTAAATTTTGATGGCAGCCACAGAGCCTCTATACTGTTAAGGAGACCAATTCCATTTCCAAGATTAATATTTTAGAGCTGGAGCAGGAGAAGTGGCTACCTGCTGTCTCGTAAATCAGCACCTGCGGCCAGCAGTCTCCAATATTATTTTTCTGACCAAGGCAGTGACAGCTGATTCGTCTCATACAAGGGTTTTTAAAATTCACTTCAGACACGATAAAATGTCCCAAACTGCCCCAAAAACCCCACTGAACAGTTACTATTAATAGATTCTGTCAATCCAGCTAGTATTCTTTCAATCAGTGTATAATCATGCTATGCCTTTTAAAACTATGGTTGCTATAATCCTTAGGGGGATGTAAACAGAGAGTACAACTTAACGTTTTTAGCCTACATTTGTCTACATATTGCGTAGGGCTGCAGGATTAATCAAGATATAATCGAAATATCAATATGAAAAAGTGTAATATTCAATCTTCTTTAAGGGGTATAGGTGCAATATGTAAGAATTGGCCACTTGTCAAATTCATACTCAAAATAAAAAAGGTGACAGCATGTCACCACACTAACTGCTAATTACTGCACACTGTAGCTGCTGTTAGTTATTTAGTTACCGTGAATAGCTGGTTAGTTAGTGATTTTTGGATAATTTAAAAACGTTTTCAGTTGATATTCTTACATATTTACTTTAAAAAGTACTATAGTGCAGTGAGATGCACTGGCCTACAAATTTTGTTCTCAAGATGTAAAAAAAACATGATTGTTGGACCCCAACAAATGTCACACTAGCATGATTTAACAAAAAATTTGGATGGTGAAAATGAAAATTACACAAAAATTACACCACTAATCAAGAATTATATTGCAATCGCAAAATCTGGCAAAATAATGACTTTATAACCATATCATGTGGCCCGAATTTTAGGAAATGGCACCATTAAAAGTATGTTGAATTGGCAGTTTCTGTTTGCAATGTACCCATCGATGTACAGGCGGCTATCACTGGATTACGTCATCATGGAAGAAAATGTTAAAATGTGATAATTCGCAGGCAAGCTCTAGAGTTACAGGGAGAGTTTAAAGAGGTTTCCTGCAATATTTCCACGCTGATTTATCACGTCATCTGTGATATCCTTGGGAAATGTAACTCACACCGAATCGAAAAATGTGTGTATCACATCGGCGTGTTGAGATTTGACTGAGCTATGACTCTGCAAATTGTGGCAATTGAGGCTAAGAGGCTTAACTTCCTCCATGTCGGACGTGTTGATGAGCAGCTACAATCAGCCGCACCATAATAATTAACTTCCTGTTGTTTTTATGTTGCCAGCATGAACCTTTCCCTTTCACCTCATGCAGTATTTCTGCCTCATGTCTCTCCCTCTGCATGCCACCTGCCAGCTCTCCTTCACCCTCTTGTGGAGGCGTGCTTCACAGTATAAAAAACCTCTGATTTCACGTGACCAGCTTACATTGCGGAGAACATTATTAGTCTTGCAAAGCCTGTCTCCTACTCCACCCACCTCATATGATCTGTATTTTGCGACAAAAATAACCGAGGCGGTGACGGTGCCAAAGCCTGAGCTGCACCGCATGAGGTTCAACATAACATATGTCATTTGGTGGAGCCTGCGCGCATCTCACAGCACTGAGTGAAAACATTGTTTGCACCGGTGGCTCCAGAGGGACGGAGGTACTCAGCACTGAAGTGTTAGTGCTCGGTCAACCCGCAGAGCTGTATAGCCTGCAGTCCTGCTTAGAGGCAGTGTGTGACTATCTGTTGCCTGTTTTTTTGCGATAAGTCTGTTCTGGTCTCATCAGAGGAAACATCTGACAAACCGGTTTCAGATTCACAGTGAAACATTGACTAGTTTGTTTTGTTTGCCTTTCAAATTATATTTTGAATCTTTTGGCTATGGTCGTTGTAGTTTGTTCAAATGCAACTTTCAGCAAAGGAATTGAGACAGAGCGAGGCAACCATTTAGTAATTGTGCGCCAGCCTTTGTAGCTGAAAGTCTGCTCGGTGCGTTGGGCTCTTCAAATACACTCGTCTTGCCATTTACTGCTCTTATTAATTGATATCGTAAACTGTGCTCTGAACTAAACCAACTCACTGAGCTCCTGTGCTTGAGGTGTCACCTCAAATCATCCATGCAAGGTTCTTTTTCTTTTTTCATACTTTTATTAGAGGCTGATAAAAGTTAATTAAATTTTACACACCTCACTGACTTCATATTATGAATGATGAGTTAATGATAATGTGAAACGTGTGTGTCTACTGCAGCAGCACTGTAACTGTAGATTAGACAGTTCTGCATGGTTGCATTCAGGTACAGGTACATTTAGGCAGCCTTCATTCATCACATTCAGGCATTTGTTTCAGGAAGTGTTTGTTAACGTTGTAGCTGACATTTTTGGGAACAACTATCATCTTACAAAGTCAGCATTTCCTTGCAAATATAATGTGTCTCTAGTGATCGATAATAATCATTTGTGTCATTCATTTTGTGGTTATCTGACCTCTCGCACGCAGCTCATCCTCCTCCTCTGTCTCCATATCCAGGTCTTCGCAGCCTCCATTAGGGGGCACTCTCAGAGAGGTCGGGCTCCCAGGGGCCCTGCTGTTATCCTGGAGCAACAGCACAGAACAAACAGACCCCATTATCAAAGGCTCATCTAGTAAATGAATAACAGTATACAATTCGACAGTTCGACTGTTACTCTGGATTGTTATCGCACACGAGAGCACATAGTTATGTAACCAAGTGATAGTGCAGTAAAGAAGACAACATAGGCTTACAAAAAGAAAAGATACATACTGCATTTAATCTATAGTCTACATCAAACCTGGTTTATGATTAAACTACAGCTCTATCACGTAAAGAAAAAGATGACGTGAGTTTGAGTGGACCTGGTTCTTACCTGACCAGCATTCTGTGGAGAGGGGAGGGGTTTGGTGTTCGCGTGGGGAGAGTGAGGACCTAGTTTACGCTCCAGGAAAACCTCCTTGCCACAGGCGTAGCACCACACTCGAAGCGTGGTCAGGTTCACTGTGAGGTTGTGTCTCGTCTCCTGCACACAAAGTTATTGAAGAAAAAAAGTCATTTTCGAAATAGACACATCAGACCGTCTAAGCAAAATGAAACAACACAAAAGTGTCAACATTCATCAAAAGAAGAGTGGATAAAGCACATCTTCTCCCACTTTTTTATCAATGAGATGCTTCTTTATCTTCAACACAATCTACCAACACATCTTTAGACAATCAGCAGGTTGCTTCTGCTCTTATATAACACGTGTAGGTGTGCCTGCTGGCAGCTAGGCCTGTCCAATCAGTCTAATCTACAGTGCACAAACTGAACTTTTATGGAAGAGTCTGGCACAGCTGACAGTGCAACAAAACAAGACAATTTCTATCCAGCATCATGTAAGATTACTTAGATCATGTCTAATGTTACCACTTTCTGTTCCACTACTACTACTACTATAATACTCTACAGTATATGGTCTGGTGTATATTGATGATAAAACGAAAACCTATGTCATACAATATAGAAATGTTCCAATATTTTTTTCTCCTTCCTGATAAATTACAATACCTGAATTCGTGTATTGACTGAGCCTGAGTACTGACCTGATACAAGTGGGTTAAAAAAATAAATATAGATATATTGTGAATATTATTTAACACCTATTTGTTGCTCACCCTGCATGGACATTATATGACTGCCATTATTGTTAAATGGGTTGAACAAATAAATACAGAGAGTGAATGCCATGGGACTTTTTATTATTATGAAGTTTTACTGTCAGAGTCAGTCAGAACTGAAAAAGAACACAAAAATAAATAAATGTTATTTTGCTAACATGTGCTTTAAGGTGCCAAGTTGCTTGCCATATACAGTCAATTAAGACTCTGTTAAGTTGCATACAGGTGCCTGGGATGCCGCTGGAAAGTAGCAGGGTCCTGGTTCAGGGCTTATAAATCACATGGTGATTAGTCTATCACCATGTGATTAGACTATAAGGTGCATAGTCGGCATACTTGCCAGTAGCATTTTCCCTACATTTGTTTTTCCAACTATTACAGTTCTCTTTTTGAGTAAAGAATTGTGATCTACAATTACATATGCCAGGTGCATACATTTTCTACTTGCTTTTTATTTCTAAAGCTGCACTGAATTAGTCGATCGCTCAGAAAGTTAGTTGAAAGAAAATTAATGACCATCTATTTTGATAATCAATTCATCACTTCAGTCATTTTAGGCAGAAATGTTACATTTTGAGCAAAAATCTCAAACATTTGCCTGTTCAAGTTTCTTATATGTAATAATTTGCACCAATTTGTCATTTATGACAGTGACTGAAGAGTCTTTGGTTTTTAGACTGTTGGTTTGACAAATAAAGCAATATATAGTCTTTACTTTAGGCTCTGGGAAATAAATGAGCATATGAAGTAAAGAGCACTTTTACCCTTTTTATGAAAATGAAAATATTCTCGATAAATTGATAATTTACTTACTTAATAAACTAATTGGTAGTTGCATCCCTACTTTTGTCATACCAAATGTCCAAAACCCAAAGATATTCAGTTTATTGTCACATAAGACAAAGAAATCTCCAAGAGAAGCTGGAACTACAGTTGTTTTTGCATTTGTGCTTGTAAATTTATTTTCATTTCAATTTAAAGTATATTCTCAAGTGGTCATTGATCACTCGTCCTCACTTACTCTATGAGAGTTCGTACAAGTAAACAAAATCAACCTCCTTACCCTCCTAAATATTAAGACAAAAAATAAAATAAAAAACCCACTCCAGTGTTTAACATTCTATATACAAGACGGTAGACAGTGGCTCTGAGCTGTCTCAGCTTTAGGTAGAGGTGAAGGTTGCAGCATAGCAGATTTCTGCTGCTGTTGAAACATGGCCGAGTTCTGCTGACCCACTGCTGCTCTGACAAACACCGGCAGCCTGGCAGGTCGACAGGAGACTGAACGTGAGCGGCAGCCGACCAGCAGACTTTGTATTATTCATCAGGGCTGCGTTAGCCTTCACACAGCGGGGCAGAGCAGAGCTGGCAGAGGGGACACACCAGACTGAGCGCGGCCATGAAACTCCTCAGCTTAAATAATTTATGAAGGAAAGTATACCAGTTAGGGCATTAATAACAAGCTGGATTTATAGAGCTTAGAGGGTGTTTTTAAACCTGCCCACATAATGTTCTGTAGATCTTGTATGGATAATTTATCATGTTGATTTACTTCTGGTCTACGGTTCATAGGGTTCAACATGATACCGTAAAAAAAAACATTGTATTCAAGCATAACAAATCTTAAGTGCCCCTTCTGCACACACTCACATGGAGAATAAAACTTGGGAGATGAAGATGATATAAAAACTGTCTGAGCGTGTCAACAACCTATACTGTGCTCACAAATACTTCACTTCATACTGCAGTGGAAAACATTTATGAAGCGCCTGCTTCAGTGTGTGCTTAATGAAAAGCATGTGGGGTTTTGTTTTGCCTCCAAAACCATACCATGTCTCCTCTCCAGCCATCAGCATTGAAGACATTACTGCCCGAAACCAATAATAAAACTTACGCGACAGTTGGGTGTGTAGTTGCTCTAGTTGCATTCTTTTGTAGTCTTATACTTGATTATTCTTATGCGAAAAGGCAAATTTCTCAAGTTGGAAAATTATTTTTGAAATAGACAAACATCAATTTCAGCGGGATTGAAAAATAATTTGTCTCCTGCTGTTTGTCCCATGGTGGTCCAATGGAGGGATAACGCTCTGGTTAGTTCAATTTTGCCCATTTGAAGGACCGACACTTGTTACCTCCACCTGTGCCCACGTTGAGTATGCTCACTGGGGGGCGCACAAATGTGAGCAGCCACTATTACTGTCAGGGTGCAAATCTACTATTAAAAGACAAGAACTGGTGGCCTAAAAGCAACTTTAAGGATGTGGTAACATTCCAAACCTTTATCTGCAACATGAGTAATGATTTCCACAGTTTATCACTAGCTGAATTTGCTTCAGAAGTCCACTCTGCTGCATAATGATGTTTGAAATATGATCTGTATGTAAATACTAATTACACGTCTCACTTGGTTTTCAAAAGCACATAGAGAAGTCGAGCTTCTGATATTGGCTGATCTAGCAGCAACTTATAACTTCAAAACAGGCGCTCATGTTTACTGTTAGTTTAGTAACCTAGGACAGTGCATGTGAGCTGATCCAGAAGCAGCGTTTCTCACTGTAGAGTCAAGAGATTAAAACGCCCCCGGGGCCTCCAAAGCACTAATTAAGCATGGCCTTCTTTCTTACAAGATTTAAAGATAGCGTCTGCTCAACAAACAGAAAAGGCGGCTAGTGCGCTGCGCAGACAGACGTCCTGGATAAGCAGATTGATATAAAAATCCGCCAGTGATATCATTTCAAATCAGTCAGCTAATATTACATCTTTTTTTGCAGCAGCACTCTCTCTGTCCAAAAGCAGTCTTTCATCTGTGTGGAGGGCTCTACTTCTGAAGAGGTTTGTCCTCAAACAGACCCTTCCTGGACAATGGTTAGATCAGCTATGCGGATTCTAATAGGCCAAGAAAATTACATGTTTGCTTTCATATTCTTCCTCCTAGTCTTCTAACCCCACTTGGCCCTGGCGTGCTGGAAGAAAAGCCTTAGTCAACACCAGAGGCTGAGTAAAGCTTTAGAGCAGGCGGGAGGGGCAGATACTGTAACTATGGAACTGACAGTATTACTGATTCTGCCCCACTTCCCGGAGGAATGGCAATTAATAATGGATGATCCGTGGCTGAAATTGCACTGAATGTGGAGGTGTAGAAAGACAGTGCTGGCTTGATGTCTTTTAACAATTCTTGCACTTCAAAAAGCTGCAAGCTGCACGTGCTGGCTCTTAGAGAAGAATGTTAAAAATAAAGCAGTGTTGGAGGCAGTTTTGTTCCAAGTCATGCTATGCCTCCTGGGACTCCAAAGTGGTATTCCAGTCCTGTCCTGTCCTTTCATCTGTTCCTCCTCTGCTTCTTTACTAACTCCTATTTTTGTAACCTCTTTTTTTTAATGCAACATCAAAGTCAAGTTTCAAGACTTTATCCCTTGCTCCCTCTGTCTTATGTATTAATTAATATTTCCCAGCTGAAAGGCTTTGGTCAGGCCTGAGATCTCTCACCTGCGAGTGCACAGTGCTGTGGTCAGTGTGAGATTCTCCACAGCCTACATACGCGCAGCCATTCTAGAGAGAAAAACAAACAGAAGATGTAGACACCAGGGTGCTAAAAAACTAAATGTTGTCACGTAAAACCTCTATTCTCAATTCCTTTTTTTCCCCTGTGAGCACTGTCTTACCTCTAAACACGCCCACAAATTTGGTCCTCCAACTTTACAGTCTTGGCACTGGCCCTACAAAAACAAAGAGAAGCTCAGGTTAAAGTCACATGTTGTAAAATCAATCAGCAGGACAACGGCGAGGATATATATATAAAAAAAAACATGTTATCGAAAGTTTTTGCCAAGTCGACCAAGTTTTTAGGACTTTTAAAACCCTTTTAATACCACATAGATTGCAATTTAATATACAAATTATTAAAATGAATTCATGCAGCCTGAACTCTAACAAGTGGCATAAAATTGATGGAAGGATTGACATAGTATTAAATGATTTATCTATTTACGTTTGTGCTGAAACTAACACTTGCAGATTATGAGCCCGTGAGCTTCCTAGCCCCTGTAGCTGGCAGTAGTGACAGTCTGTTTTGGGTTTTTTTGGTTGTTCATTTACATTTTTTAAAAAGATCCCTATCTACTTCAGACTCTAAAACTTTAAGAGTGGCTTGTTATGAGTAGGGCAGTTGACAGGGTTGCGATAGAGGGTCACTTACATGGGATTTCTGAATGAGTTCCTCCTTAGTAATCTCCCCCACGCAGTCCAGGTGGGGGCAGTCACAGCTGGACGCCGGCGGCATCACTCACCTACAGGGCTGAGAGAGAGACGGAGAGAGAATGAGAGGGGTGGAGGAGGAAACACAAAATGAGTTCACAAGTTGACAGCGTGACTCCTTGAGTTCTAAAAACAATGCTTCTTGTTTTATATGAATGTTTTTCTCAACCACATGTGTGATAAAAAAAAATAAAAATAGGAGTTACATTCACAGAGGAAGTATAAACAGTCAGGCTAATATAACCTGAGTCACCACATAATCTAAAGTTTTTCCATGCCTGCATGACTGACAAATTCCCCTTATTATCAGCCACTGGCACACCAGGAAGCACAGCGCACCACAGCAACAACTCACGTGGAACAAGCGGCGTCTGAATCATAAGTGATTTGATTGCTGACAATGCAGAAAGAAACAGAGCCTATGAACAAGTTACAACAAATCTTCTGCAATCACTGCCCCAACGATTCAATTCCGCTAATCTACAAAGCTCAACCAGTGAATCTATAAACAGACGAGAAGGAGAAACGAGGAAGTAACACTGATTGTCTTTACATGGGCAAGTATCCTGATTATGTACATGTTTTGGTGGACTGTGGTTAAGTTGTGCATGTAAACATCATATCCTGGGTTCTGAACTGGGTAAGGCCGTATCCCAGCTTTGAGAAAAGCCCAGTGTACTCAAAGGCCCAGGAAGAAACTGCATTACCGAATCTAAACACCTTATCCAAGTGTCTGATCGCTGACTGCCATGTGTGCAGGTGCAACATCAACAAAGTTACATTTCAGTTATTCAGTGGACTTAAAATTATAGTTACCAATACCAGGTTAGCAATCAACACTCAGTCAATAGATATGAGTGGTGGAAATGCTGAGTCAAGAAGCCAATTGTGCTTTTATAACTAGTGCACCTCCAACAGCCCCCTTTAATTCAATCAAGCCTAGTCCAATATCAGATCAAATATATTTAAATCTGCCAGATGCTGACAGTCAAATTGTACTCACTTATAGAGAACTTATGAAATACGCCTGATTTTTTTCATCCAGCAGTATTCCCTGAGAAACTGACAAAAAACATCCGGATCCACACCAACAGACAATGGTAATCTATTCTGTGCTGAGACCCATCCTCCATCCAAGTTTTGTGGAAATCTGTTTACAATCCAACCAACCTGTTGTTAATGACTTTATACCTTTCAGATTGAAAAAACTACAGCAGGATTCTATGTGTGTGAAAAGAGGAAGCTAGACAAGACATACAAGCCCTGTATAGAGGGACGATAGGAAACCACAGGGGGTTTCCATTATCAGGCTTGAGGATGCTGCAGTCCCAGCCTCCTACTCAAACGGACAGAAGATCATGAACTGCCACAGGCAGCCTTTAGAGGAGCAGTGGATTCACTTGTAGCTAAATGTTAGCAGAAATCACATATCTTAAAGATGTGATATGTTACATTAAAATGTGTAAAAGGATAACACCCTTACATTACCTCAAATGTTTACAACAGTGTTCAAACCCAGAGAAATATACAGAAAGTTTACTCAAGGTAATGGTCTGTTTTACTTTGTAGCCTGTTGCTATGAATGCTATGTTGCCTTGAATGCAGCACTCGGCTGCCTCGTCCTTGCTGATTTGTGCCTGGGTCGCTTCTGATACATTTTCACAGCAATGGTGGGTGTTGAATGGTGTGCACCACCAGTGAAGCATTAATTCACCCCATCCACATTACTTTACGGCACATTACCCATAAGCTAGCGAGCAATGGCAGGCGCTGATGGTTTGTATCTGTGTGTATTTGAATTCCAGTCGATCACTAAATTCAGCACACACAAGCGCCTCCCGTTTTATCTCTCTTCCTTTCCCCTCTCCTCTCTGTAATGTTGTTCATGTAGAAACATACATTTCCCCTCCATCAAAATTACAGCACATAAACACGTGACAATGGCGGCCACCTCAGAAGATCATTGCTGCAGTCCGGTTCATTAACAAGAGTGAAGATTAATCACTTTTCAATCTCAAAAGTTTCAAAATAATCTCTTAAATGTCCTTCTTTCAGTGAATGGCTCCGGATCAGAGCAGAATCTGATGTGATTCTGGGTGGTTATTCCTCCAGAGGGTCTGGCTCTGCAACCGACTCTCACTTCCAGAGCTGGCCAGCTTTGATCAGCAATATACTCAGCTGCATAATATGCACACTCACGTATTGATAACCCATTTATCAACCAGCAAATGCCTTCCAGGAGGTAATACAGATGTTAATATTTCACTCTTTGTCTGTGCTGTCTAAATGTGTACCAGATTGATCATAACAACTATCTCCGGCCTCTTCATGCCTAAAACTGGTAATCTCGAAATGTCTGCATCGACAAGTATCCACATCCATGAATGTGTGACCACTTTGCCTGTGGCAAGGCTAATGTGAGGCCCTTGCGCACTGACAGTTGGGTTTTCGAGGAGTTTCCGAGCATCAGTGGTGTGATGTCAGCAGCGCTCTCCTGTACTGTACGTGATTCAGCGGATTTTGACCACACCAGCATGGCGACAACGTCTTGCTTCTCCAGACCCGAGATGCACAGCTTTTGACAAAATGTATGTGGAAATGCACAGAAGACATCACGTCACCTTATATATAGCACATTTGTGGTTGATAAAGTGATTATTTGTGGAAATTCTGGGGTTCGAATTAAGCTGCTGCTTGCACGCATACACAACATGTTTCCAAAGAACACACCAGGGGGGGAGATCAGCATGAACACTGGGAGAAGCTGATACTTGTAAAGTTGACACAGCTGTTTCCTCAAGTAATCAATGGTAATAATAAATCTACGGTTTACAACTGGGTTATAATTTTACATCAACTAGAGCTTATTTAGTTTCCAATACAGGCCCAATAATGTCCTTGGAACTTGGAGAAATTCAGCTTGTTTGAAATTCAAATACATTCACTTTGCCAAGAAAGGTGCACAGTCACTATAAGAACTCATAGTAAGCGCCAAGAACATCGACTTAGCCGATGGTTTCCCTGCCAAGCCTCCGGGCGACTACACATAGCTGGTGAAGAAGAAAACCTCTATCCTCACTCTTTCACCATCACAAAGTATCCTCACCATCATAATGTCTCCACAACCACCGTGATTACCATCCAGGGGGTTTAATTCGGCACAAAGAGGAGGTACAGTCTGGGTGGGGCGTTGACTTAAACCAGGCGGTGCACATGAACCCGATGTTGCCAGGTTCTGTTTTATCCTATAGCTTAGTCAACTTGGACGATAGACAATGGTGCATTAGCGCTGCAAGACCACACAAATAGCAACCGTAAGTGGCTTAATAGCACAGTTTAACAACTAGAGCCTCCAAACAAGAGTTAAATCAGCCATTGTATTCAAAGCGTAACATTACCTGGCAGCTAATGTTAGCTAGGTACAGAGTGCGACATTTTAAATACACTAGCTAACTGCCCATTTGTTTCAGCCAGGTTTTCAGCTTAAATTGAGCCAGTTTAGACTTCTGAAGATAAAGACAGCGTTAATTACAGATGTGCGAGGCTTTGGCCTTGTCTACTGCTTAGAGTGAGCTGTCAAACCCAGGCGAGGCGTTGACAGCGTCATGGGCTGACTAGCAACCTTTCGCTGTTAGCATTAGCCTGTCGCCAATAATTAGTCATCAGACTGATATTTAGCTTTGTGAGCTCGCCACAAAACTAGTAATGGCATAACAAGCAAGCGTTGGGTGAATTAAGCCACATTTGATAATGTTAGAGCATAGATCGTCCGCTATTGATAAACATCTCGCTGGTAGCATGCTAGCTAGCTAACGTTAGCCAGCTAACGTCCCTGTATTACATGATCACCGACGATCCCACAGTGACTATACACCGGAGTCAGCAGCAGCTAGCTAGCATCCAAAAATAACGGCATCCTCGGTCCTTACCTGCACGATGAAGAGAAACGGCGGCTCTCAGGTACATCCAGTTGTATTTGATGTGTAAGACGCGGGTTCAGTTTGTATTTACAGGCATATTTCAAAGGGCAATCCTTCACATTAACGGTAACCGTTCCTGTCCCCAGCGTGGTTGCTAACGTTACAGCTGTCTCCGCCCCTTTTCCGGTAAAAAAAAAATCATAAACCCTCCCCATCCTACTGTAAACATTACATTACATTTATACGCTTATGCCCTATAAACTTTTACAAAAACGTATTTGTGTGTTAGCACCATGAGCACTAATATTGGTAGACATTAATTTGGTTGTCTTGAAAAGAATAATACATCTGTGACAACAATGTTAGCAGATGTACCCAATAGTAATGTGACTATTGTAACAATAATAACAATAATAATAATAATAATAATAATAATAATAATAATAATAATAGCTTCTGATAAATAGTTATTTTGTCAATTAAAGATAACAGGGCTGGGACAAGAAGTGAAAAAAGGGTCATTTGGTGATGAAAATAGTAAGGCAATATACAGTAAACCCGTCCCAAGCGCCATCTAGCGTGATGTACGAGCATTTTGTGACAGGCTGTCCCAAATGGAAGAAGAAAAAAAAAACTTGTAAGATCAAAATGTGGGACAGGCAATGTCATTCTAGGATGAAATATGGTTCAGGTTTTGGATTGTTGTTAATCCCTTCCTCTTCCGATTTAAGTCAAAAGTATTTAAAACAATTTGGATGACCTTGTTTGAAAGTAAACAGGAGGAAAACACAAATAAGACAATTATATTAACCTTAAAAACCATAAATTATTTTTACAATAAAAAAAATCTTGTAAGATACAACACTATTTGATAGCAAAGCATATTTTTGACTTTCTAAGACAAAATCAAGGCACAATAAGTAAAAATGTTGTCTTAGTAAGTAAAATAAATATTACTAAGTCATTTTCATGAGATGGCTAATCAAAAGATTATCTTGTAAGTAAGAATGATGTGATAGCAGACGAGGGTCCCACTCAAAACTTCATTTGGACTTTTAACACAAAATTACTTAAAATACTTTTATTGCGACTCACCCATCATGCAATTTATATTGTATCCCGCAATTTTACTTAAAAGGTGAGTATTCTGATTTCACTGCATATTTATGACTCACCGGCTGTTTATTTAACAATTACATTTGTCAGAAACACTTGACTCGCATATAGACATTTCACTTATGCCTATGTTGTTGGTCATTTGTGCTTGTTAGATAATAGTCGTGTGTCTGTTCTTGACCTATTTGTTCAGATTTGTTGTTAGCTGTTATGTCTTATACCTGTGTAAGTACAGTCAAGTACAAGTGTCAACTTCCTCGCATGTGGTCGCATACATAGGGGAGACTGGGGTTAGATGAGCCATATTTCATATTTAGGATCACTACATCAGGGCAATCATAGTTTTGTCGCTAACTAATATATCTGCATATATTTCAGGATGTTGTGCATCCCTTCAAACAAACAGAATGAGTGTAAACAATTGTTTCAATAATATAGCATGTCCAAAAATAGTGGTCTCGTGGCACAACTTGTTGAGTTGAGCCATATCCCACCTCCGCTTTTACTCAGTATTCCACCTGTCGAGGTTGCAGGGGAATACAAACTCTCTCAGCTGCTTTCCATGATGGGCTGTTGTTGTTTTTTTTTGTCTTTTTGCACCCCATTTCTTGAGAAGTTCTCCACCCTTCTGCTTTTCTTTTTCTTTGTAACTTGTTTCCAACAACAACTTCTCAGGTGTGTCAGTCAAGATTTGGGTCTTCACCTTTGTATGTTTCCTTTAGGCTTTGTTGCCGTCACCTTTAGGAATGCCATTATTTCTACCGGAGATACGTATCCTGGATTACTATATCGCTATCAGAAAGTGATGATGACTCAGGTCCTGTGACACTAGGTGCTGGTGCTGGTGGGTCAGCTGAGGTAGCTGGCTGGTCAGATTGCTCGTCAGGTTAGGTCCGTCTGTGACCATGGATGGTGCATAGACTTCAGATGGGAAGATATCCCGGTTGAAAGGAAAGATACCAGTGGACCTGAATCCTGACAGGATGTTTCTTGGTGTCATTGCTGACAGGAAGGTCTCATGCACAATCTCTGGCCAACTGTCCATGGCCTTGTTGTAATATGTCTTGAATGGCCCATAGACCGATACATCCAAGGGCTGCATTTTATGGGATGTATGAGGTGGCAAAGTGAGCGTCACGATCCCATTCTCCCTCGCTATCTCCACAGACTTCAGTGAGATGTGTGCCGAATGGTTGTCAAGGATCAGTAGTAGTGGATGATCCTTGGAGCAGTGTGTTTGTTGGATAACATGCTCCAGGTACACGCAAAACACCTCCTCATTTATCCAACCAGATTTTGTTGTGGTCACGATTGATCCAGTTGGTGCTCCTCTGATAAAGTGCTCATGGTATTTGACACACTGGAGTATGAATATTGGGGGGATTGTGTTCCCTGTAGCATTGACAGCACACACTACCGTTACAAGCTCTCCTCTTTCACCAGATGTGACTGAGCCAACTTGCTTTTTCCCCATCTGTGTCACAATTGGCTTTGGCTTCTGTACAGTTGCTACGCCTGTCTCAACCATATTATAGATCATGTTCAGAGGGAACTTGTTTCTGCAAAGAGACAGTGCACAGATTTGACATTTTAGAGGACACATTAATTTCTAATTAGACTACAAAAAATTATTTCTCACATCAAGCATCACATACCTGTCCATCACTGATGCCAGCTTATCATAGAACAGAGTGACATTGTGTTCATTGAGGGCAGTGGCCCGTGCCAAGGATGTGGCCTCTGGTGTCCGGCATGATAAATGTTGTCGGGTTTTGAACAAGTCAAACCAATCCACTCCTTGAAAAAAGTTATATCAGTTGAGTTTGCATGAATTTTCTTAGCTAGCTGGTGGCTTGGCAGTAATTCTGGGAGGGAAACTTAGCATATTTAGATAGATCTCTGTGTTCAATATCTCTTAGGCTACCTGCTTGTTCTTCTCTTGACCAGCTGTCCGGCACAGGGATGTTGTTTTGCTTTGCAAACTCGTAGGCAAGTTGTCTGCATTTGAGGTTAGTAAGCCCATGAAACTGGTCTGCGAGATTCTTAATATGTTTGGCAAGTTCAGACTCCATGCCATCTGAGAGAATCCTTTTCGCCTCTGCTACTCCATCATAGCCTGTCTTTTTCAAAGTTACATTTTCTTTTTTGTACCTCTTCAGTGTCATTCTGTCTATTTTGGCATCCTTTGCTGCCACTCAAATAGACTTCCCTTCTATCACTTAAGTGGTGGCTCCCCTGCTTGTTTTGCACTTATATACACAAGGCATGATGTCCACTCTGTAATCATACAAATGCAGAATCTTGATTTAATATTGAAGACATAAAGGCTGCAGCCAAAATACACACCACAGAGCCTCAACTTACACCAGACAGAGCTACCATTTTGACTTTATTAGTCCCCAAAGCTAAAATGGTGCACTTTTATGCTGGGTTCATGACCTCATGTTGTAGCTCATAGATACCACTACTGATGTATAAAACAGATTTAAAATGATCTATTTTGGTCTGAACACAATTCTCATGAAACTTACTAAATTCACTTTCAAGAGTGAAACTTTTTTTTGGTTTTTTTTTGGATGTAAATGTCTAACCACTTTACCCATGTGGTTCTTACCTTCACAGACTCCATGAAATGATGCCTTCCCTCTCAATATTTGGTCACATGATCAATGTTTTTTTGTTTTTTTTACTGTTTCCTAGCAACAAGGGGTGGCTCAACTTACCCCAGTCTCCCTACCACAGTAAATCATCAATTCCATCGATTCTTCATCTTTTTTCTCCTCTTTTTATATTTTTATTGAAACAATGAAGAGGGTGAAATGTAAATGAATGCTCTTGGACTTATACATGTTTATGATATTGTCTCGGTGATGAAAGCCTCCACTGTAATACCTGAGAAAGCCGAGTGGGGGCGCAGAAGCTCCACAAAGATGACAGGGAGCATGCTTTTATTTTGAAAGCCACGCTCGATGGGCGCGCGCCGCCTCTGAAGTCCTTCACTCGGCAGCAGCTGAGGTCAGCGGGAGGAGCGGCGGATCCACCGGGGGCAGAGTCTGTGGAGGAAACCTTCAAATGTACCGGTGATATCATCTTTTCCACTCAGCTTGTCATATTCAGTTAGAAAATACTCACATGAATTAGCGAGTTTATTTTTTTGACTGTTTTAATTCACGCCGTTGTGACAAATTAAGCTAACACTGCTAACCGTTATTAGCCTCGTTAGGCAAGTTAGCCGTTTAGCTGCCTAGCCAGGCCAGTAACAATTGAGTCATTGCTATCGTTTTTCCATCCATGTGCTGATAAGACGAACCTGACAGACTGTCTTAGAGCTGAGGTGCTGCTTTTGTTCATGTCAGTGTTTTTCTCCCCGAATACACCCTCTGAAAACCCTGAAACAAACAGCTGATTTACTGAGAGTTGTTTTGGTATTGTGCTTGTGAATGAGAGCTAAAACTTTGGGATGTTTCACTCGTTGTTGTGACAAGACAATGCAAGCTTATTGTATACAAAAGAGGCAAATTCAATGTGTGACACAAGGCATATAAAAGTATAAAAACATCATTAAATAGACACTGAAGAAAATATTATCAGTCGTATGAGAATAGTGATGTAAAATAAAATGCCATAACTTACAAGTTGACTGAAAATAAGGCTCTAGAAACACAAGATTGAATAACTTGAATAAGGAAAATAAATGTACAGTAGAAACGTGGTGTAACATTCGTGCTCAATACTTAATGCACTCTTAACCATGTCAAATTATGATGTCTTTTGCAAGTTAAAAATGTCTGTTTAGAATCTTGATGTAATGGATTGTTATTGGTTTAATGCAGACATTTAGGAAAGGAAAAAAGAAAGAAAGTTTAACCAGAAGAGAAAGATCCTCTTTGACTAATTATTTTTTTAAGCCCTAACAAACTAAATAAAGAGTCTCTCTTCGTTTTAATGACTGCATACATTGAATAAACAAAGGTTAACACAATTTCATACTGCCTTACTTTGTTTACATGTGGCGTACCCTGCCGCCCCTCTAGCTTCAAACAGTCTTCTGGGGACTGTATTTGTTTCCTGTGAGAACAGCTTGTTTATTCAGTTAAATATTTCTGAGTTTGTGTTATGACCCAGCCTTGTACTATGTTTAAATTTCTCCTCCAAAACTACATTTTGCTCTTTAACGAAATGAAAACTTGAACTAAATCGGCATATAACATAAATCACAAAAATTGTTGTTAACTCAAAGGTGCATTTTGTGTATGTTAGCAGGACCCTTTTAAGCAGCTTATTTTTTATCATCAGTGTTATGGGGACCTTATTCTCCTCCAGTATGGCTTGTTTATGGAATATATCAATGAACTATTTCTGAATTTCTATCATTGCCTCATAATATTATAAAAAGTAACTGTCTGAGTTAAATGTTTTCCTTCCTGAACCTACAGTGTGCAGTAAGTAGTTTTGAGCTTTTGAGACATAGAATCCACATTTTGTCAGGTTGTGAATTGCCACCACATGGAATGATCACCCACGTGATGAGCCACATGAGTCTCTTGTGCAAACTTAATTGGATGTTGTATGTTGTCTTGTCAGGACCTGACAAGACAACATACAACATGCACCTGAGGTGGATATTTAGCAGCTTAGAAGATGAGCTCCCTACTACAGCGCGTGGCTGTTAAGAGAAGGCAATACCGTGTTTGCACAATGATAAAGCCTCTAATTTTCTTCTGTACTCAGACAGCCATTCTGTTCAGCCAGGTTTATTGTAAGGTACAGTTTGAAGTACCTTTGCACTCCATACCTTTGCTGGGTGTGCTGATAAATTGTGAATGACTAATGCGTTTGACAGACTGGGTTGGTCAGTTCTTTCATGGTAGTTTTAATGCAAGTAATAATTGGGGAAGTTGATTAAAGATATTATGTAATCAGAACATTTTTTAAACAATATTTAAGTGGCTGATCAGCCAACCTCTACATAGGTCAAGCATTTGCACATATGTCAGAGGCTTTATGTAATATCGTCATTATATCCCTCCTGAGCCGCCCCGGTTTAATCCTTGCATGTCACTCGCTTCTTTCATTCCCCTCAGGTCCAGCAGAATGGTGATGAGGATACAAGAGTTGCCAAGTCATGGATAGATCGCCACAATGACACATGAGACCCTCACAAGCTCTCAGCTGTCTGTCAAGACCGCTGCCCTGCGTATGGTTGACCTACCTCTGTCCGTGTACGGCTCCCTGGCACAGGTGAGGGTGTGTTTGAAATGGGTGGGAGTCGGTCAACAGTTTTCTTTTGGGGATTAATAAGAGGGGAGGTTGTTGATGGTGCAGTTGCACTTTCAGGTTCTCTTGCTTTTTTTCAACTGTTTTGCAAACATTGACTGTGTTTCTGTTTCAGTTTGACATATTTGGCTCTGTCATCAGCCTGAACAAATAGCTGGACTAAAATCAGTTCCTTGCATCTTATTTAGAAGAAATACAGAGATAAAGTAACAATAAACTTGGAGGGACTTCCTGAAATACAGTTGTGTTCTGCCAAAATGATGTGAGTGATCTGTGTCAGAAGAGCCAGACTTTCTCCAACATGGCTACTGGCGAATTGTAGGTGTAACTGGTAAAGAGGAAATACAAACATGGAGACCTGCTCAACCAAACTTTCCAGTGCTACAAGTACTCAAAAGTTTTACTGACCTTCTTTTAACCAGTTAACCAATGTATTTCTTGTGTCCTTGTTGTACTTCATTAATCGCAGTGTTGTCAGACAGTCATCTGCATGTGGCAGAGTAAGTTGTCTGAAGGTCAGATGTGACTGAATTTGGCACATGTCCATTCACCGTGCTCCCTCTAAGCTGGTTAGGAAGGTCTATGTCTGTGTCTGTTTACATGTACAATACTACTGCATGTTTGAGCAGTCAGCTACAACCTTTGTATTATGGAAAGACATTGGCCAGCAGCTGAGCTTGATACTGTTTCTGATGAGAATGTGTAAAAGGGTTCATTTGACACAAGCATAGAAGACAGCCAAAAGTTAGGGTCTGGCTTTCCATGAGCATGAGTATTGACTGCACGGTTGGAATACTGTTGTAATAAAACATCAGTATCATACTTGAGTAGTAATGTGTCTATGGATATTTAACCAAACTGGAAGCATAACTGTTTGTAAAAATCCACAAAAGTAAAAGCTCATTTAAAACTTGTGTTGAAATGAACAATGTTGAATGTGATCTTTCTGAAGGCCACATTTCAAAATTGATATTTGAAATTATAAAACACAGTCCAGTATCTGAGAGTTTTTATTACACATGGACCTAAAAGTCAGTTTTTTTTAATCAAAATGTAAAGTCAATTCTGTTTATACTCAGCTCAACCTTTCCTTTGCTGGATAGTTGCCAATGTTTTCTCTTAGGGATCCTCATGTTACAGTGTTTATGAGTAGTGCATGAGGACAGTGTGTGGCCACAGTCACGTAGCAGATCTGGATCTGGTAGGAGCATGCCTGACATGTCTGAGTAGCAGGAACAGAAACGGCATGGAAACACTGCAGGCCTGTAACACCGTTCAATCATCCCTGTCCATTTTCAAAAAAGTCAATATTATGGCCGTTGTCATTGCTCCTAAATCGGTGTTTACGTAATCTTCAGTTGTAGGGAATGTGCAGCAGCGTGTCTGTGGGGATAATCCCCCTTGTCATTCAGTGTTTCTATCTATAGCCCCCCCGGCCATGCACACCATCTGAAATGGATTCTTTGAAATCTAAATGACAGGCTGGTAGCTGATTCTCAGCTCTGTTTGTTACATCATCGCTATCCAGAATATTTTGAGTGATCCATCCTGAGATGAACTCCCATCAGACAGGAAATATACTCTGTGTTGTGTGTGATGTAGTCCCTCCTGTTCTTTTTCCCAACCTTTTCCGCTGGCCATTATTACAGATGCACGATATGTATTTTTTTCAGCTGATACTGATAACCTATAATTAACTGCTTCTCATGGCTGATACTGATCAGATATCCAATCATTTTACATTTTTGTACTTTATACTGAAAATGTTCCTACCGGTAGTTTATGCACATCTGAATGTTAGAAAGCTAAGTTGAAGTGGGCTAACATGGATGATTTAAGATTACATAGCACTAATAAAATTTGCTCTATTAAGACTTGTGGAACATCTGTTCAACTATTTTACAAATGTTTTTTCAACTGTAAAAAAAACATCAACCCTCATGGGGACATTTTTGGTACTCTAGCTACTGATCACGCCGAGGTGCATAGTCATCATAGTTATCATAATATCATGCATCCCTAGTCATCATATCACCATCTTTCTTTAATGGAGACATTAGACAGCTTTAATTTCACAAACGAGGAATGCTTTGTTTTGTTTTTTAATCACAATTTAATTTAGTTGGAGTTAGGGCGCTAGAATTATTCAAAATAGTATTGAAATTGCAATATGTCCAGATGCAATATCCAAATTGCTGGAGCTGCAGTTCTTTTGTGGGAGTAAAATTGTTGCACCATATAAATTTATACATGAAAAATTGTGATCCTATAGAGATGCTCTGGCCTATAAATCATATTCTCCAGACGTAAGGCAGTAAGTTTGTTTGGTACAGACCCCAACAAAAATCACATATGTTTTATTTTTCTTCATTGAAAACTTGTGACTGACTCCCTCAGTCAGAAAAAGGCATGTGATAACTTAATCAAAGGATGTTAAAATACAAATCGAGACTTTTTGTTTAATCATAATTTTTCTTCCTTCTTTCTTTCTTCCAAGTTTCTGCTCAGTCTTCTTTTTAAGATGCATCAATATTTCAAATCAAACTTTTTCTCCTCCACTCCCTCCAGGTGAGTGTCAGCACAGGCACCAAGAAGCTGGTGGCAGCCACTGCCTTCGGTGCAGTCTCGCTACTCTTCCTTGCACGTCACTTCCAGAGGAGGAAGGGCAGAAAAAAGACTCACTCGCCTCAGTGGGAGCAGGCTGGCTTTGAATTTTCCTTCCCAGCATTAGTAGAGAATGGTAAAACTCACTGACACAGATATTTTTTTTTGGCCTGTGATATCTTCTTAGTAGGCTAGCTCAGTTGCTGGTTTGTGATGTAATCAGACTGACATGTTGGACAGCTCCTGTATTAACATGAACGCTTTAACTCATTTAATCTCACTTAGGAAGATTTGCGCCCTGGGGTTAGAGTTCCAAAGAGAAATTTACAGAAATGCAGAATTAGATGGGAGTCAAATGAGCAGTTGGGCAGGGTAGTTAAATATTTTGATATTCAGAAAATAACAAAGTGCTGTGTGACCTCCAGCCTCAGTAACTTCTTGAGGCTCTGTAGATGTTCAATGTGTTTGCAGAGTTTTTTACTGTTGCTTGTTTGTCAAAATGTATCCCTGCTGGCCCTCGTGCACTCTCTGAATTTGAGCAAATCAAAGAAAATCTCTCCAAACAGATGCTGTGTAAAGTAAATGTACACACTGAAACAGCTTTCCAATGCAAGTATGAGTATGAATTTGTTTTGTAAAACATAATCAGAACTGGAAGTTGATTTTATAAACCAACTCCCGACAGCAGGTGAGCCAGAGAGTAAATTATTAAAACAGGGCAGAGGTGATGCAAACTTAGAGTCATGAAGTTGGCAAACATTGTTTATTCATTGTGTAACTCTGCTACATGCTCATGCAGCGTGATCCCTGTTTTCACATCTGTCTCATCAATGTTATCTCTGAACTCTCTGCCCAGATAACACCAGTCAAAACATCACTCTCACCCTCAACTCCAAGAATGGCTGCTCCTCTGGTCTGGTTCTCACAACAGGGGACTACAGGAAGCTGTCTGGGTCTCTGCTGAGCCTGGCCTCGGTGAGATATTTTTTAATGTAAAATATCCAAACCCAGAAAAATAATGCAATAACAAGCTACAATTGTTAGGAAACAGAACACCATATACTTATATGGGCAGAATCAAGTGTACTGATGGCTTCCATCTGTCCAAACCAGTCCTCTTTGTTGCAGTCACATACCTGGTACAGCACAGTTTCAGTAGAGAGTGGATCTATTCACTTTCTCGTGTCGGATGTGAGATCTCCCTTTGACTCAGTGCAAAATGTTGAATTAATTATAAGTGGTCAAATAGCATGTAATATTTGTTATATGCACTGTGGATGGGGTTAAGTATACGTTTTTACATGTTATTGGCCAAAATATCCATGGACAGTTTTACCATGGATTTTCTGAACTAATGAGTAAACAAAATCATACAAACTGTGTGTAGACCTACAGCAACACTTGGGCTGTCCAAAATAGTTCTAAGCTTCATTCATTACTTTGTTCCAAACCAACATTTTGAAAGCTGCACAGCATGAAAGTTGAGTCTCAGTCCCAGGCCAACAATTACAGACACTGATACAGAGACAAGGCAATTTAAATTACCACAATGACAGAGAATCTATTTCGGCTTTGACACCGTCAGGATGTATTACTTAAATCATGACCAAAAAAGATCATGTTATGCATCTGCATTCACTTGCCGCTCTTTGCTTTTGTTTGAGGAATTTTATTTGATTATTTTTTGGGTGATTATTTAATAAGATACAGACATTTGATGCTTCATTCAAAAACCTCAATAGAAGCCTCAGTTGTGAACAATGAAGCGTGGTGCAACCCTAGTCAAAACACACTGAACATGCTGAGTTGATTGGGTTGACTTGCTTTGTGTTTGTGTTGAGATGCTGCTTCTATTACTTGAAAGTGATCTGTGTTCTTCTGCTGTGTCTTTGCAGGTAAAAAGCATGAACTCCTCCAGCAGCAGCACCTGCGCAAATGAATCCACCTGTTGGGAACGAGCAGCGGAAGCTGACATCTGCAGTGTGGTCAACTTACCTGTGACCACACCTGAAAACCTCTACCTTATGGGTAAAGATACTTAACACCCCAGTGTTTGTAAATAGAGAGGACAATGAGCCTCAAAATAAATGTGTTGAAAATATTGAAGTCATTTATTTATTGATTTCAGTTTTTTGAGGTTTTGTTTCAATAGGAAGCTTTTGAGCTTCTGATTGTTTTACGAGATTATGTGTGTGTTTGCAGGTATGGATTTATTTGAGGAGGCTCTGAGGCGGTGGGAGGAAGCGTTGACATTCAGGAGCAGGCAGGCCGATGACGATGTCAGCTGTGCGTCCGTCAAAACTGGAGCTGGAGACGCCATCGCTGAGCAGGGCATGGAGGTGAACACACCAAAACACTTATTAGGAGTCAGCCAAATGATGCATTTCAGATGTTTGTCAGGAGGCATTTTATATGAATTGATGGTGTTCAAACTGTAACTGGCCCATGAAGAAATTAATGTGCAAGTTACAAATTAATTAAGTAATTGGCAGCGTCTTCCTCATCCTGGGACCACAGAGTTGGTGTATCGATTCAAGCTCTGCCAACATTTTCTCTTTTCTTATCTGTGTACTCTCCTTTCATACCAGAGGAAGGTACAGAGGAATAAACGGCTCACAAAGCTACACTACAGGTCACGTATATGAATAACCAGACAACCCACCGGTGTTACAGAGTTTAGATTGTATAACAGCTAACTCATTAGCTAGCTAACCTCGTTGGAAGGGTTTTGGATTAGAGTGGGTCAAATGGTTACGCTAAGGCACCCAAACATACGTCAATTCTGCTGCAAAGGATATCCCCTGCTCTGGTGTGCCGCTTTAGAAAGCTTCTTAATAATTAGGTCATGGGGGATTCTCAAGGAACACCTGAAAGACTTAATAGGGTTTGAGTGGTGTAGGTTGTAGCCGTTTGTTTTTGTTTAGTGGTGTTTTGTTTTGTTTTTAATTACAAAAAGGATACACTAAACATCAAACATTTTCTCCTGTTTTCATCCCTTTCACATACGAAGTAAGCTTTATGGGGTGTCCACACGAAGAACAAAAGATGAGATGTGTGGATAGCGGAATCTACATCCCAGCTACAACAGTGGCGAACAATATAGTTGGAATCATTTTCAAACAGATTTAATAAATCATATAAATACTGACAGTGCATCAAAATCCTTCTGAATCCACAGGGCCTTCAATGAGCTTGATTTTGTAGGGCATTTCTCTCCAAAATAATGTTGCAGGATACTTATAAAATTGTTTTTATGAAAGCTAATTGATGGCATTTAGGAAACACTTAGATGGTCTACTCTAATAACTCAGTCTTTGTTTTTTATAGAAAGTGTTAAATGGGTAATATTAGACTGCAAATTGCTCATCAAATACTGCAGAAAGACTTTAGCGCTAATGGGCTCTCTGAAGTTTCTTTCAATTTGAATGATGTTTTCTATGAAGCTCTTCAGGATAATTGATGTTGACTCATACCATAATAAATCTAATTTGTGTCCAAAAAATGAAAACTCTTGCAACTCCTCGCTTCTTTGAAGAATTTCATAAAACCATCCAATTTATTAAGCTGCTAACACAGCTGGTGCCACTGTTTGCAGAACGTTATGATTGTGATTGGTCTTAGTCTGTGCAGCCCTTTTAAGTTCATACTATCCTGGAGAATTAATAATCCTCAAAACCCTTTATTTCGGTTCCCAGACCTCGCCCTCATGACAAATTCAAGAAAAGAGTTGGTCCGGTGTTGCAAAGTTAAGGAATGGGGCGGTTTTCACCTCAAGACCAAAGTGGATGAAAGTAGGATCTGCCTCAGGGCTTTGTGAGTCATATCTCTTTAGTTGAACTTGACTGTTTTTGTGTTCAGGATGTCATCAGTGTGGAGTTCATCCACAGGCTGAAGTCTCTGCTGCAAAGAGCTTACAGCCTGCAGGAGGAGTTTGAGGGAGTGTTGTGCATGTCAGAGCCTTCATCCCACAGCAACAGCCAGGGTGAGTCACTGTTTATACGCAATGTTATGTAATATCCATGATAACCACTGAGTTTAATGATATGTGCACCCGTACAGTACTGTATTATGCAACACATTATAAGGATTATTCTCCATGACAGATAAAATGGGAGACATTTTGGGCAGAGAGGATCTGGACGACGCCTGTCTGAGGGACAGCATCAGCATCGCCTCCACTGACTCATTTGTGTCTGCTGCTGAGGTGAGAGGAGTAGTCGGTAGTGCTGCAGCTATGATTATTTTCCTTATATATTATTCTGCGGCTTATTTATACTATAAATCAATTAATAATTCAGTCTATAAAATGGCAACAAATTATGTTGACCAACTAACAGTCCAAAGCCTAATGTCCTTACATTAAAAAAGTTGGAACCAGCATACAGTCTGAAAAACAGCAGAAAAACCTGGATTATAAGATAAAAACAATCATGCAGGTGCCTCTTGCTGGGATACAGATGAACCTAATACTCAAACTGTAATACTAACATAGAGTCTTCAAACTAAAGTGAACAGTGCTATAGTAAATAAGATGCAACATAGCCCCGCAATTGAGCACCAGAGTGGCAGAGGAAGAGAAACAAACATCTAAATCTTAAACCGTAAGCTTCACACCTAAACCAAGTTCACAGCAGGAGTTTGATTCAAATAGCTTTCATCCTCCTGTAAGTTCACCACCCGCTGTTTACCAGCACACGAGCTGAGTATCCGGTGCCACTGGTGTACTTGACCCACATTTTACAAAAATAAACTGGTGGGTACGAATCATTGATTTGTTCTCTAAAGCCAAATTTCTTGAAATGCAGCTGAAATGTTCATTAAATGTTCATATAAAGGTGTTAATGTGCCCACCTGCTAAAAGCTGAAGGTGCTATTTATGTCTACCAGGATTGGGTGTTAAAAATGTACAGTACACATCGTTTGATGGAAATGGTTGTTAGGGTATCAAACGTACAGTCAAGTAAATGTGTTTAAAAGTGATAAAAAAGCTTGTAATTTAATGTATTCATGCCCTCAAACCAGTAAATGTTTAACAGGCAAAGCTCCTCGCAGTCAAACTGGGTCACTTATACTCAGTGAGTCACTAAAAATAGACTTTCAACATTCCTCAGTGTGCAGCATCTATGCAGCTCTCGCCCTACAGCTCGTTCCACTATCGCTTTCACAAAGCACGGCAACATGGAGATGACTGTTTTCTAACAGAGTTCAAATCAACTCAGTTGATGAATCAATAACAGCAGAAGCACAGCTGTCAGACATGACCCGGGAGTATAAGTACCCATGTGGAACCTGTACCCATTTTAGGAACATTAGGTAGGCAAATATTAAGGATGTTGATAAGAGTGCAAATAAACTTAAAGGAATCTCTATTATATCTCTGTTGTCTTAAACATAATGTTGCGGTTCTCAGTAACCTCGTCAAGGTTTGCTTGTTGGTGACTGAAAAACCCTCTTTTTGGTGATGTCGTGTCACATGACTGTCCGATTTTATTATTGAAGTTGAGACGCCTTGTAGTTCTTTAACAAAACAACAAAAAATGACCTCTACACATTACATCAGGTTTATCTGTCCGAAGAAAATACAGAGACAGTGACTATGTTTGCATACACACTAATATTCCAAACATATTTGGGATTTGTTAAGGGTCAGGGCATATTTCATTTGGATATTTTGAATCAGTCCTTCAAGTGCAGGATTTTTCCAGTTGAGACATGTGGAAAATACTGACATTGTTCAGGTGAAGTGCTGCACAATAGCAGACAAAACTGACATTGCAATATTTAGGTTATCTGCGATATATAAATTAGTCAGGGAAAATGGGAACTTTGTGAGTTTTGCTTTTGTAGCATTCAGCAAAAAATTCTAGCAGGATGTGTTTGAGTTAATTTACCAACTTGACATTGAATGTCCTATGATGTGACTATTGCTGAAGCGCACATTGCGATGTTGATGCTGAAAAGATTTATTGTGCAGTCCTTATACAGCACATTCAGGATATGTATCTTAAATGGGGTTATTGCAGCCGTTTGTGACAAACATGAAAAAGAAAACTAGTCGTAATAAGAAACACAGCTACTTAACAGTATGAACAGTATGAAATAGATATTAATAGGTTTTTGAATATGTTCAAATATCGCAACACCCACCTTTTGAAGAAGGTGGTTGAACGAATGAAAGACGGAAGCAGTGACTAATCATGGCTCCTGGAACATTCATCTCCTTTAGCCATGTACACAGCTTTGTACAATTATTGCCTTATCATCATACCAAAAAAATATAATATGTGTATGTAAACATTCTGATATCTCCTTGTAAAGCACCAGTCTAAAACATTTTGGGAATGTTCGTACCTCTTCAATGTTTTGATGTCAGCCATCAAAATCTGAAAGCGTTGTATTTTTACATGAGTGTTCAAGACTAAGAGGAACATACTGCATTAAGAACAAGAAGCTTTGGCTGCATCTCATTTCACTGTTAATCTCTCTACCAGGAATGGGATTGAAATGGTCATTATTCAGTCAACCATAATCTCTGTCTGTCTTTGTATTAGCTGTCTGAGCACCGAGAGCTGAGGAGCGTCTTGGCTCTGGGTCATCACCCTTTCTACGAGGAAGCGCTGCAGATGGCCGAGGATGGAAAGATCTCCTGCAGGGTGCTGCGGTACTTAGACTAATCACTCTAATAGACGTGAAGTACAGAGAATTGACATTCCTTGAATGAGCTGTGTGATAACGCAATTTGTGTTATTTTTCTTGATTTTCATTCTCAGGACTGAGATGCTGGAATGTTTTGGGGATGTAGATTTCCTTGCGAAGTTGCACTGTGTGCGGCAGGCATGTCAGGTACAGTATAACCTTTCATCTTACAAATAAAAAGTGGAGACTTTTGTATGAATTGGATTTAATACACCAAAAGATACTTTATCTTTCCAGATGGTTGTTTTCAGTTATTTTTTATCATAAATAAAGGATCTGTTTTCAGTAAAGTGTGTTTTTTTTTTCTCCAGCTCATTTTGTGCGAGAGAACGACCAGGATGTTTCTGGCCGAAACTGGAAAGAAAATACTGTCTTCCATCATTGTGAAAGCTCAGAAGGTACGACTGAAGCCACAACACTTCCAGAACTAGAAGATGATACACCTTCAAATGAGTGCTTCCCTTTCTAACAGTCATCGTCTGGTTTTCAGAACCCGAACCGATTCGAGGAAGTGTTTGAGGAGATGATTTCCTTCCTGGAGCACACAGAGCACTGGGAGAACACAGAGGTGGAGCTGGCAACACGAGGGGTGACTTCTGACTTCTGCTGTCTGGTGACAAGTTTTAATAAACAACCTCTCTTCTTCTCAATTATAATGTCTCAAACTCTTCCTCTCCAGGTGAAGCACTTGAACTTCTATGATATAGTGCTAGACTTCATCCTGATGGACTCATTTGAGGACCTGGAGAATCCACCAATCTCCATCCAGAACGTGATCAACAACCGCTGGCTCAACAGCTCCTTCAAGGAGACAGTGAGTCGGGTTTCTTTGGGAAATTAATCTTCTGAAATTAAATTCAATTATTTATTGCAGTACTTAGATCATCATATCGCAGAAACTTTTGTAATTCTTTAAACCGACATTGATTTGTTACAGAAGAATAATACTTAAACCTTCCAGATAAGAATGCTGTGTTGGTAGAGGTGGTTTGAAAAGGCCAAATCGAAGGTTAAAACATTGAGGTTTTTATACTTTTCTGAGATACTGAGTCTTGATTTTAAGATAATAAATGTGTATGTATTTCACAGGCAGTGGCATCAAGTTGTTGGTCAGTGATGAAGCAGAAGAGACAGCACATGAAGGTACATCAAATGTTTCTGATGAAGGAGAGCAGGCCTGTGATGGCTGGATAAACACTTAAGATATCAGTCTCAGTGCTTCACTGCTTCTGTCACCCTTATCTCAAATCCTGCATTTCATTGATTCCACGGGCAACCAAATAACTACAGCATGTATAAGTTGCCATTCGTTTTTGTCAGGACGTTTCAAGTAATCTCTGTTGTGTCGCAGGTGGCAGACGGCTTCATCGCCCATTTCTACGCCGTGTGTGAACAGATCAGCCCCGTTCTTGCCTGGGGTTTCCTGGGGCCCAAGAGCTCCCTGCACGACTTCTGCTGCTTCTTCAAGGTCAGCCTCGGCACCGGAAAATATTGTGATATGTGCGAGAATGCTCTTCCAAACAGGGTTTTTACTTTTACTGGTGTCACAGCTGATGTTTCTACCTAAGCAAGCTTCCTTTTTCATACTCCTGAGGTTAGCACTGTATCCATGTAGGATACACGGATTTCAGGTTTTGTAGATTGCTTCTCAAACAGTATTAATTTTAAAATAAATGTAAACTGATTCAATAACAGATCATTTAAAGGTACAATGTTTTGGATTTAGGGGAATAGTTTGGCAGGAGTGAAATATAATATGTTTTTAATTTTTAAGAAAATCATCTGAAACTAAGAATAACTGTGTTTTTGTTACCATAGAAATATTTTATATCTTCAGGGGAGCAGGTCCTCTTTCACAGTGGCCGCCATTTTTAGTGTTCCTGTCGCTGAAAACACTCCTTCACATATTATTTCTTCCTCAGGATCAGGTGCTACACTTCCTCAAGGACATTTTCGATCTGGACAAAGTGCGTTACTCCTCAGTGGAGAGTCTAGCAGAAGACATGCTCCACCTGCTGCACCGGCGCTCTGAACTGTTGTTGGCCTACCTGGGAGCCGACGCCCTGCGTCCCGTCAACAGCTGCAACCCTCCACAGGTACAGCTGGTGCCCAACGCCCTGCTGGAGGCGCGGGTGCAATGAGAAATGAGAACTTATCCCCCAAACAGTCCTGGGGTCGTAAAACACTACACGCATGGAGATCTCAGCAGTTATTCAAGGATGAAGTCAGACCAAAGAAAACGTATCAGTCCGTAGGTCTGAATGACTTGATTCTTCACCCGCCTGGTGCATAAAACTGGTTAAACCAAACGCTCACTCAAAAACTTTAACGTAAAAATGTCACCGAGGTCTGAAATCCACTCATCACATCTCCCATCATGCTGTGTGCTCTCATTGCTGTGGATCTATACAAACTGTACCAGTTGTCTGCCTTCACTTCATCATCTCCTCTCCCCATTCCTCCTGTCACTGTGCCATGGCAGTGCACGTTAAATATCACAGCAATAGTATTTGTAATTCAAACTTGCTGTGAGACTGGCATTAATTCTCGTGCAGTAGATATTACGCTGTGTGAATTAAGGCTTATGTATTGCTGTTAAGAGCAATTTGTGTGAAAAAGGAAAATATTTACATTATTTATTTTACTATACAGCAAAATGATGCAGGATTTATTTTTTAGAAGTTGTAGTCTTACCTGTTCGCTTCAGTGGATTGTGATCAGCTTCAAACATGCATTAGTATGAATACAAATGTTATATAATAGATGTTTACCAGATATAGATTTATTAAATGCAATTTCACATCTTGTTGAACGTCAGCAATGCAAAACCATTAGATGTACTTTGTGTCTTGGTTATCAGCACATGTTTGCACAGAGAAATGTAAAATGACTCAGACTTGCTGTAAAAGGGAAAGTTGTGTTTTTTGGCACTCAAAGCCTCATGCAATAATTTAAAGTCCAGCACACGCAGCCTCTGAGGCTCTTAATCCCAGTGTACTATCAGCCACAGGAAATAAAAGATTACACACCAATATTATGTAATCCTACAGCTGTTAAACAACTTGTACCGCTCTGATTTTTATGATGGGCAAACACACAGGAAGCCTTACTGTCGACGCACACGTTCAAACCTCGTGGTCATCACTGAATGTCAGTCTGAAGAGAAAGACTGCAATGCATTTATTGTCTGCTCAGTCACTGCCATGTACAGAACATGCACAACATCGACGCTTTGAGCAGTGGAGTTACTACTGGAATGTTTTAAAGATAATAGAAACTACCTGGTTCCTTTTAAAAAAGACCTCTCCACCAATTTTAACCAATTTTTTTAAAGTGTTTACAGATCTTATTGAGGACTACTGCATCTGTTGTGGCTCCAGAGGAAGCTGATAAAATATCTTCAGTGATGCTGCTTAGTGGCCAAGTTGCATTGTGGGTAATTTAGGCACCATGTTTTGAAAAAAGCGTGGAATTTTCAATCGATTTCTTTTAACTGTCCATAATGCATTCAACAGTGTTATAGGACCAGTGGACAGCTTTTTAAAAAAACTGGTCCCTAATCACCCACAATGCAACTTAGTCACTTTGTGACATCACTGAAGACATTCATCAGAGGACATACAGCTTCCGCTGGAGCTAAACAAGACTCTAATACTTCACACATATGCAGTAGTACTCTAAGACCTGTAAATGCACTCAAAGTGGTGGAGTTACCCTTTGAAGGATAGATTCCTTGATATCATTCTTAAAAACACCAACATGCCCATGTGTACCATGCAATCTTCCTCATGTGATTGATGGGGGACAAAATCCAGTCCTATCTCACTGATTCAAGCTTAATAAATGTCAATCTTGTTTAATTTTCATCATCCAACATAACTTGTCAGGATTGGGTTGTAGTCGGCTCGTTAGGTAAACATTTTAACTCATCACCATGGGCTCCAGTAACTTACGCTGTTTTGTGCCATTTGTGGACATACAGTATCAATTGAATGGTCCATCTTGAAAATAACAATACTGAAGTGGTTTTTAGAAGATCCTGATTACCTGCTGAAATCCAGTGGTGTTAAGAGCACTGGAACTTAAGATCCTCATTCGGACTTTAGCTTTAGGACTGAAGGTTCAGGATTTTGTCCCCCCTTTTCTTTGATAGTCACGTAATGATCTTTTCTTAGCCAGTATGAACAGCAGAAATGATTGGAAGACTTCCAAACATGAGTATTGTTTTAAGATATTATTTTGGCAACACGGGGAAGAACATTTTACATTTGTGAGTTCACTTTGTTTTTGTGTACAAATGAAATGAAATAAAATAAAAAAAGAGTAAATGTATTTGTTTTTCTTTTAGATAACTGTAGCTAGATTTACAGCCTTGTCATGCTTACATGAACCAGGTGAGTTGCTGTTCCTAAGTTGTGGCGCTGAATAATGGCCAGAACCTTTTTGGGAGGATTTCAGTTTCTGAGGAAAAATCGGATGACATTCACTCCATGTTTTTTCAGATAACCCGTTCAAAAGAACAGGATGCAAGTAGGTTACAGCAACATTGACCTTTTACTGCCAACATTTAAAGAAATATCCTCAATGCCTCTGAGGCATTAAGTTTGTGTAATCCTCTACAGTTTAAAATAAAACTCATGTATATGAGTCTAGTTTGTTTGTTACAACTTTATTAATGAACATGGCAACATTTCAAAAAATCAGAACAATTCAGAAAACAAAAACCAATAGCTTTGATAATATACACAACACATGAAACCTTTTTACCTCTAAGGCATGCTCCTTGTTAAGTCTTCTACACCCCCACGACCTCTGTGTTGAAACACTGAGCATCTCACATGTACAGAGTGAACAGCCTCAAACAATAAGTGACCCATTAAACTACAGAGAGAAGTGATTTAAAACTGATAACCCCAGATTTACTGCCAATAAAAGTGCATATGTGATTGAAAAAGTTCATTAGTTCCTGTCCTCATCCAACTTTCTAAAGCACATTCCTACTGACTAACAGTTATTGATGAAGGCATTGAAGCGATTAAAAACAACCATCAGACAATTAAAAAACAGTCAATCCGAGCTGGAAAACATGTATCTGACCAACAGTTTGCAATCACAGAATTTAAATTTCATTGCGTTGCTGTTTTTACCTTATCACTGGAGCTCTTGAACGGTCTACGTTCAGCAGTGGGAATGACTCAAAGGATTCCTCCATTTTGGGGACAAACTACGACAGGGCCTGATTCTATGACCTAAGCTTGCAGCATCCTCCAACACTGTGAGCGAGAAGTGAAGGCAGCAGCGTTTCAATAGTAGGTTTGCACTGCACTTGAGGGCAGATTCACACCACGACAGAAATTAAGAAAAAAATATTCATGTATTTCACCATTTTTGACCTAACTGTTGAGCACATTGCTAACTTCTGACAGCAGTTTGCATGGCATGCAGTTGAATAAACCAGAATCAGAGATGTCTAGAGCATCGATTTCATGTCAGTCAGACTTACCAGGATGCAAAATTAAGGCTAGTATCAAATATTGAGCACATACGACAATGACAACATTTCCTCAGAGAGCCTATTCAACCACTTTCTCTCGGTAACAAGTCATACAGCTCATGTCATGCAGTTCATTCATGAAAGCAGGTCATCTTAAAAACGGCTTAGAGATCCTGGACATATCTTTACGACTAGGCATGAATGCATTGAGGCATGTTAAGGACACAGGTAAGCATTTCTTTTGCATGTATAATCAATCGGTCATGTCACTGGACAAAAACACTGGTTTCCTTAGGTTTCGCTTACCTGTGTTATTGCAGCAGAACCTAAGGTGCAAGGTCTGGGACGACACTGCAAAGATCAGATATATTGCACTGTTTGCCATCAGTGAACAATGCAGTCAAATATTTCTTTTTCTTTCTTTTCTTTTTTTTTTTTTGAAGTCTTAGAAATTAACAGCCTTTTACAACAGTGCTCATTCAGAAAATGTCAGAATCAATACTGAACTAGTCAGAAGCACTTCCACTACTAGCATTCCACATGCTCATATAGGACATTAAAGTAATAAAACAGCAGAAACCTAAGCATGCTACACTGGAGTTATGCAGGAGGACTTGTTCTAAGCAATATTTTGCAATAAATGGCATTTAAAAAAACAAAAAAACAGTCTCGACTAGACAATGGCACTTAGCAGATCAAGGAATTCAAAAAACGCAGAAACCTACATGGACATCCTTAAAACAGTTCCTACCGACAGTGTAACAGAGTGCTGACATTCAAACCCTCAGTTAAGAAAATCCAACTACCTACACAAACAATCCTACAGAGCATCAACATACTGTGAAGATTCAAAGACTGATTTTTGTGGAGTCAAACAAGGGGAGACAAGTCTCAGAAACATGTGACTAAAGGACTATTATTCCTCTCCTCAGAACATTTCATACTTACCCAGAGACAGGGGGGGAAATGGCAATATTTGACAAAAATACTACATCGTTTGCAGTTTATAATGCATCAAAAATAGGCGGGTATCTCTCATAGTCAGTCACAGTTTTGTACTTACAGTATAGGAGGGCTCAACTGATGGATGACGACTGCTTAGCCACCCTCGACCCTACAACATCTATCTTCTTATATTGGATAAACACTAACAGAATGGGCACAGCAAAACGACTTTTGCAATGTTTTTATATTAAAAAAACATTCTTTTAAAAAACAAATTTATACATGAGAGTTAGTTCGCAATTTCAAAACGGGCAAGACAAACGTTTCATTGCATTGTTCGATACAGTGGCAATTTTTACCTGACTGTCCTGGAGAAAGAACAGCAAAAAAAAATATATATATAGATGTAACACTAAAAATATGCAACATTTCTTGCAACCACGTTAAGAAAAATACTTGCTTACCACTTTTCTAAACTTGCCTGTGGAGGAGGAAGTGTCTATCAAGGCAAAACACAGTGCATACTACCTCAACAATGTCAGCAAACCAGGCAAAATTATTAAGAAGGGCGCCACAGCAACGCAGTTAATGCATGAGTCACGGTACAGAGATACCTGTCAGCTTTCTTATGACAAACATCTGTCTACTGCTACAGTCAGAGCAATGTCAGGAAACATAGGTGTGAAAAATATATACGTCTATCAACAAGGACGGTTGTTGGTCTGAAATCACTCAGGATCATCGCACGCACATAATGTTTCTAAGAGCCTTATAGACAGTTGGAGAGAGACAGGACAGCACAACTTTGAGTGAACCTTTTTGGACAATAAAACCCCCACATGGCCTGCGTTTTTAAATTTTTTTTCCCCCAGTAAAACAAAAACATACAGAATTTCATCTCAACCCCTTTGGTTTCAAACCACCCCAACTTACCAACACAGGAGGTTTCAGTTTGTTTTATTGCAAAAACACAACAGGCAATAGCATTTTTAAAACTGAGATGATTTACATGGTAATGTCTACAGTTTAATAAACATGAGTTCTAACCACATTTAATGTAGATACAGGGCTGGAATGACCATATGTATAATTACCTCACTAAAAACAAAAGCATTTACAAGAAAAACAAAAACAAAAAAAAACAAAAAATGAAAGAGGACGTGCTCGCCGGGAAATCTGCCATCTATGTGAAACACTTTCAAACCAAGGAAATTTAAGATCTTCATCAAGGCGTCTGCATCCAAACATTTAACAAAGGATTTTGTTTCGACAATGTAGCATTTACTTTATGTCCACTTCACATTACTGGCCCTGTGCAAAAAAATACATAGAAGATACATTGCATGTTAACAGCAGAAACAGTGGACTCAGCTTCCCAAAATTAAAAAGTTAAAATCCTGTATAGGGAGGAAACAGTTTTGGTTAAGTGTGTAAAGCTGCTTCAGTCACTGGAACCCTGTAAAACCTGAGGAGTGAAGGCGGGTTAGGACACAAAACAATTGAGTATTGAGTGGATGTGGAGGGCAGATTCTTAGCAGGGGTGTACCTGAGGGGCTTGTGGTGCTGCACCCATCTGTTGAGGGTTGGCTGTGCCGTAGTAAGCGGCTTGCTGGCGGTAGTACTCCGCCCAGGCAGCGCTGTAGTCCGGCTGGCCTCCAGGCTGGGAGGCTGCGGCTGCTGCGGGGGCCTGAGGGGCCGCTTGACCTGGAGGAGCAAAACAGAGAGCCCATTGGTACACTGGCAAGTCCTCTATGGAAATGCTTACAGATGTTTACTTGAATGTGGACAATTAGCTAGCTATACGTGTATCCCAACATATTAAACATTGACAACAAAGTTTCAGCAGCTATTCCAGTTAAAAAAATCTGAGCTGGTGATTGACAGTTATAAGAAGGTGAACGAACCCAGCACCACTTTCTCTGGGTGGCGGGTCAGAAACCTTCTGCCTTTCTGTTGGGCAGCTGGGAGAGCAGCTTCTCTACTACAGAGGGCTGCTGGATGAGCACAGCCGCCCTTCAACATGTAACACATTCACGTGCAAAGAACACCACTCTACTTCAGAAACCTTATTTTTCACCTGCACCAAAGACGTACTGTTGTCACCAGTGTCCATTTGTTGGCTTGTTGATTGTTTTGTCAACAGGATCAGATAAAAGCTACTAAACAGATTTCCACCAAACGTGGATGGAGGATGGATCTCAGCCCAGAATAGACCCTATTTACTTTTGGTGCAGCTCCACAATACTTTCGCATTTTCTTAAACATTGCAAAGTAGGGAATTTTTTACATTTTCATTTATTTTGTAGGGAGTAATGCGAGGATGTTCACGGATGAACAAAGCCCAAAACATGTTACGCATTAAGGTGTCTGGTTACTGTGGGTGGGTACACTGATACAGAGCCAAATAAAGATCTGAATCTAGTGAATTTTATGTATTCTATTGTATTAGATTTAATTTCTACAGAGTGCCATTGTAGTTAAAACTGTTTATCATTCAGTTTATGCGTGATATTCTTTTGTCAGTTGGGTAACTTCATAAAATGTTACCAAAAAAAAAGAGGAAAAGGCGAAACATTATGTTACATTAAAAGCTTAAACAATGAATGGCAATTTTGACTGCCCCTCACAGTAACACCCCATCTTAAAAAAGGCATACAAACAGGCCTCTAACATACAAAGTATGTCATTAATAATTTAAATTAACCTGCCGCAAACACAGCTACTCATGACAGCTTAAAACCCAGATCTCTTCTCAACCGCTCATCTGTGAAGCACCACTTGCCAGGAAGTTTTCCTTTTGAACGTACCTCCATCATGTTCTTTTTTCCTAGTTAGCTTGATTCCTGCTCCAATCTACCAATTACTGACCAACATATGTAGCAGCCTCAGCTCTTATCAGGATCACACTTTGAGTTGATAAGGGAAATGGTCGATCAACCTATAAGTTTCAATACCCATCAATGGTGACAAACCTAGTTTATTTTGTCAGCCAACCTGGATCTCTCTCATATTTGGGAAGTGACAGGTGCTAATTTTGGACCCTGCTTACAAACTGTCCAAAACTAATTTGTCTATTTGGTGGGGATATTCCCATTTCCAGCTAATGTCTAGACAGTTTAGGAATCACAAATTTAAAAAATCAAAATACCCCGGATTCTTAACACCAGGATCACACTTCATTCCTGCAATCATTTGCCTCACATCAATGTTATTTACACGTTTTTTTTCTAACTCAAACATCATGATGTTAAGACAAATATTGCAAATGTGGTTGTTTGTGAAAAAGGTGTTTGAAATGGAGGCAGGATACTTTTGACCAAAATAACAGTGCATTGAAACAATAAACTTCACTAGGAATTTAATTACCATTATCCCAAGCATCTTTTTCTGCATTATGCTCTGTAAAAAAAAGGAAGTTTTAATATCGGCGCATATCAGACAACACAATATCAGCCGATAATATCGGGCCACAAATATATCTAACAGGCTCCATCATAAACTATAGCTCCAACTACTGATTGTGCTTTCATCATGAACATGATCAACTGTTTGATGTATTAACAAATGTACAGAACATTTTAAATGTATACCCCACCTCTGTTATTACCTAATACATATTTCACAGTAGTTTTACACAGAAAATTTGAAATGAGGAAGTAAAATGAATTAAGTGTGACCCTGGCTTAAAATCTGATCTGACGAGTACCCACCTTGTTTTTTGTAATACTCCTCCCAGGCTTTTGTGTAGTCCTGAGGTTGTTGACTCTGTTGACCTGCAAAGAGAAGGAAAATGTGTCAATGCATCCAAATGTTGAATGAAATTAGAAACAAATTGACATTACTGACCCTACGCATTGCATCATTTAACTCTACGCACATTCAGTAGTAGTAAAACATTCATGGCACATAGAAAGACCCTAACATAATCTAGAGAATAAACTACTCTAAGCTCAAAAAAGGTGGTTCTGTGTCGACAGCTCAGTCCTGTAGATAGTCAAAAGTGTTGCAGTCTAAACAGCACAGGCGTCAAATGTGAAACCAAGTGGATGCACACTGAAAACGATCCACAGCAGGCCAGCAGTACTGAAAAAATACCCAGACCTGAAAAAGAAGCCGATTGAATGCCCAGTGGCTGTTTAGACTGTCTTGTGTTAATAGGTGTACACTGAAGCTACGTTCATATACCCATTTTCTTGTAATATTCCTCCCAGGCCTTGGAGTAATCTGCCTGTCCACTCTGACCTGCAGCCTGTGGGTCACCTGTTAAAAAGAACGGTACTTGTAATTAGTGAATCATTCTCAGCAGTTTGTCCTCCACCTGCCTGGGTCGAGCTGTCAGCCTAGGGATGGTGGAGGAAAACTATCCTGTCCCTGGAGTAATATAAAAAAAAGTTTAAAAAGAAAAAAAGAAGGTGCTCTGCAAAAGCAAAGTCATTTTCAAGGTGAAACCAACTTGTTTCCTGTTACCGACACCACGAAGACATGAGCATACGACATGTCTACTAAAGTTAAGCTAGTAGGCTACACTGCACTACACTCCCCTAAACAGTTCCTGCAGCGGGCACTTTGCTGATTCAGAAACACTTCGGTTACCTTGGCCGTTGGTTTGAGTTGTGCCAGGGGCTCCACTCGTGGGGGTCATAGGAGCCTGTGGCTGCTGGCTGTACTGAGCGTAGTAGGCTGCCCATGCTGCTGCGTTGGCATCAGCTACTGCTTTATCTGGACACAACCAACAAGTTTGGTTACCAAACGAAGGCCGAGAAAAAAAAGCTATAAATATACAATGTTAGCCGTTTTTAATATAATCTGATGTGGGTCTGAGTAAAGAAGTTGGCCAAAAGATAGAATCATGAAGGGCTTTTAAATTTTCTGTCAAAATGGAAGCGGGAACTCACTTGGATCAGGTTGTCCCTGTTGCCAGTGTGGGTAACCATTGCCCCATCCCTGAGGCTGGTACGGCGCAGGTGGACCACTAATGAAAGAAAATAGAAAAAAAAAACATCCATCAGCTTTGCACAACTTAAGATTTGTCAAAGTTAGAGCTTGACAAATGTGGATACTATATTGGCATCACAAGACTATCCATCGTCTTAGACTTTGGATAACGATATACGAGGATAGTCTTGTTTTTAAAGCCGCATTACAGTAAATTGATGTCATGTAAGAACTGACCAGATTGTTCTACTTGTTTTAAAACTTGCCTTTACTTACTTAGTCAATACATCTACATTATTGATCATTATGTAAACCATAACCTCATTGTGTAAATGCTTTGGGAAAAGCACCAATGGCCATTTATGAATGATTTTAAAGATCTTTTTTTATTTTGAGATATATTATCGTGTTACCCCAAGACCACATTGCACAGCATGTTTTCTAGTTATCAACAAAAGCTTTAGAGATGAGTAAAAACAAATAACACACTACACTTACTGAGGTCCTGGAGGTCCCTGGTTGTATGGGCCAGGGTTGTACGGGCCCATGGGAGCACCAGGGGGTCCAGGGGGTCCAGGAGGACCATGTGGGCCTGGACCTCCATGTGGACCAGGGGGTCCATGTGGGCCACCCATTGGAGTGACTGGTCCCTAAAAACATAAGCACTCCTGGTAAGTAAACCAGCTTACATCTGCTTACATACGTGTTTATCAAATGTAATCCTCCTGACTTCTTACCCCAATTTTCTCCTCCACCAGCTGCCTGGCGTAGTCGATCTGTTGAGGGGAACCGCGGACTGTGAACATCTTGATGTTGGGATCAGCGTTGGGAGGAGGGTTCCTCTGCAGCTCGATCCTGGCTCCAGACTGCTGGCTGATGCCCTTGATTGTCTCACCACCTGAGGAGTTCAGAAAAAACATTTACTCAAATGCTTCTTATTTTGCCCACGTTGTGTTCTGTAAAGCGAGGTTTCCCCAAACATCAATAAAGGTTACTTTCAGATTCCTGCTGTTTTCTACTCTGGATTTGTTTGACAAATGGAATCCTGCAACTGAGGGGTCACTTACCTTTTCCAATGATAAGGCCAGTCTTCATAGTCGGGACAGTGAAGGTAAACTCCTGCAGGCCACCAGGGGGGCCCATGTTCCAGTTCCCCTGTCCGCGACCACGACCTCTGCCGCCACCACCATGTCCTGGAGGCCCACCAGCCTGGACGCTCCTCAGCAAATCTGAAATAATTTCTGCTGCGTGCTGAGCCTGGTCAGGGGGACCCATGATCTGTGCTATCCTGTCCGGTGTGCTGCCATCGTCTGGTGGGAGAAAAGGGGGATATTATAGACTATTAAAACTTCTTTTTGCTAGGATTAAACTAAACCGATGTACCACTGTCTTAAAATTAATGACTGTGGTCTGTCCAACATCTTTGTACGTGTTCTGGTCTCAGATAAGTTTAGGGTTGGGGTTATACATCAGCTTTCTCAGCGTGGTGCATGAGTTTTCATCACGGACCGTAAACATGAACCGCATCCACATTACTTTGCTTTTAACAATGGCTGTTGCTCAGATTTTCTTCGCAATATCTCACCTGGTTTAAACTGAATCCTGACGCCTGTGTCATTCTGTATTTTCTTGATCATCTCTCCATTTCTGCCAATCACAATTCCTACTGCAAACCGGGGGACAGGGACCTAATTGACAGAAAGCAAAGACCAAGTTAAAACAAATTCACACCCTTGACTTTAACTTGATAAATTAAATTTTTCACAAATACTCACATCCAAGCTATCTCCTCCTCCTCCGCCTCCTCCAACTCGTGAACCATATTCCCCCCTCTGCTCCCTGAAGCCTTGATCTCTGATCAGCTCCATAACCATCTCTTTGGCTTGCTAAAGAGAAAAGAAAGCACATTTAATCAGGGCACTACTCCACTGATCTCTAAGAAGACAAATAACAAGGCACATAAGAGCATTTGAGCTCTGGAGAAGGATTTACTTAAAGAAATTAAAGCAGAACTTGCTCACAGAAAGTCATTATAAACAGCTATAATGTTGCAATTGCAAGGGTCACATGGGAGAGGACTCACCTGAACTTTGAAGGGTTCCCCCGAAATGCGCAGTGGCTTGTCTGCACCTGTGTTTTGGGGTCCATCTTGGATCATGACCATCTTAACTCCAGCTCTTTCCTGTTGGTTAAAACAAACCAAAAACATGCAATCAGAATGTGCATGAGCAATGTGCTCCCTCATTTCGTGGTTGGATCAAACTAAACAATAATTCATGATTGACGACTGTAAAAACTGTGGGCTCTCCAACATCTTTGTACGTGCTCAGGTCTCAGATAAGTTTAGGGTTGGGGTTATACATCAGCTTCTCAGCGTGGTGCATGAGTTTTCATCACAGACCGTAAACATGAACAGCATCAACATTTCTTAGCATAACTTAAAAACCTAAAACATGCAATCAGATGTGCATGGGCCGAATAGGTCCTGCATTTCATGGTCACGAAAACAACTATGTAATCACTAACACTAACTTGACACTCACCTGGAGGCTTTTGATGGTTTCTCCTCCCTTTCCAATGACAAGTCCAGCCTTAGAAGCAGGGACCATAATCTCCTGGACAGTCATTCCTGGGCCGTCGTTGTTATGGAATGCTGGAGCCGGTCGCCCCTTTTCAACTATCTCTGTTAGTAGCCTCTTCGCACTCCTGACGGCAGAAAAAAATATCATTGAGGTTTGAAAACCAACAGAAAACTGAATTTTTAAAAACGAGATTTAAATTAAAAACCAAACTCACTGGATGGATTCCGGTCCTCCTGTTAACGTCACTGACCTATCTGGCATTCCTCCACTGTCTACAACGCAGAAACAAAAAACAGTTATTGCAATCTGTTTATCAATAACCAAAAGGATATTTTTTTTGCCTCAGTGACATCCACAATATCAGCAACAGATCTTACCAGGTGCAATCTGTATTTTACATCCAGATTCCTGTTGCAGGCGTGATATTTGTTCACCTCCTCTTCCAATGACTACAAAAATAAAGAAGTGTGTTACCGCCAAACATTTAATAAAGACTTTACTGAGCCATTTCTCACTGTTTAGTGTATGAAAACTTACTGAATCCAACCATGCCATCTGGAACCTTGAATTCCTCTGATATTGACCTGAAAACAACATAACAAATCAAGGTGAGCTTTCTATCAAACAGCCAAAAGTGGTAGGAAGAAATATCCTAATGTAAGTTGATTGATTGTATTCACCTTGGGGGGCCACCCATTCCTCCCATCGCTGAAAAGGCTGGGGAAGGGGGGAAAGACATTACATGAGGAGGGAAAGTATACAGCAAATAAAAAGTTAAACCCAGGCGCCAAATTTGTGATTTGTGCTTCTGAGAGAAGCATCAAAAATTACATATTTAACTATAACTACAACTATTTCATGAGGTCACGTACCATCATTTGTAGCCACTTTCTTTGTCTCTGGTTGGTCTGTAACAACATAACATAATAACCAGCATAAGTATCTGTCACTACACTGATAATCACATTACCAACAGTGTTCTTCAATCTGAAAATGTATCATCAACAATGCCTGAAATATAAACGTTAAGGCAAATGCTATTGACATTCAGAGCTGGGATGTACTCAATTGCCAATTTATTAAGTACACCTAGTGAAAATTAATGCAGTCAACAGACCTGCAGCAAATCTTACCTCCATAAAAGGTTATAGTATTGTTTTTGTTGAAAATGCTCCAGAGGGTTTATCTATTCGCCTTCAGAGGCTGAGGTCGTTTGTGGTGCAGTATAACTGTGCTTCGCGGCTGTGCAAATCTTTTCAGGCAGACTGAATACGGGACAAGGCTCATCGTTTTGCATATTTCAGCTCAACAGCACCACAAACTGACATCTAAACATGACCATATTACAACCTTCACAGAGGAGAGAGTGACTTGCTGCAGGACTGCTGTATTGGTCTTCATGTTTTCTTCCTAGATTTGCCTCATTACACTGGAAAGTCGGTGGTTATGCAATCAAGACTTTCTGTTTCTGAGGTTAAAATGAACTAATGTAATGTTGTAATGTATGTAGTTGATATGACTGTGAAAACTGTGGTCTCTCCAGCATCTTTGTATGTGTTCAGGTCTCAGATAGGTTTAGGGTTAGGGTTATACATCAGCTTCTCAGCGTGGTGCATGAGTTTTCATCACAGACCGTACACATTAACTGCATCCAAATTATTTTGCCTTTAGCCTTGTCTGTTTCATTTCATCTTATTCTCTCACCTGGTTTATACTGAATCCTGTCCCAGTCAGTATCTTCTTGATTAAGATTGTCTATTGAAACAAAATGCCTATCACTTCCCCAAAATATATTGTATGTAATATACATACATTAAATCATGTTATCACAATTCGGGATGCCAACTGATACATTTTCATAGCTATATATTCGGCAACAGACAGTGACAATATCATTCACTTCTACAGACATGCACTAATAACAATCTGCACAGGCTAACTGAACAAAGTACCATAAAAAATAACTGATTGTATGGTTGGTTGCTATACTGGATAAAATTAACATTTATATGAAAATTGTTACTTTACAATTAATTTGGTAAAAATCATTTAAGAAAATACAATTTAGTATCTGCTAACACACACAGGCAAGCATCAACTATCAAGACTTGCATTGAATCGATTTGAGTCACTGACCGATATTCAGGTTAGGCATGGGAAAATACCCACCAGCGTCCTCCAGGGGCCTTTTCTGGCCTCCGTAGCCAAATTCGTTTGTTTGGGGTGCCGCAACGCCATCGCCGCCGATTTTCGCTGCAATCTGAAACACAAAACATTAAGATTAAACAACGATTCTGGAGCTTTCTTGGCTGGTCCGTTTTGCTGCGTTTTAGCATGCACGCTGTCTGCGGCCTACACTTCTGCCCGGAAGTCGGGACCAACAAAGGAGGGCGAATACTTCCACTTTCACACTGTTCCACAAAAAATACGAAGCTTCGGTTTCACAATACCTGATGTTTTGTCGAATTTAATCTACACACGCAGCAAGGATCGCTTCTGTGAACACATCTGCTTTCGCTTTTTGCAGTGTGGCGTAGCGTGAGCAAGTCATTCTTCGTTAGCTTAGCGTGGCATAGCCTGCCGCGATGCCGTATGTTACGGCAGAAAGCAGTGAAACTCGATTTTTGGTCCCGACTTCGAAAGTATTTTCATAATAATTGCGCTAATAATCTTCTTACCTGTCGTGCTCGCTGGAGAGCGTCTTTAAAAGCGTCGTTCATACCGCCACCGGCGTTAGAGGACGGGGGAGCCACGCTGCTGTAGTCAGCCATATCTGCTGCTGTTCTCCTCGTCGATACGACAAGATGGCGGGTTACATTCACAGGATGTGGATGGGAAAACTCGCGCTGAAACTACGTCTCGCGATAACTGTGACAGCAGTTTCCCTACAACTACGATTGCGCCCCAATTGCAGTCTTTCAGTTGCTAATCCCGCCACAATGTTTCTATGTTTTTATTAAATTAGGGCAGGATTTAGGTTCGGAGTTACTAATGATTTGACGTGTCGTTTTTTATTCTCTGTTGAAGGATTTCTCGCGGGATTACACACCACAACGAACAGCCTGCTCTCTCACCGTGCCGAGGCGGAGCTTCCATGGAGTTTATCAAGACCAAATTACTGCATTTTTCATCAAAATCATCAATGTGTGTAGATTTATTAGACGCCAAATGTACAGAAAAGCAAAAGTAGTCATGCATGATGAATTGAACGTCAGATTTATTACTTATTATTAAATTATCGTGCAGCAATTCATCATATTTAGCTGAGAAAAATACCCTTTATAGTTGGTTCAACAAAAAAATTTTTTTTTATCTAATCACTGCATCCGTCCCCTTTTCTCATGTTTGTTATTACAGATGAAAACTGATTCTAATTTATTACCACAGTTCCATATTGTTTGTCAAACCTGGCTGATATGAACAATGGTTTTGATTTGTAAGACAGAAAAATTAGCAACCTTATTCTAACTCTTTAAAGGTTTTAATGCTTTAGTGCTTAAAAATCACATCAGTTCTCTCACACTGCCCGATGCTTTTTTACTTCTAGCAACTTAAATAAGACACGGACAGAAAGCATAATAGGTCTGCTTTAAAATCCTTAATGCCTTGATTTGGTTATAGAAAATGGTTAAACCCACACATATTTGCATGAAGCTAATAAAAGTTAAATGATAGAAAGGAAGATGCTGTTTCTGAAATAAAATTTTATTGTACAGCTCACACTTCCACACATGCTCGTTTGCACAGCCCACTTTCATCTTGATCACACTGTAAGTTTCAAGTCAACCATGCGTCATCGTTTGGTGAGGTGTTATGTGTGTTTAAAAACTTCACCATATCTCTTGATCAATAGTAAACCATTCACTTAACTCAAGCTTTAAAAAAGCTACAGTTGAATAACATGATGATTCATATCTGGCAGACATGAATTACAATTTCAGAAGATTACAGTTATCATTACACACTAAACAACAAGAAGTTCACAGTTTTAGTTTTCTCTGTGTTCCCCATCAAAACCCTGAAAAAACAAGTTAACTGAACTGAGAGTGACATTTCAGCGCAGAGAGAAAGCAACCCCTTTGCTACATTCAAGACTCCATTGAAGAAAACACATTTTCAAATTGTCTAGTCAAAGTGTAGTTTATCAGAGCGCAGGGGATCGCCCTGACGAAGCTGGCTCCCATCCCATTATAATATCCTCTCAGTCCACGTCTTTCATATATCCCTACAAGTCCTTGTAATACACCTGAGGCTGGACGTGAATCTGAGCTGAAAGCTGGAAAACAAAGCAAATAGAGTAAAAGCGTAAAGCGTCTCAAACTGTTAAAAAATAATGGGTCAGGGAAAATGCAAAGGTTTACCTTGTGCTTGCTGCTGAGTCCTGATCACTGCCAGAGGGTAACTGGTCATTTGTCCTGAAGCAAAGGCCACAAAACTGAAGAGGAACAGTTTGGAGTCACTGTTGTAGGCTGGATCACTTTTTGCCCAGCTCATAATTGACTGAAATCACAAAACAGCTAATGAAAGCATCTTCCTCACAACCACATGTATAATGTTTGACTGTTGTTCTGTCTCACCTGATGAACTGCACACTCCACACCTGCATAGGGGATCATGCAGAGGATACTCGGCTTGAATCCTCTGTAAAAGGACGACATCGACTCGTGTCTGTAAATAGATCGGGCGCATGCCACGACTCCGTTATAAGTACCAGCTTGCTGCAGGTTCAACCTCACCTTCAGTACCTGAAAGGGAAAACAAGAGCAAAGAGATCATGAAAATAAACCTCCATTGATACATTTTACAAATGACACATTGTTCATATTATTCATATCATTTCAATTATAAATGTTTCATTCTAAACATTTACTATTTCAAAAATGTGACACTGATTAAAAAAATAATGACAGTAGTGCTACAGTTAATGAAAAGCTTTGCTGAATCGAAGTCAAAATGTGCGCTTCGCCATCAATTTACATGACATACACAAACATCCAGTCAAGACATTTAACTAACTACATCTGTACTCAACTCCTGTACTTACGTACAATTTTGAGATGCTTGTACATTTTCGAATATTTCCATTTTCTGCTACTTTAAACTTCCAAAACATTTTTGAGGCAAAAACTGTACTTTTACTCCACAACATCTATTTAAAACTTAAGCTACAACTTACTTTGTGGATTGCCTGCTGCATCATAGACAAAGCACTGCATTTTTCAATTAATTTATTTCATTTGCAGTAAGATAAAAAGAAATATCCAGTAATCAGAAAAATGCTGAAATAAGCATTCGACCCATAGTACACAATATATAATTACATGTAAATCTATGTATGATCTACTCGTATTTTTGATCAAGTGCATACGATATCAGATTCTTGGAGATTTTTATTCAAGCTCTATTATTATGGGTGACCTGAGATAATACTTTTTATGTTCAGCTGTTAGCGACAGAAAACAGAACAGGACAGAAATGTTTAAGCACTCAGACCTGCCACTGATCTCTGATACCTCTAAAGGGTAGAAGGCAGCGTGAGCAACAGTGCCGGACACGCACCCGAGTCCAAAGCGCTGCTGCACCGTCAGCGTCTCCTGTGTTCTGTTCTGGGTGTACACCTTCATCTGTATGGAGAAGAGAAGCTCTCAGTGTGTTTGTCGAGTAGAAACAGGAAACCGGTGCGTCTATAATTCATGCAGAGAGTCCATCTGCTGTCTCACCTGGGCGTAGATGAGACACTGTAGTGTTGACTGTGGCGTTCCTTTGAGCACATTGACGGCGTTGCCTTGCCACATCGACCGCAGGCCGCCTGCCTTCATCTCCTGAAAGCCTTGAGAGAAGGCTTTGGATCCATGAACCTACAGAGCACCCAGGATATATTGTCATATGAATCACTTTTACAGACAGATGCAGTGAATGTGCAGCTATGTTATGCCTTCTGATAAACAATACATAAATACACAGTGTTGGGATGTAAATACGTACACTTACCCAAGGTATTTGTACTTTACTTGAGCTTTCTCTTCTATCTATCTATTCTGAACTATATCTATCTATCACGCACATTTTTACCTCTCCTCTCAAACATCGCAGAGGCAAATTTGTACTTTTAATTCTCTAAAAACATTTTATTTTGTCTGAAAGTTATAGTCACTAGTCACTATTCAGATCCAAATTAGGTAATTTTAAACGTTTTTCTGATAAACTGAAGGATGAAATGTTCCTTCATGGGTCGAGAAATTATCCCACTTTTAAGATGAATAAACTATTTAATGCATCGTCACAAAGCTGAAAACTGGCGGTTTTTATGATCATTCTTTTTCTATAGAAATATGTGCTTCTCACTGGACAGTGACCCTAAAACATATGACGATCTCATACGTAATAATGCATTATCTGTAGATTAAATTACCAAACCAAAACCAAAAGTATACAAAATTGTTACAATGATCTCAACCTTCAATAAACAACAGTAAAATGCAAAATAAACACTAATATTAATTTTAAAAAAAACGCACATATTATTAAAACACTGACAATGACCCTTTGGAAAATATGGCTGATAACACATGCTACAGATTTTGAATGCAGGACTTGTAGTTAAGTGTACTTGTGTGTATGTTTGCTGTTCTGTGCTTTTCACCTTTGGATTACTTTGTACTCTTTGCTTGGTATATCTCCTGTACATTATTGTTGATTAAAGCACTTAAAATGCCATATCAATAAAGTTTTACATACATATTAAAGGGGTTATTGATATATCACCTGCCGTAAACTGGACGCTGCTCCACTATCAGGGAAAGACGGGTCATGTAAAGCAAGCTTGTCTAGCTGATAACAGCTATCTGTACAGCTTGACACAGAAATGTAAAACAGCGTCAGCACTCAATTTCATAGTGTAACACCAAGTCATTTGTTACATGGATTAAGGTGATTCTGGTTCATTTTTTCACTTGTAAAAAGTACCTACTAAGGAGGTGCAAGAACAGAATCCAGACCACATAAAAGAACATCAGATCACATATGAAATGCTCCTTCAAATTACCCTTCAAATGACTTTGTGTGTGTGAGTTTAATCGTGGAAACTAATTTCCGTCTTTAGCAACAGTAAATGTAATGCAAGAATCTCAGCACAAAGGACCACCTACTTGTTACCTGGTGGAATAGCATATCTGGGGTGTAGGGGGTACAAAGAACTGAAGGGGCCATTAACCCCCCATTATGCATGCCTGACCCACATTCAAGACTTTACGGGTCTGTAGTTGAGATGCAAATGAGGGTAGAGTTTGAGGTGTGGTCCGACCCATCAGGGTATTTGTGTAATAATGTATGTCCAATGACTACTGCGTGGGAGTCCTTATAGGAGTCATTATGGTAGGGAATGACAACATGCTGAGGGGCGTCGGCTGGTGTGATCCCCTCACAAGACGGTCTCTTACTATCTGATCATAAAACCTGTTAGACTCTGAGAAGCAGATGAAAGCTCAGAAAGCTCATCTATGCACCTTTGAGATTAAATTATTAAGATAAGAAATAGACTTTGTGTGATGTTTTAGATCAAGTAAGGACACATAACCTGTCGAAGCCTCATGCCCAGTGTGAGAAACTCTGTAGCTCAAAACTCATCATGCTTCCATGGAATCTGTGGAACCAAAACTCAACCACTACCACCAAAGTGATGGTTAAAAAAGAAAGTTACAGTTAAGCCAGTGCCATGCATACCTGGATGTGTTTGTGTATGTGTTTTTAGTGTAATTTACTTTTCCATTGATGACCATCATAATACCAGAGGTTAGGAGAACACATCTTTGGAATCAGACATCCATACGTTTGTCAAATTGTGTAAAATCAAATAAATCCACTCGTGTGCTCCCTGACAGTGGAGCTGACCTGAAGTTGGGTCTTCAGCCGGTCGATGGGAGCCGTCACAGTTCGGGAGACAACATCGGCCAGCCCTGCTGCGAGAACAAACGTCCTCCACGCACCCAAACCAGACGCCCCCTCTGGGAACTCGATGGGCATCGCACGACTCTCACCCACATCAAAAACCTACAGACAGACAAGTTACATTCGTCATCCTTTAATCACTGTGTTGCTACTCATGCTGGAGTGGACAATGAATGTGTCATAGTTTGTGCAAACCTCTGCTTTACTGAAGTGTTACAGCATTAGAGTGATGTGGCCACCAGATCTTACCAGACTGTGTTTCCAGGAGGACACCAGCTCCCCGATGTCATCCACAGGGTTGAGGATGACATGATGGAGGAATTCATCCCAGTCCACGGTCATCGAGCTGTCCTTATCCATCCTGGTGTTCACACAAACAACAGATACAGCAAATACTGACTTCATCGTGTACTGTCATGAAGACTCTTAATGATCAGCTGTGTATTTTGTCATCAAACCTGGTCTACTAAGAGACACACAGTGAGGCTGTAAGTGTTGCTGGTGCTGTGTAAATTGTTCAGTTCTAAGTAACTCATTTTTGACAGAGCAGGACACAAACCATTCCTTTATTCTTGTGTAAATGCAGGCTTGATGACTTATTGTCGGTCTGACATGTGTCTCAAGTCATTTAGTCCAAGTCTCGAGCAAGTCAAGGAATTTCATTTCCGACAGTTCAAGGTCAAGTCAAGTCCCATGTGGGGCTGTCACAATATAAGATTTTCACAACACGGTTATCATGGCCTGAAGAATTTACATACTTATATTATCTGGGTATCTATAGAAGAACTGAAGAAAATAATAGTGATACTGAGTCAAATCCATCTTTAACTTTGTTTATTGAGCATTTTGTATATTTATTGGCATATGAATTTTACTCAAAATACAAGTGCTTGGAGGTGGAGAGAGAGTTGATAACCATAACTGCACAAAAGCATAATAAAAAAATAACAATTACACCAAACACTTTAATGCAACCAGCATTACGGTGCATAACTTCCACCTGAGCACCACTGCCCTTGAGCAAGGCAGCCTACTTGTGTGTGTAGGTATGTGTATACTTAGAATGTGCAGCTAGTGATGGGTTAAATGCAGAGGACACATTTCAGGTGTGTTTCATGTCTGACAAATAAAGATTCTTCTTCTTCTTCTTCTTCTACTATGACAAAGTGAGAACAGGGAGAAACGATGATTTCAGAAGCGACATTCTATTTACACGTTATTATCACAATATCAATAATCTATTTTTAAATATCACAGTTACGTCAATATTGGTATATATGTATGTATGTATATATATATATACATACATATATATACATATATATATATATATATATATATATATATATATATATATATATATATATATATATATATCAGATATACATAAGTATCAAAGTAAATTATACATTTACATGTATGTATCCACTTTGTACTGGTAAACTAGTCAAATGATTGTTGGCCCGGCTGTTTATTGGAGGATTTTTAAAAAATGTTATCCTGATTATCAGAATCAATGGGGTTTTATTTTAATCCGATAAAAGATATTTCATCGAAAATGTGCTACTTTGGTTCTAAAGTCATCTATCATATAAATGTAGTGGCGTATAAAGTATGAAGAAGCAGAAATAGGAAATGCTCAAACAGAGTGCCAGCCCCTAAAGCACAGTCTTTGAGTAAATGTACTTAGTTACATTCCATCATCAGGTCTCAAGTCAAGTCACGAGTTGAAGTCTGGTCTAAGATCACTTATTCTCTGTCATGTCAAGTTGCACGTGGTAAGCCATAAGTAACTTTAACCTGCATTATGAAGTGTATAACTGATAGTTAAGCATGTATATAAACATATATAACTGATAAAACTGAAATATAACACCTGTTTATGAGTGTGTGAGATCTGCAGCAGTGAGTGTTTGTTTTAGTGCAACAATCAATCCATGAGGTAGTGGGCAAAAAAATCTTACATTTGAATAATTTGTTTTGCATTCGGCTTTGATATGACCACTCCTAACTCCTTAAACAAACATATGATGTCCTCCTGGTCAATCACTCCTGATCAGAGAAGAAATGCACACAATTACAAACAGATACTGAGACTGTCCTTCCAGTTATACCCTGCCAAGTGTCACGTGTAAATTGTCCTCCCTGAAAGGGGATACTGTAAACTCTGGGAGTGCAAAGGTCACACTGCAGTAAACTGAGCTATTGTTGCTTACAATAAACACGATCCTGTGCACGAGTCTCTCTCCTGTGTGACCTTGGACATGCACTTGATTGTCAAAGAATGGACATTTATGGACGTTTATTAAGAATTTGCACAAGTAGGACTTCTAATCCTCTACATCCCGTTAAAAGGATACCGGAGCAGTAGGTGTAATGTTCACTAAAACACATTTTGCTATCATCATTATGCACTGTTTATAGTGTAACATTGTATATACCATAGCATTCTCTTACAAGTGTTTCCATTGACAAATGTGGATATAAACGCAGCATTTTTCCATAGGTACAGCTCTCACCACACTTGTTCTTGTCAAGGTCGTGGAAGTGAATCTTCCATTTCTTCTCTCTGTCCATCAAGTAGCTGAGGAACTCTTTATAATCCAGCAGGCCATCTTTGTCTTTGTCATAAGTGTCGATGATGGTCTGGGAGGGGACAGACACCTCTTCAATCAGCAGGTTTGCTGTGACTCACAGCACATTAACGAATGAATGGATTAAATCGGATTTGATTATGACGATTATTACCTGGACCTTGCCATCCGCCGACAGGATCCCATGCTTCTTCATTTCGTCGTGCAGCTCCGCCACAGATACGAATCCATCATCGTTTTGGTCCAGTTTGGCAAACAAGCCACGAAATTGATCCATGACTCGTCTGAACACAGATCGGCCTCAGACGGAGAGCTGGGATCTACAAATTGCACCCTGAATGATCCGCTGCAGGTTCCTGTACAGGAGAGGAGCGCAGCGTTGATAACAATCAGAGATTATTGAACCGCAGTTCTGCAGCGGCGCTGACTCACAGCCATTGGCAGAGCTCGATGTCGGTGCATTTCAACGTGAACTCAGCGATAAAAGCCTCGCCGCCTCTGTGGCCCTGCAGGTGGCGCTGTGGCTGCGAGAGAGCAGACGGCAGCATCATCACCATCAGGCATCACTGTGACCTCTCCTCTACATGTGGACCTGCTGACAGAGGTTTACACACTGAGTGATGACACTGAGACTGAGTGTGATGAGAAAAGAAAAATGTACTGATGGTTCAGTTGAACAGAAAAATGAAACACACACAAAGACTTTGCAGAAGTTACAGTTAATTCATTCATGAACTCATTCAAAAATAAGCTACTTTCACTTGTTAGCTTTTTATATACTGATTTTGAAGATGTGATAACCTATATGAGATTGTCTTTATTCTAAACATCTTACACATATTTATAAATATATAATGTGAGAAGAAAACCGAAACACTAAAATATTCAATCCAAAGGGAAAATATAGGCTACAGTATAGATATTTTTTACTTTGTATGTATTTTACCGTTGTGTTTAAAATGTCTTAATTTCCTGACAGATGTTGAAACATCTGTAGACCAGGCTGCTTCAGTCATACAGTCTACCACTTTAACAGAAAGATAGTACTTGTGAGTCTCTCACTTTTATCGTAAATTTTAAGCTGCTTTCATTTTTGCTAATAATGGCGTCCGCTGTGGACAAAAGCGGTGTGAGCACCACTACCTCCTGTCAAATACACACTGGTTCTTTGTCAAGTCACTGTGTCACTGAAATGAGACGTCTTCTCGTGTCATTATAGGCTGCATTATAGAAGGTATAGGTAGGCTATATTATGTTTCATATGACAGAGCCTGCATAAAAATATTTATTCCTGTCTCATAATATATCAAACTTTGATTCTTTGCCTGCTCATCTGTGTGTCCAAGGCCAGTCGGCTATTGAATCGTTCTATAAAGTTATTTGTGCACATATTTAAGTAACTAAAAGGCAGTGTGCTGAGTCATTCATTACTCTACAGTAATATTGTAATGTAATATATTACCTTAAAATGAATGTAACTAGTAATATGTAATATATTGCATTTTTGAGAGTGTCCTGTCCAGCTGGTGACGGTGGTGGTGATGGGGGGGGTGACTGTGGGGGCCGCAGCTCGTTTCTTTGCCCTGGCACCTTAGAACAAGTTTGTCCGGCTGTGATGACCATGGTAAAATCCAAATCCTTATACCTTTTCCTTTAACCACCTTTATTCCCATATTTATTTATTAATTTATTTATTTATTTATTCTCTCCACCGGCAGACAGCTGACACATACACACACACGCACACACCGGAACCAGATTCAGTTCTCGTGTTGAACTTGACGTTGGCGCTGTGGATGCAGGAGAGGGAGCCGCAGCTATTTAAAGAGGGTCACCCAGTCTCGGACAAATAGCAGGAGGTCTTCGGCGTTGACGAACCGCCTCTAAATGGTTTTCATCCCGCACCGTGTCTCCGTCTGCGGCTTCTCCCTGTCCATCAGTCCGGACTGAGGCCGCCTCTCCGCCGCCGAGCCATCCGTCGACCAGAACCCGGTCCAACTCCTCTCTCTCTCTCCCCCCCTCGAGGGCTCGTCTCCCCCTGTTCATCTTCCCATTTCACTGTCGGAGATAGGCGAGAGGAAAAAATGGGCAAAGATTACTACAAAACGCTGGGCATCTCCAAAGGAGCCACGGAGGAGGATATCAAGAAAGCGTACAGAAAACAAGCGCTGAAATGGCACCCGGACAAAAACAAGTCCGCAGCCGCCGAGGAGAAATTCAAGGAGATCGCGGAGGCATATGAAGTCCTCAGTGATCCGAAGAAGAGAGAAGTTTACGATCAGTACGGGGAGGAAGGTAATGATTTCTCTCTCACTGAATTACATTTTTTTTTGTTTTTTACAAAAGCCTG
>CAEMYA010000024.1:8828752-8925059 GCA_903131615.1 Diplodus sargus
AGTACGGGGAGGAAGGTAATGCGTGATTTCTCTCTCACTGAATTACATTTTTTTGGTTTTTTACAAAAGCCTGCATGGATGCAAAACACAGCTGGCTTTAATTCAACTCACTCACTGCAGCCAGCAGGCCCAGAAAGAAAAAAAACAGCTGTTCAGCACATTATAGTCCTGGGCTTTTTATTATAAGGATTAGCTATGAGGGCCATCTACAGTATCTGCTGAAGGCCTGTCATCATATTCTCCCACAGATTCTCATCAAAATGTGGCATACAAATAGTATTTGAGTCATGTGAAAGCCCTTTATGTGCAGTATGAGTCACCTATACTGTAGCATATGAGTGTAAAGGTGTCATTTTTAGTCCAGATGGTTATGGGTGGGGAAACATGTTGGATGTGAGGAAGAGAATCATCTCAACATCTCAAATCTCAAAGACTGAAGATAATGTTCAATCTTCTGGTGAATTCCCTTCAACAAATGGTGACATAATGAACATCAAGTGTCTGTGACAGAATCCCAAAATGAAACCTTCAGTTGTGTTACAATATGGCTCCTTAAAGGTTTATGCAACTGACAGATTGTCTGTGTGCTTTGTCTTAGTGACAGTGTACCGGTGGTGGTGACATTATATACTGTTATATCTAAAAATGAAAGATATTGAGTGTATATAGACTCAGAATTTGTCCACCAAAGACTGAAGTTCCTGACTTTCTTATTCAAAAAACACCATGGGTTGATCCACTTTTGTAAAAGTGTTAATACCTCAGTGCAAATGCTCTTTTTTCCAAATCTGTATATCACATTTCATAATTGGGATCATTTTTTTAGAAAGGCACCCTAATGCAAAACATAAGCATTGCTTTGGTGCTAAAAACTGAGGCATCAGGCTGTCGTGACTGAATTAATTAAAATTAAACACTGGCTGTTTTAATGACAGCGACAAAAAAAACATCTCCGACTTATGATTTTTCCCAAATTATTATGAGGTCGTCAAATATTGACACTTTGGGTTTGTTGGTCGGGCCTTCCACCAGCCAAAGTGTCAGTATTTTGTGACCTGGGAATGAGACTCAGGAATCAACCATATTAAAAATTGTACCTGACTGTGATTGAATGAACTGAATAAACAAACTGACAACACAATTTTATACATTGTTACTTGTTTATATTTGGCGGACCCTGCCACCTCTCTAGGTTCAAACAGTGTTTCTGCTTGTTTATTCAGTTATGGAAAAAAAAAATATTTCAGAGTTTTTTACTTTCACCTCATTATTTTTGAAAATATTAATATGTTTGAATTTCTTCTTTAAAACTACATAGTGCCCCTTTAAGGTGACGTCTTTTTATGTCTGACCAACACTCGGAAGCATATTCTGTAAACAACGATGTAAAGACGAGTCTGTCTCTCATACGAGAAGCTGCAACCATTCACCAGTTCAATATTTCTGCTTCAATTGTCAAAATAATTGATTTATTGATGAAACGATCATCGTTCCAGCTCTAATGAACTGTATTTAAAGGTCCAGTGTGGAGGATTTAGTGGCATCTAGTGGTGTGTTTGCAGATGCAGCCGCTTCAAGCGAAGAGTCACAGGAAGTCGCTTTTCTTTACAACAAGTGTCAAACAATCGCTACCAGTTTGCTGATGTCTCAGTAGCTAATCAGCTAGCTAGCTAATGATGCATCCCTACCTTTGACGGCATGTGACACCTGAAATGTAACTGAAGTCCAGCAGCAGATTTGCTGCAGTTACTCCACTAATACCAGCGCAGACTGGCAGGATAGAAGCGAGGGTAGCTAATGTTAGCCTGTAAAATACCGCTTGTGGTTCAATAATGAAGCAGTGTTCCTTTTTATTTGATGACATGAGTGATGGTGTGAAGTTGTGAATGGATTGCGAGCGCCTGTGCTTTTCTATCTCCATCAGATAAATGGCAAATGGCATTGTGATAATACCAGACTTCGCATAGTAACACAAGAGGACTCACCACAGCTGAAGACAGCGTAGTGGAAATGTCTGGTTGCTTCTCTTGTCGATGACAACTGATGATGTATGAGGGTCTGAAAGGGTTGTCCCATTTCATAGAGGGAGGTTTTAACCACCACCCCTTGTAACTCTGTCGTGAGTGGCGAGAGAGTACATGAAAACAAAGGGTAGGGTTAAACTGGAAACGGGATTGAGCCAAACTCTGTAACACTAATGAATACATATAGAATTTTTGTTTCAAACGTGCCAATAGATTCTCCTAAGTCCTACACATTCGACCTTTTTAAATGTGGAGTGATCACTTTGTGGCAGATACCCAATCTGTGTATTGGATCATGCTTCCTTATTGTCAAAATAGACATGATAATAGGCACATGACTATTTGGATGACTGACTAATTTCTGTTGCCCTTCAGGTCTCAAGGGAGGAAATGGGCCCACTGCTGACGGACAAGGCAGCAATTTCACCTACACCTTCCATGGTGACCCTCACGCCACCTTCGCCACCTTCTTCGGGGGCTCAAACCCCTTTGAGATCTTCTTCGGGCGCAAAGCCAACGGCCGAGACGACGAGGACATGGAGGTGGACGGGAACGATCCCTTCGGCTCCTTCACCAGCTTCAATCTGAACGGATTCCCCCGGGACGGGCACGTCGGCCCCGGCGGGCAGCAACGCCGGAAGCAGGACCCGGCCATCATCCACGAACTGAGGGTCTCCCTGGAGGAGGTCTTCCACGGCTGCACCAAGAGGATGAAAATCTCCCGCAAAAGGCTAAACCCAGATGGCAGGACCATGCGAACTGAGGATAAGATTCTCACTATCGAGATCAAGCGGGGCTGGAAAGAGGGAACCAAGATCACGTTCCCACGGGAGGGAGACGAGTCGCCCAACACCATTCCTGCTGACATTGTTTTCGTCATCAAGGACAAGCCACATCCTCACTTTAGGCGGGAGGGCTCGAACATTGTCTATCCCGTCCGAGTGAGCTTACGACAGGTGAGGGGTTTTCTATTTCGGCATCCACTTTGACTGAGCGTAGCAGTATTATTAGAGTCTGATAGATGGATTAGTCACACGCAGGGCAGAATCAGAACAGGCTCACATTTATTTTGGAGTGCCGCTTTAAAGCTCGGATGCTCCTAAAAGCCTGGTCACAATCAATAAGCTGTAGGTAGCCTCAACAGTTGTTTCCCTGAAAGAACAGGCATACTGAATGAGAATAGTACTGAGGTGTACACACACACACACTTTGGCTGTGCTCTTATGTAATGTAGATCATCAGCATTGAGAAATAGAAGCTGTATCACGGAGGGGGGGCTGAGAGGCAGCGCCCGCCCACACACACACACTGCGAGATGTACTTATATGGTTCCTCCTACTCTCCGGAGAGATCTCACCGAATCATCTCATATTTAAATCAAACCTTTAATCACATTAAATGTTGCACATTACTCATTTTTTGTGTGAAAACGATAGAAAATTGCCAGGCAATTTAAAAATAAATAAATAAATAACCTCACAGTTAATTATTGACTTTGTAGTTTGATATCTTAACTCAAGGACCATGAGATTTTTCCAGAGCGTTCCACTGCACTTTCTTCATTAAATCAACAAAAGAAGGTTCTTGGATTGCATCCAGCACCACGGGCAATCGTTGAATTACCACCTGTTCTCACCTGATGACAGCTGAGTCATCACCACCACGGCCGAGAAAACTCCATCCACTACTGAACACTATTGATCGGTAGTGGTTGAAAAGCTCTGGAAAAGCTATTAAATGAAGGCCTAATATACAACATCGAAATGACTTAGAACAGCTAGACCTTTGTTATGTTCTTTGTTAAGATGTGTACTCACATCATCCCAAATGTCTCCAGCAATGTTCAAACCCTGAGTAACAGAAAGTACAGAAAGTGAGAGAGGAAGTTGAAATATGACTTAACGTAACGCGATTAAAACTTTGTCCATGAGCATTTCTGCTTGATTGACATCGGATAGATGTTCATCAGCAAATGCGGTCGTTTAACAATGAAGACAACAACTCCCATGATCCCACGCTAACTCAAACTAGTCTTTTGTTTTCAGTTTTGATTGAGAGACCCCTAGCTGCGGAAATTACACGCTGTCGATTAAAGTTATTCTGTCAAAACAGCTGTATCATTTGCTCATTGTTCAAATACCAACGGCCCTGTGTTTGTCTGTAAATAAAAATACAGCAGACACTGTAGAGGACTGGGGAGAATTCTAATTAGTAATCCGATGTCGTCGCATGTCAAACATGTTTGGATTAATGGTACAGTACGCCCAATTCAAGGTTGACTGTCCGCCAAGTAGCAGGAGCTTCAAGTAGTATTTATAACTGAAGAACTGAAGATTTAGAAGGCAGTTTGGGAGCATCAAGTGAGGAAATCAATTTGCGAGAACCTTGCACACCGCCTACGTGATATGCTCCAACATCAACAACAACATTATCCTATCATGTCAAAAAAATATATTGGCTACAAAAGAAATGGCAAAGATGACATATTAACAGATTAAAGATTAAAAGGAACAGTTCACATCCACACCCTCGTACCTGCAGTGCTACTTATCTATCTAGATTGTTTTGGTGTGAGTTTCAGAGTTCTGAAGATATCAGCTGATACAGCATCTGCCTTCTCTGGAACGTAATGGAACAAGATGGCACTCATGGCTTGTGCTGTACTTGTGGCAGCCTGGGATGGAAACAGTATGGTTGTTCTTCTCAGTTGAGCTGTTACTAGCTTGGTTAACTCAGTTAGCTAGCCTGTATGTTGTCCATGAGGAGATTCACGCTTCCTTCTGCACAATGATACAGTTGGCAGGTGTAGTTTTGTACCCGCAGAGTGTGTGCACTACAGGCTTTCACCGAACAAGATGGCTTATTTCCAGTCAAGTCAAGTCAAAAATCAATTAAATCATGCTGCTCGTCTAGGCTTTGCACATATTACTGAATGAGCAAATGGCTCCAGTTATAATGTAAGCTTATGGGAAAAAGTATTTTTGGGCCTCAGTGCGTCACGTGACGATGTAATTACCCGGTTTGGACACTAGAAAAACTGGTTTCAAAGCCTGGAGCTCTTCCTGGGGGACTTCATGGTAACCTCCACAGCTGAGCTGTTAGGTTAGCTAGCTTAGTTAGCTTCACTATCTAGCCTCTCTTCCATTAGCAGACGCAGCGTTTTCTGGTGCAAAGATATGGTTGCAGGTGTTAAAAAAAACAAAAACTTCCTACATTAAATTACTCTCAACAAAGTCTGTGGGTGATCTTGAGTAATCAGGTTATGATTTCTGGAAACAAACATCGCTGTTGAGTGTTTGTTTTTTTCCATCTAGTTCCATTATAGTCAAGAGAATGTAGACATCTCTACAGCCAATTTGTCCAAAACCCAGCAACTCACACCAAAACGATCTAGATGGATAAACAGCACTACAGATAAGTGGGAAATTATGTATTTTTGATTCCGGGGTTGAACTTTACCTCATGTAATTAAATTAATTCATGACATTCTTACTAATATCATATTATTCATTCCAGCCGTACAAGCAGCTCTAGTTTACACATCTATAAATCCAGTCTGAGCCAGGGAACAGACTCATGTGTTCTCTCCGCCAAGATTAGATCCTGTGTGGGTTGCTGTTCTCCTCATTCTCCCTCTGACTCTTATATTTCTGTCTTTTCAGTCCTTGTGCGGATGCTCGGTCACAGTGTCAACGATAGACGGGAAGACGTGCAACATGAAGATCACGGATGTCATCAAGCCTGGCATGAGAAAGACTGTAGCCGGACAGGGTCTCCCCTTCCCCAAAAACCCAGAGCAGAGAGGGGATCTGGTGGTGGAGTTCGACGTTAACTTTCCTGAGACGCTGCCCGGAAACGCCAAGGATGTCCTGAAACGGCATTTACCCACCTAGGACGAAGGACTGGGGGAGATAACTGCATGACAGCGCTCACCCTTGTTACCAAACACACTCGCACAAACACACACACGTACAAGGACAGTTCTGACAGTTCACAGATGGACCTCCTACTCACGAATGTGCGGTTTCTATTTTTGAGCTATGTGGTGTTTTTTTTATAAATGCCATGCATGCTGCCAAATAGATGGAAGTGGTAGACTGTCTGGGTCGAGGATATCTGAAAGTCACACATTTCATGTATGTGGATCTTCGCCACAATCACTTTATCTTTTTGTTTGTTGGAAATATTTGGTAGTAAATGAGTTCAAGTTGCCAAAAACATCCTAGTGATCCTGGGAAGAATTGCAGTGCCAACAGTACATTTTCTTGCTCTTATTTAGATTTGACATGCTTTGTTACTGACATGTTTTTTAATCTGTACAGGTCGCTCAAGAGGAAAGTGGCTGAATGAGCTGGATCGTTCTGTGTGCATTTTAGAATCTGACATGTGAATATATTGATCTTGAATTTTCAAATAAATATTTCCACATGAAGTGATCTTGAGCTGTTTCAGTTATGGGGAGAAACTGGATGCACCCTCCTCCATTAGATAATCAGCGTATTAAAGGAGCAGTTCACTCAAATAGGAAAATTAATCTTAATGCTGATGGAAAGTCGCGTGAATTTTTAGTTGCCAAAACATTTTGGAGCCTCACAGCAAAACCGTTGCAGCATTCTACTAAATATGAAATACAGCAACAACAAAAAAACATATAATGGCTCAAAACAGATCGTCCAGCGTAATCCAAGTCTCTGGAAGCCCAGAGAACGAATTGATTTGAAAAGATGGTATTTATACCATCTTTTAAGTGGAATCTTCACTGTAGCTGCTAAGCTAAAAGCCTTAGCGCACACGTTACATTTTATTTTTCCTTTTCAGTTTAGTTTTTTCTGTCCGTTTTTTATATTCTAAAGTCCCCATCTACTTTTGTTATTTAGGAAGATGATGCAATGCTGTTTTGCTGTGAAGCTCAAGAAATGTTGTGAACGGAAACTTAACCTGACTTTCCATCAGCATGGAGCTGAGTAGATAATAACTGTATCTCAATTCGTGGGATGCATCTTTTGAAGCCTACATTTGCAGACCAAATGCATCACAGTGGCCGTCCCCATGAAAAACGGACCCCAATGTTGTCAAGGTTGCTTGGCGAGGAGTGGGGCTTTTTGACACAAGGGTACGATTAGGGGGAGCTGGTGATGTTGGCAGTAAGATTCCTGTAGATTCATTTTACAATGCTCACCTTTTGATCTAGGAAGGCCATGCTTTCATCCTTCGCCGTTGAACTAAGGCACAGCTACTAACTGGGTTAGGGTTTTGGGTGAACTGCTCCTTTTTACAATAATCACTTTAAAGTGATCACCGCTCAGCCGTAGTTATTGTCAGTGCAAAAAAACGAGTTCTTTAAACTAACCAGAAAATTGTTATATTTTATAGCCAAATGTGAATAACTGAATAATTGTTGTTGTAAAACTTACAGTCAAATTTCTGATGTGCAAAGATTAAAAGCACCTTGACTGAACTGATTGCTTACTAATGGAAAAACTATGACTATGTGTAAATATAGCTGCCTGTCTCAGCTGCTGGCTGTCAGCTGCCAACACAGAGGCCTTTACGTTTTCCCACAAGGGGACGCCACATCTCTCATCACGGCTCAGGGGCCCACAGATGCTGGGTCCATGTTAGACTGAGAGGGCCACTTGAGCTGCTGACATTTACACCCATTAGTTTCTGAGCTGAGAGCAAGATTTAAGACGGTAGTGATTAGTGTTTGGGCTCTATTAAAGCCAAATATAAGCTGTTGTTGCAAAGCTGCACCACATGTTATAATCTATCTATCTATCTATCTATCTATCTATCTATCTATCTATCTATCTATCTGTCTGTCTGTCTGTCTGTCTGTCTGTCTGTCTGCACAAAACCAAAGAAAGATGTTGACCTCAGGCTCCACAAATTGTTCCCTTTGCCAGTGAAGATGTGTATAAATCACATACGTGCAAAAGAGATTTGAGCAAGTGATGAGTCACTATCATCCGGGGAGGGTGGAAAGCAAACACACCTGCTCCTCCTCATTGTGTGAGTGTGCCAGCCTAATGTGAATCTGTGTTGGATTCAAGTGTGGTGTCTGAAACAGAAGAGAAGCAGTTCTTACGAGAGGAAAAAACAAGTAATAGAATAAATGTACTCAAATAGTGCAATTATGTCATTCTGAGGTACTTGTACTTTCATTTTATGTTACTTAACACTTAACCAGACTACTTGTACTGAAATTAATTGCACGTATAAAGTATGCCAGTATTAAAAGTAATAGTAAATTATGCATATTTACATGTCTGTATAAATTGTTGACTATCGATCAATTGATTATCTCATCTGATATTCAAAATGTCTGGGATTATCATAAACAGTGTTGTTCATAACAAAAAGTAAATTAAAGTAAAGTAACTGGTGGGCTACAAGTCAGTACAAATACCTCAAAATTGTACTTTTATCCACTACATTTATTTGATTGTTACTTTTCAAATGACAAAAATTCTATTAGTTTAGCGGCAATCAGATATAAAATAAACTCTGGGTGACTTTCTTATATTTTAACATGATATCTATACTTTTACTCGGTATGACTTGTATGTACTTTTCTTTAGAAATAGCCCAGTAGTCTACCTTGGGGCCTTAAATGTGCAGCTGCACCTGTGGATGTTATTCGCCTTGGCCAAAGTCCTGACCAAGAAACCAGTTTATCTGTGTCTCGGTTCACTCTTCGGCCACTTTGACCGATACTGTCTCACGGCAGGTGTTTAAAAATACCTGAATAATTGTTTTAAAGTGATGGTCCCCCTGTGAGGGTGCACAGGTGCTCCGGGACTCAACCTCCTGCCGTGCTGAGCCCGGGCCCGTCCCACTGCGCCTGCGTCCCACGACACGCTGAGAGACAAACAGAGCGGCTATTGTTAGCCGAGGAGGACCAGCAGCCAGCAGGTTGTGTCAGAGTTGATCCCCTTCTCACCACCACCTACCTGTTGAATATTCACAACATTAATTCGCAGGCGAGCGAAGGGCCGACTTCACTGTCGAAGAACAGAGTCAAATCCGAGCTGCGGCCAGGTGAGGAAAGGAAGGAAGGAAGAATTTTGAGGAAAGTAGGAAGTAAATAAGGACAACACGACGGTTGGGCTTGGAACGCAACAGGTTAGCTACTTCAATGTTATAGCAGCGGCTCGGACTTTTTACTTTCCACGTCGAGAAGCGAACCGAAACCACAGAAAATGCCACTGGGACCATGGAGAAAGAAAAACAAATCGACGAAGGAGCAGTTGGTGGACAACGAGGAGGTCAGCGGCGGACACGCAGGTGCCGGGAGCTTGAGTAAATCCGCCGTGAACGGAGCGGGGCTGCCGCCTCCACCTGCCAACCTGCGGCCCAAACTGGTCTTCCACACGCAGCTGGCTCACGGCAGCCCCACCGGCAGGATCGAGGGATTTTCCAACGTGAAGGAGTTGTACGCGAAAATCGCAGAGGCGTTTAATATTAGTCCACCTGAGGTAAGAACACACCTGTTGTTAAAGCACGGGGGGGAGAAACATCATGGAAGAGATTCAGTGTTGTGTCAAAGCTCGATTTTACTGAGAGAAGTGAAGTATTCCCACAGATATGTTTGTTTCTAGTCTTTTACTTCTACCTTATGTACAGTTTTAATGTGCTTGAGTTTACATTTTATGCCACCATTACATTTACCCAACTAGTTTCTTTTCAGTTTCAAATTATACTATTATAACAACCCCATGAAATGCACCCATCGTGAAACAGTGTCTAGTTTGGCTCCCTTATCTCATTTCAGGTGATTGTTGAGATGTCAGCGATTTCACTTCATAGAAAAATAGCCCTTTACACCCTTCTAGATGGTTTCATAACAGTTTAAGATGAAATGATGAGTTATTTACAGAAATCTTCTTTTTTGTAACTTGATTTTCTTCTTTTCTACTCTAGTAATAATCTCACAACCCATCAGAGAGAAAGAGAGAAAAAGTCATCTTAGTAATTCAGTGTTAAAGCTGGAATTTACTCAAACGTTTTCAAGTATTTCCAAAAATATGTTACAAAAGTGTACTAAAATAAATAATTACTTGTGGTCAAGTGTTGTGCTGTACACTTTTTAGTATTTCCATTGTATGCCACCTTTAACCCCACTACATTTGTCTGACATTTGTGTCAACTAGTTTTTTTTTCAATTTCAGATCATACTATTATAATAACCCCATGAAATACAATCCATTGTCAGACAGTTATTTCTTGGTCCCCTCCTACCAGCTATAACATTCGCCTGTTAAACCTCCCAGATGGTTTCATAACTGACTGAGGCCAAAACACATCAAATGATCCGCTGTTTACAACAAAAGCAACCTGGTTTTGTCTTTCCTACCCTATTAATGTTTTCACAACCCCTCAGATTTATGTTGTGACCCTTAAGAGGGAACATAACCCCCAAATTAGGAACTGATGGACTACACTTGATTGAATATGAAATAATAAAAGGAAAATCGTTGGTACTTCCAACACTGCAAGATCAATAGCAGCAGTAAACACTCAGTTGAACCAAAACTATTTGGTGTTCGCAAAGACACGCCCTGCCAACGCTGTACGAGCCAGCACACCTTCAACCCCGCCGTACTGAGAGAGATCTGTGTCTTATCTTCATTACGCTGTCACCGAACACCTGACAAATTCATGCAACCTCTGATTTGAGATGGTTTTTCATGTTTTTAAAGCAGTACATTTACGAACAAGCAAGCGCAAAAAGCTGCATGTTTACAAGGACGCCCTGTAAACAAAAGCAGGTTCTGTGACCTCGTAAGCCCACACTGCTTAAGCTCTTTTTTTCAAAGGAAAGCGTGAGTGGCATGTTTTGGCTTTTGTCAACCTTGATATGACTAGATAGGCCGGCGGGGCAGCCTGTTATCAGCTTCGTGTGGTGTAAGAACCGCAAGACGTGAACTTCCTTCCGCTTTAAAACTCAGAGATACAGTCACTTCATTCAACAAGAGCAATTATTGGAAAGGAATTTGTCTCAGTGGTAACACGGTGAAACTCGCATGCACAGCTTCACGTATTGATGTCCATGTGATCAGTGAAACTGAGAGTCTCAAACTCTCACCCACCCATTTTTCTATGGGTATTTGTTCCATCACGTCCATCAATAACACTAATTAGGACTGCTCAGACTCTGTCTAGACTTGTTTTAGTACAGAAACTGCCTCACAGCATGTTCTTTTCCTAATGACAAGTACTACAGAGAAGCTCAAGAGATTTGGGATTTTAGCTGATTTTCAGGTTCAGGTTGTGTTGGTAAACCGGATTCAAACCTCCATTTCTGCCACCACTACCCTGCTCAAGCATCTTTGAGCATTGATCTTGTACCAGCTCTAGTAGAACTGTTCGATAGCTGACCTCTGACTCCTCGGTGAAGGGACACAAAAGAGGATCAGCGCTCGAGGGATCACATTGGTGTTTATTTTTGTTGTTGCCACATCATGAGAAGAAAAATGTTGTGACATCATGATCGTGAATCATAATATCTGGCAAAATAATTGCAGTTTGATTTTTTTTTTTACATATCCTGCAGCCCTACACATCACTGTTTCACAAAACCTAAAGTGGTGCCTTCAAATAGCTTATTTTGTCCAACCAACGGTCCAAAACACAAAGACTGTTAATTTACTATCATATATGACAAACAAAAGCAAAGAAACACTTGCTTATAAGCAGGTGTCAGACATGTTTGCTTGAAAAATGACTGAAAGTGTTTAAGCGATTGTCATAATAGTTGGCAGTTAACACAATAGCATCGTTTGGTGGAGATCCAGAAAGTGTGTGTGCCATTGAGGACAATGACCTATTCGGAAATCTGTCGCAAAGACATATGCAGACAGACAGACAGAGTTTGATGTGATAATGTCAGCCGTGGGTTTCCACAGTTTTTATCACAGGAAGTCCCTCATGTCCGGCTCAGTGGGCAAAGCCTAAAATCAAACTAGATAAGTTGTCCCGGCCACAGCCAGGGGCGTCCCAGAGGACCCAGCGGAGCGGCTCTGCCCTGGGCCTCCTCCCTCCATAAAGACCCACCAGACCTCCCTCTGCTGCCCGTACGACTGTGGTGCCCATGCTGACACGACGTGACCTGTGTCTCACAAAAAGACAACAGCACTGTCAGTGAAAGACTTGTTATTTCTGTGTCTTAATTGGATCGGTACTGGTTACTGGTGTCAATACGATATGTTAGTTTCGCTGTGGATACCCAAATTGTATTTTTTTCTCATCCTGCTGGGATTATTTTGTCCACTCAATGTATTTCAGTGAGGGTAGAATAAATGTGACTCAACACAGGTCAAAAGCAGCACAAATTAAAGCCTCCAAATGACCATAACCCCACCGTTTCCATTACATCTGTGTTAAATGTCATAAACATAAGAAGCTAATCAAGAACGCTGTCTAAATGCAATTTGCCATCTAATAAAATACCCGATTATAACTGAACGAATGAACACAAGTAAGAATACAAGCACAAGCATTTGGTGCCAAATCTCATTACTCAATATGTTTTTGATGCTCAAGGCTACAGGCACATTTCATTCCGTATTGAAGGTTGGTACTCTGCCTTCCTTTGAGTGTTTGGTGAAGAGCGTGTGGAGGGTCGAGTGCCTGATGTGTTATTCATTACACGACTGTCAAACGCAGTCTGTTCTCAAAAATGTGCTGAAAAGAACATTTCCAGCTGAGCGTCAGACATTTTGTTGAATGCATCATCTATTTTAGCTCTTGTATAGACTTGCACCTTTATGAGAAAAGTGCTGTAGGTAACTAGGCCGTAAATACTGATTTACATGTTAATTCAGCTCACAAATTGCTGTAAATGACATTAGATCAAATATAAACCAGAGAAAAATTCAATTTCAAGACACTGCTTTTAGTTTGGCACGTCCCACTGAGGATTCAGTCGAAGGTAGCTCAAACTGAACTCTCAATTTAAACCAATAGCATTTTCAATAGCACTGTAATGATGTCACCACTGAGTTGTCTTTGCACATTTTATCAGCGTAAATTAATGATTCAGTTACAGATTTTTGCAGTTTATGCTCATCATTGTGAATTTAAAGGGGACACATTATGAAAATAGCAAGTTTATACACCACAGTTCAGACACGAGGCAATTCAAAATGCTGAGACACTGAGAACATTTTATGGATCATTTAAAACACAATAAAAACAAAAGCACAAATAAATATCAAATAAACTGACCACCTTTTCATTGCTTGTGAGCATTTAGAGTGCCTGCCCACCCACACACTGTAATTAGATCTGCAATGATTAATTGATTTAATAAGTTATCATCCTAAATTCTTTGGTTCCAGCCTCCTAAATGTGACTATATGCTGGTTTCTTGACTCCTCTACAACAGAAAACTTAATATGTGGGTTGTGGTCAAAACAAGACATTTGAAGATGATTACAGTCCCAATCGAGAGAATTGACACAACTGAGAAGAGCAAATATATTTTCTTAATATCCAAGATGTCAACCATTCTGTTCCTGCTCTGTCACACCTCTACTTCTTTGATTTAACAGTGAAGTAAATTGCGAGGACAGACTAGTTGCACATGTATCCACCCAGAAACCATAGCTGTGGTTGTTTGTGAACCAGTGGCTCTGTGACGCTGACTGCTTGGCTGAGCATGATATGAATTATGTAATGAACGATGGGATTGTCCCTGCTCTTGTTTACTCTAATAGACTTCTAATCTCTGTGCAAACTGACATCTCATTGCATTAAAGCAATATGTGTCATCTGCGGTTGTCAACACACGTCCGTATGTTACAGTACTGCTCAGAGTTGGTCATAATAACAGCAAATAATCCAGTAGAAGCGCATATAATATGTAAATTGAGACCACTGTGTGTTTTTGTGGTGGATGTAATGTTGCAGCCTTTAGATGAAGAATAGGACCTTTTATGTGCGCTCTCAGCTCAGGTCAAAGTCTGGTTATTGGCCCTGCAGCTGAAGAGTTTGAGGTGTGGCTCTGTGACTTTGCTTCTCGTCCACCTGCTGCAGTGAACGTGATCCCTGCTCGAAAGCACACATCCATTTGCCTACAGTTTGAATTTCTGGGCTGCGGCCGTCATGTGACAGAGCCACACCTCTTGATTATGTTTTGCAGGTAGTTGTGCTTCCATGTTTGCAGCCAGACATTTCTGAACCGGGGGGGGGGGGATTAGGCGAAACAATCTCATTTGATGGAGCTTGAGTGGAGTTGTTTTGTATCAGCTCCTGCAAACATTTCCTCCATGGGGTAAAAACCAAGCAAGCGTCTGGGTGAATTACAGTTAAGGTGACCTAGTTGCAAATGTCACATACTTGAGATTAAATAGTTTGTCTCAGTTAGTGGATTGTTGATTTATCTTTAAATTTGTTGGTATGAAGAGAATGTGAAGTGAGGGCTTTTCTCGACAAGAGCCACAAATCCATCTGAGCTCAACGCCCAAATCAGTCCAGCAAACACTTAAAGGCATGTCATGTCTGGGCTGGAGCTTAGAGGTGTTAATGATTAGTCATTAATGATTCTGCAAGTAAGAATTTAACAATTTGAAAATGTATTAACTGAGAAAGGTAATATACAAGTCGTTTGTCTTTTTGTATTTTTTTTAAATTAACAATCTATACAAACTGATGTTATTACATTTTTGCCATTTAGTAGTCTCTGTATGGGTTGGAATGGAATGGTAATACATAATATTATTGTCATTTCGAGTCAAATTTGTGCCACTGATGTAATGATATTCAATACTTCAATATTCAGACTTAAATGGTGCTAAAATAACATAAATTGCATGACTACACGGCAGTATTGACATCAGCAGAAACGATTGAGGTCATGTTTGATAAGTGGATGAGACTTGTAAAATGAGATACGTACAATAAATTGATAATGTATCCGAATGGCCTACATTCTAATGCAATCCAGAAGAATGGCTCTGCCCTCTTTTTCTACCTTTACACAGCTTATAGCCTCATGTATTATAGTAAGTATACTAAGTATAAGTATAGTATGTGATGTGCTGAAGATAGGAAAAACATGCAAACCAGTGGTATGCTAATTGACGTAAATGATTAGTGTGGGCAGATTGTAGTGTATTAGAAAGGAAACTTTTCTAAATGTTTTCTAAGTCGATTCTTTTGAATCTTTGATTGTCTTTTTTAAATGTCTTTTTGACCAGTTAAACCCATCATTACTCCATTGCATGATAAAGAATCCCAGTTACTTTGTTTTAGTGCCTAATAACATGTTCTAATGTTATCCTGCAACATGATTCCAATGAGAATGGGTTTACTGGTAATTGTGACTCATTACACATGTGACAAGCAAATGAGCATGAACTCTCCATGCGTGACTGTGTGCGCACACACTAATGAGGATAGAGTGAAGCAGCAGAAACAGACCCCAGGTGTGTGTGTGTGTGTGTGTGTGCGTGCGTGTACCAGCCACTGACTGGACTGGATCTGGTTTTATAGTGATTTAAGACTAGAGGTTGTTTATCGGCAGCGATGCAGAGGAGTGCGTTGTCCCGGCACTGAGGACAGCTGAACAACAGAGGCAGGTTTTTAGAGGCGAGTTCAGGTTTCCATCGGTCCCTCTGAGGATCGACGTGGAGACAAATGGAGACAAGACAACCATGGATAAAAAGAGAAAACTGATATTCGTTATCACTTGTCTGTGATTGGTGTGATGATGAGATTGAATTGTTTGAAATGGTCTTAAAACTGCATTCTTGTATCAATTTATCTCTATCAACAATTATCTGACTGACTTCAGTAATTCAGCATCATTATCATAAATATCTGTTCATGTAAGTCTGACCTGAAACTTATCCTGTCAGACGAGCCTACTCCTGGTCAGGTTAGTTTTCAGGTTTAGCTTCACCTCCGGCTATGTTGCTATCATCGAGCAGAGTTTCCTCCCGAGTTTCTCTTCACTGCTCTTCACATGAGCCAGTAATGATAAAACCCATCTATGTTGTTCAGCCTGTATGCTTGGTAAATTAGCTGCAATTAAAATAAAGTAATACATATTTGAGCCTGTTTATAGCTGCTATTAATCACTGCATCAATGCAGAAAGTAGTGGTTGTTAAGGTGTCAGGATTCCGACGTTGGTCTTGGGCCACTTTGAAGGAAAGCCTACTCTGGCATCTTCTGTCAAACAACAAACAGAATGGATTCTACAGTGTGATTTACTTTTGGTGTACTGTCATGCAAACTACATGTTTTGGCTCTCTTACCTACCAGGTGTTTATGAACACCGTCTGTTACAACTGCAATAACTCCAACTGTCAACGTCAGCATTTAACGTGGTACATGAATTTTGTGAGTTGAGTATTGAGGAGAAACGTTATAAACATTGTAAAACTATAACTACACTACATAACTATGAACTGCAATTACTTGGGCCTTCTTGTTCATTCAGCAAAAGTTATACGTTAAGTTCTTTCTTTACGGAAGAAAACATTGTGTGCGTTTGTTGTTGTTGGTGTAAGTGTGGATTTGCGTATAGAGCAGGGAAGAGAGGTCTGATCGCAACGTGGTCACTCGAGATGCATGTTGAGACGCTTGTTGATGGCAGGTGTACAACAGGAGCCTCATAGTGAGCACAATGTCATCACGCATTCTTTCTTTTTAAATGTCACTTTGATAAGATGAAAGAAATAGACACCCACAGATCTTTCCATTGAAAACTCTGAAGGTTTTGCTCGTCATATGAAGGCATTTATGTCACATGCACGAGTGAAAGCATTAGAATTATGACTTTAGTTTTGTCGCTTTTTCAAAGTGAGCACTCTTAAAAATATTCTTCAGTTTTCATTGTTGCAGTGGTTTTGTTAGTATTTGCTGAGATATATAACTCTTCATGTTAGTTAGCTCAGTGGATGTGAACATCACAGTTATGTCTTTACATATCAGGTTTTCTTTACTGTGAGAATTGATGTAATTAGCGTTAATGTCCAAGGTCATGAAAAACAGGATCACATTCACTCTTAATGAAACACATTAATCTCAGTTGACTGTCAGGCTCATTCAAGACAAGCTTTCATGATATGCTCTGCTTTAGAGCAGCAATGATAGATTGATTGATTGATCAGTCTATCAAAAGAACATTAATCTGCAACTATTTTGATAAACGATTCATTGTTTAAATTATTTATCAAGAAGAAAAATGTCCATGTGCTTGTTCCAGATTCTTAAATATGGAGATTTGCTGCTTTTGTTTGCCATTTATGATCGTAATTGAATAGTTTTTGTGCCTTGTGCACCTTTTATGAAACACCTCTCTGCCGTCATTCTCACATCCGCAGTTAGGTTAATGATTGCACAAGCTGAAATGCTGATGAATGTGATATCCTGTTGAGAACGGAGCCACGCCACAACACACACAGCTTACATCAGCACTCCCTGTTAACTAATAAAAACATCTGACACAGAGATAACAGTAAATGAAGACAGGAAATGAGAAAAAAAACATTATTCTGCCACACCTGTTACACCTGAGTAATCCCCCACAGTATGATAATTCTCTGTTTAATCTTTCTAACCTTCTTTTCCTCTGTTTTTTTCCCACTGTTTATGGACAGTGGTTCAGTTGCCAGTGAAACAGGTTTCCCAAGCGTTTAGTCAACACTGTTTTAATGGAGGGCATCAGTCAGAGGCATATCCAATTAAAGTCTGGATTTGTCTTGCCTTTACTTTCCTCAAACACAGGCAGGAGGAGTGATCTCTGAAGAGAATACACGTAGGCGGAGATTTCAGAGATTCACTATCAGTTCTTGTACTGTTATAATATTGTGCCATGACTGCCTTACAAAGCCTCTCATTTTGTGAAATGGCAGTATATTATTATAGATGAGGAACTATTAATTCAGGCTAAAAGAACAAAAGTGCCACAAAATGTTTTATATAATAATAGAGTTCTCATTTGAACACTTACAACCATTTAGTCACTTAGTTTATAAAATGTCATAAAATTGCAAAAACAATGCCCTTTACAATTATCCAGAGCCCAAGGTAACATCTTCAGCTATCTTTTTCATGACTTATGACTTCTGTCTGACCATCAGTCTAAGATGAAAAAAAGATGATTAATTGTCTCGATCTATTTAATAAATTCTATCAATTAGTCAACTTATCGTTTTGGCGACAAATTCATTCAAGGGTTTTCCTCAAGAAAATAAGTTGGTCTTGGTGTTAAGTGTTACCTGCCATCTGATGTTTCAATATGCTGCTCTGACTGCAGTGGAAAAAGTGTTCAAATCCTTTACTTTGAGTATTTTTACTTATACCAATGTCTAATTATACTCTATTTCTAGAAAAAATTATTAATTTATCAATATTATGTATCGTGACATGAGACTGTAGATTGTCTCAGATGTTGGATATCATTATACGACATAACTTAGTGTTGTCTTTTCCTGGTTTAAAGGCTGCGTTACAGTAAAGGGATGTCATTTCCTGAACTTAACAGACTGTTTGACTTTCTCTAATACTTAACCCACTTAGTCATCAAATTCACATTACTGATGATTATCACAAATCTCTTTGAGCAAATATTTTGGGAAAGTAAAAAAGCTATCCCTACCACATTGTCACAATGTGGATATTTGGTCAAAAGGATTGTGATTTTTTGATTTTGTCACCCAGTCCTAGCTGTTTCTGATGTGCTTTTGGTCTGCCAGATGTCAAAATATCGACATATATTATGCATAGCCTAAAAATCACAGTAGAATTTTAAGGCCATATCATCCATCCCTAATTAGAGCAATAGAATATTAAATCATCCATATTTGCACACTACATCTCAGCCTTTCTTACCTACAGGTGTGCAGGAACTACAGGTTAGGAACTTCTTTTTAAATGAAAAAAAAAGTGAAACCATTGGTTATCTTAGCTGTATCAGCCATTAGGAGCAGGTTATTATTGGTTTCAGTGGGGAAAAAAGAAAATCAATACTGTGCATCCCAAATGCAGAGCATTGTTATTATTGCATGTTTTTATAGAATTGTACTATTGTATATCTATAAAAGTTGTTATATTTATTAAGTTGTTATGTTGTCCCATATATAAGATGTATTATGTGGTATACATTTACAGTGTAATATACATGTGGAAAATCAGTTAGAAAGCAACATGTAAGTAGATGTGTTGAGGCCAAGAGTACATTTCCCTATGAAATATAGTGGAGTTGTAATCAAGTAAGTTATAAATCCCTCTTCATACTTAAAGACTAGTCTTGTCTTTCATGCTTAATCAAACAGACACGTGCGGAGCTGAATGAGAAAGATCCTGAAGCATCTCATCTCATTATAGATTGACTGTTTAAACTGTTGTCTCATACATTACATTCGTAGCCTTTGCTGTGTGATGTAACGGCTTGTTTTCCTCAAAAGTCCTCCTCCGCTTAAAATGGTCTTCACAGTGAAGTAGAGGACGTCTTCTGTCCACCAGCAAACAACTTGAAATACAAATATTTGTTAGGAGAAAGAAAAGAAAGCTTTGTGCCCAGCATGCACGGCGGTGCTGGCAACTTTGAGATGAACACGTAATCAGAACAAAAACAAATCACAAGTGTTTGTGGCAGAGACTGCACACTCAACCAATATGTGATATATTCAGTGGATCACGAGTCTTTTATTAACACTGACAAGAATAATGTGTTTCCTTCAGCTCCTCCTTGGGCTTCAGATCATGAGAAAAGAGCTGTTATTATTTTTTCACAAGCTGAATGGGTCCCTACCACAAACACGTCTGTCTGAAAATATTGATAATAACTTTTTGTTGAAGAAGAACAAACTAACAGCATTTTTATGTGTTCCAAAACTAAAACTAGAGGAGGATGGAGGAACTAAGCTGCATCTATGCAAATTACTTAGTGATTATTAGCTCCAAACTAGGGTTGAACATGTAATCAAAATATGATCAAAATGGCCAAGTGCAATATATCCAAATCCAAAATGCAAGGAACTGACATTTTTTTGATAAAGATAAAATGAGTAGTAACATATCATTATGAATTTAGCTTTGTTGGTGCTGCAGATGTCGGAACATGTTTGTTGGTGACAGACTCCAACAAATGTCACATCACACTTTTTTTCAGTAAAAATTGAATTAAAAATGTATCATTCCCACTGAAATTGGTACTCCTGTCTGTCAAAATAATCGAACTATGACCTTTTTTGCACATCGTTGAGATCTACTCCAGATTCAAGTCTGTTACGTCTGTTTTTTCTCCTCTTGTGTCTCTCTATTCATTTTTGAAAGCACTGACCCATGAATAGCGCTGTCTTTGACTCCGAACAGATTGCAGTGCCTCTCCTTTCACTTGCCCTTTTCAATGTGGTTATCAAGGTTTTGGTCAGCGTGGCACAGGCAGTGGGAGGTGTAGTGTCTGTTTTAGTGAGTCAGGTTGTTAGAAGGAGAAGCAGTCACTGACACTGCAGTGTGTGTGTGTGTGTGTGTGACACTGCTCGCTGCATCCCAGCTGCACCCGGCCGGCGGCGTGAACACGCCGCGCCTGTCAGCCCAGCAGGAGGAGAGGAGTGCTGAGAGCTGCCTGTCGCAGAGAACGTGCTTAATGTAGTTGGCAGCCTTGGTAACCGGGTGTAGGCGTCTGCTGCTGTTCCTCCCACTCGCTCTTGGGTAATGCCCTGGCCTGAAGGGGGGAGGTAAGAGGGGGAGACTGTTATGGAAAAAGAAAAGAACGAGAGAGAGCCATGAATTTCAGCTACAGTACACCCCTCCCTCGCCTCAATCATCTCCTCCTCTTCTCCTCTTTTCTCCTCTCACGGCCTCCCTCCATTATAATCCCATTCTTTTATAGTCTGGTAACCCAAGGCAACGCATGAGGCCATGTCTGCCTATGTGTGAGTGAACAGCGCCTGTTGGTACACAGGAAAAAAAAACAGGCCCAAACAAGGCAGGCCTCGCTGCCAGAGCCTGATTGGTGCACAAAGGTCATCCTCCTGATGAACCAGCATGAATCAATCCCTCTCTAACGGAAGTTAGCCGCTAAATCCTGTCGGTATTTCTGAAAAGGCCCTACCAGGAAGCTGATCCAGGAACCGAAATTGGAGCAGAAATTGCATATGGGCATAAGTTATCTCAGTAAATCTAAAAGTAAGGCTACGTGTCCGTCCAGAGTGGAATAAATGATTCACATCCACCGGTCTCATGCTGCTGGTTTCACTGTCCAGTCTCTGTTTAAAGTGCTGTTAAATCAGGCCAACTGTGTATCGTGTTACTGGAGATCACATTTCCCCTCTCCCTCCATCCTGCCAAGACATGGCAGCCACAAGGTGTGAAGCCAGATTTCAACAGATCTGGCTCAGGAGGAAAGGTCATTTTCCCCGTTTGCTTCATCACAGGCTGGCCCGGCCTCAGGACTGAGAACACAGCTCGGACAACACACACTGATGAAACGAGTGGGGTGGCAGAGGGCATAACTGCGTTACTTGGCTGCCGCGATAAAAACGGAGCTCCCTGATGATTCCTGTATTTAGCATACTGAGGCAGCGCTCTGTCATCTGCAATCAAACACATTTATTTTAGAGTCTGGCTCAGTTTTCAGACTGTGGCTAAAAATTGATTTTCTTTTTTTGATTGTGTATCAAAGACGCAGGCGTTTCTGGGGTTTTCCCTCACAGCAGGGCCGCTTTTATTCTTTTCATCTATAAGACAAATGATGAGCAGTGTTTTTTCATTTTATTCAGTTCCTGTTAGAAAGTTTTTAGATTGTCAAACTAGTTCTAGCTCAGCGTAAGGTGATGTAGAGGAGCAATTTGTAAGATGTGTTCGGCCAGAATTTTTGTTTAGTGTGAAGAAATAGGTGTTGATGTTATGTCAAAGACGTCAGTGTATTGTGTTGTAGAGGTGTCTACTGGAGTAAGCATGCTAACCAGCTAGCCCTGGCCGCCGTGTTTGGTAATACCGCTGCGTACTGCCAAGAGGCGATAGTGTGATAGCCCCTGTAGTTTCATAATAATCAAACAAAATAAACTAAACAAATTAAATACTCTCATTTCTATTTTCTTACTTAACAGAAAAACACAACCATACACCTTCTAATTTCAAGTTACCCCCCTAAAATGAGATGAATTGCCTATTTAACTAATTGTAAAACAAAGTTCATTCAAACTCGACATAAACTTAAAAAAAGCTCCACCAACACAGTCTTGGTTTGTCTTTCCACAGTCACCTCTAGTTTGGTTGAAAAACATCCTCAAATCACAACGTGTAAGATGTGAAAATCTTCCGGCTCCACACACTGTTTTCACTCACTCGCCATGTCATGTCATCCCCAAAGTCCTTATCTTGGTCAGAGCCGCTGTAAATCGCCTCCATACTGTTTCCTCCTGGAGGCTGTGTTCAGTCCCAGTTCGATGTCCAGTGGCCAAATCCAGTCAACCTGAGCCCGTCGCCCGTGCTGACTTCCTTGTGCTCGGATCACCTGTCCAGACAAACTGACGTTTTTTTGTTTCATATCACAAAACAGATATGACATCAATATATTGCTTAGCCCTTGTGTACTTCTGTATATGTGCACATTTTTAGTGTGTTATACCAGCCTGCTATATGTCTGCCTGTGTGTGTTCAGATCCTGTTCTGCACCCTCAACACCCACAAGATCGACATGGACAAGCTGCTGGGGGGCCAGATCGGTCTCGAGGATTTCATCTTCGCCCACATTAAAGGGATCAAGAAGGAGGTGGAGGTCTATAAATCTGAAGACGCTCTCGGCCTCACCATCACTGACAACGGAGCGGGATACGCCTTCATAAAGGTAAGTAGAAACTGGTCGGCCTTTATTTCACTTCATTGGTCACAGTGGTGTCAAGTTACATAAAATGTGTAAGCACAAATGAGGTGTTTATTCCGATATGAGAAATTAAGTTGTGTTAAGGATTAGGATTATTATAAGATTTAAACTGAGTTTATTGTCTCAAAGCAATCTTCAAAGTGATTCCAACAATGCTTCGCTTTTGTCAGCTAAAGTCGTGTGGAAAAAAATCAGGTCACGACATTTAGGTGCATGTGAAGATGCAACAAACAGCTGTTTTTATCATGAATCTATTGCAAGAGTTTACGTCAAACAATAATTTAGTTTAGGGCTGCACAAAGTTGGCCCTTTTTATTGTTTTATTTACTAGCTTTTATGTAGCTTTTGTTTTATATTCTGTTTCCAGTTACATGCATGCCCTTTATGCTGTTTAATTTTTACTGTCAGGTCAAACAGGTCTTTAAACATGTGGGATTCCTCTTTAATATTTTTCATAATCTTCAGTATAGTAAAGGAACTTGGGATCCTTGTACCATTTTGCATCTAAACAATGCAATGAAATAGGTTCTTGCTGTTTGTCATTATAAGTTATCTCAGCCCGAAAAGTCTTGAGTTTGTTGATTTTTGTCTGACCAGTGTTAAAAAAAGAAAAAGAAAAATGACGTTATGAGCCACAAAGAAAGAAAAAACATGTGAAAATCCACTCATTAAACTAACAAGTGTTTGATGTGTATGTGTGAAAGTTAACCTAAAAGATGACCTGATTATTATACTTGGCAGTGCTTGATCTTCTGTTGTTTATCCAATCGAATATTAATATGATCCTTTCAGTTTAACTTACTCATAATACCAGCTTTATCATACAAACGAAGCTGTAAATAAATGCAGGTTTATTAAGGGTGCACTGTGTAGTTATAGGATAGGAAATTCAAACAGAAAAGCCATATTTACAATACTATTAAGATAGTAATACGAGCTCAGAAGCTACAGAGTGCATCTTTTAAGTCTAATATTAATTCAATCATTCAGACAGCTGTTTCTTGCTCAAGAGAAACCTTCCGATCATATTTGATTCAAGATAAATAACCTTACTGTGGATATCACAGCATGTACAAATCAACAGTTTGTAAACGGATGTTTTGCTTCAGCTTAACTTGTTTTCATGCCATATTCATAGGCTTTCACAAACTTGTTTTCGGAGTGGAAATCATAATTCTTGTTGGTATGTTCTTTCTGTTGATGTGGACTCCTGTAATGAGCTTATTTGGTGTCAGTCATTTTACTCCACCATAACAAAGCGCTCACATGTGCCATCATGTGATGCCACCGCAGCACTGCATCCAGATTAGATGACAGTGTTTATGAGACACCACAGGCTCAGGTCGGTGCTCGGATAGGTGTTGTAGTATTTGAACTGTTAAAGATGCTGCTTCTTCTGAAAAGAGTCAAACAAGCTGGGCTAACTTCCACTGTTTTATTCACATTCAACCTTTGATGTCTGGAGGGTTAAACTGCTTTTATGTCTTCCATCATCATAATCTGAGAAGTCTCATCCGATGCAGCTTTTCTAAGATGTTTTTACATCTTCTCATGCAGTCACCTATTGAGGTTTAAGGAGTGAAAAGGAAGATCAGGAAGCATTTACCAGGTCTACTTTTAACTTTATCTTAAAAGAAATTAATACATTGAAATGAAAGGCCTCCCTATAAAGCATGTTGTCTTCCTGTGGAGAAAAAGCCCAGGAAAGTATTATTCATATTTATAAACTCTCAAAGCCGCGCAGTGCAGACGCTCCTAAGCTGGTACGGAGGATATATTTGCATCACAAATGTTTGTTTCCTTTTTTAAAGTGTTTGAAGTCTGGAACAGAAACAAACAGTGCTATTTAACTTTTCATGGGCGCTTATTTAATAACTATTTTTGCACTCTGCCACGCAAGTGGTTCTGGTATAACATGATGAAAGAGCAAATACAGTAGAGTCGTTAAGTATTGCCTTGGATATCTTGTGCACGCACGAACAGTCAAACACACTCTTGGTTTGTTTTCTCTCCTATTTTGATCTGTATTTTTGTCTTGTGTGCTGTTTTCCCTGCTTTAATTACATTTCTTCTCTTCGATCCTTTCTCCGCAGCGTATCAAAGAGGGCAGCGTTGCGGACGGGGTGAAGGTGGTCTGTGTGGGCGACCACGTAGAGTCCATTAACGGACGGAACATCGTCGGGACGCGACATTATGAGGTCGCCCGCATGCTCAAGGAGCTGCCCAGAGACAAGTCCTTCACCCTCAAACTGGTCGAGCCCATGAAGGCCTTCGGTGAGTAAAACAAGAAGATGCAGAAAAAGTGTAGGTGTGTCAGTGCGTTACGTAACTGCCCCAGATGGTAAAAGGACAGCACGTTCACCTTCAGCATTCAGTCAGTAGACGCATCCGGGAGAATCTTGTGCTGCAGTGTTTGTCAGCGTGGGGGCCAGGACACGAGGATGCATGAGTTCATTTGCATGATAAGAAAAACAGAAAACACTGAACATTGAAATATGCTCTGAAAAGGTCAAATCTTACCTTTGTTGAACATTATGGTGAGACAGCGCTGCTTTTCTCTCAGTAAAATGTTAAACTAAGAATAATGTTCACTTGTGATTATGTATGTAGATTTAAAAAAACCGTAACGCGTGTCGCTTGGAAACTCTACACAATTCTTAGCTTGACTGATAAAGAGCTGGAGCAAACGATCAAGCAGGAAAGACTGTGATGTCTGCTCAGCAACATGTCTGTAAATAATAATAAACCTGACTTTATGTTAAATTGTGTTCTGTTCTGATTAATAGAAATGCTTGAGCCCAGGTCGAAGGGTGCCAAACCTGCCAGTGACAACAAGATCGGCACAGGGAGGGGGACTCTGAGACTTCGCTCCAAGGGCCCAGCTACTGTAGAGGACGAGGTAAGCTTCTCAAGGGAATCGGTGAAAGAAAGGGGCGTAACAGCACGTGGTTGATCTGTACGTCCAGAATGCATGTGAACCGAGGACTGATGTCTAAAATTGAACCATCATAGTGTGAAGTACAATCTTACATGAAGCCGTTGCTTTTTAAAGTAATAATTCTATAAATGTCATCACAGTTGCAATGAAAAGACAGACGAGGCAGATGGATGCTGTGTCTTTGGTTTGTGACTTTGGGCATTTTCAGTGGCGTAACAGGGGAACTGGGCGTGCTTGTCATTACAGACGTCAAGCGTGAGTGAATCCTTTTATGCACGTCAAGCACAGCCTTTAGCGTTGATGGGCTATAACTTGTGACAAGTAACCAATCTGTTGGCGGGACATGAGCAAGATGACAGAGCAGTGAAGATGGATGTGAAAGTTTATAAAATACTTACCATAGAAATAATCAGGTCCGTTACTCAAAACAGTCATTCAATCTGAACAGTGAGTTTTGTGATTTGTAGCACTCTCTATTGTACATTTACATATCACTGTATTTTGGACGTGGAACCGTTGACACAGTTATAAAGACTGTTGAGAGATTGTCTCTTATTTGCCCCTGATATAATCTTAAAGGTTCATTAAGATTGACAAAAGTGGTGCATACTTCTCCCGCCATCATCACCAAATCCACACACTGTTTGTCCCCCATATCTGGCTAATAAAGAGTAAGATTGAGCTCACTTAAGTTCTTGCACCACAGTAATAATATAATTAACAGCAACAAAAAATACAGTAAAACCGAGAAACTGACTGATTGAATCTGAGATGTTTTGTGTTTTTTCTAGCCAACAGAATTTGAAGAGAAGGCGGTGAAGAAAGTGGACGACCTCCTGGAGAGCTACATGGGCATCAGAGACACCGAACTCGGTGAGTGGTGTGAAACTATTAACACTGATGTACATTATGCACTCTTACTGTGAAATACTGTGTCCCCACAACACATCTTATTTGGCTTTTGTTTTCAACAGTTGCTGCCTTTCGGAGATAAAACATTAAACATCTAATAATACTGAAGAAAATGATAAATAAGAAAAGTAAATATGACGTGTTGGACCCTCACTGGTGACTTTTTATCAGCAAGTTTTGCTGATATGTCTTCTTGAACAAACCCCTGGTCATTCTTTGTGTATCCAAAATGCTTCCATGCAATCCCTCAGTCTCTGTTCAGCTAATGTGGCCCCTCAAACACAAATGTAAGAAGTTGCTATCCTGACAGCATGTTTAACTTCACTTCTGCAGTCTTTCAGTTGCGCCAGCAATTTTCTGTATTTGTTTAATTTTCAAAGACAGATAAAGTACCATAATGTCCCGTTTTTGGGAGTGAGAACAGTCGCTGAAGCTACTTGCTGCAGCTGAACCTTCACATCGGTTATTTGCCGTATCCTTAGTTTTGATATGGGCAAACATTTAATGTTCAGGACGTCTGTGAAATCATGAGTTCACTGCAGGAAAACAGATACAAATAGATTAGAGAAATAGCAGCTTTGTACAGGGGACGTTATTTGTGCTGATGGCACAGATGGGAATACTTCACTGATAAACTGAAGAGCTTTTTCTTGAGGGTGAAAGGATTTCCTGGCTCTTAATTGAACTTGAAGTATTCTGCTCTTCTCCCTCCAGCTGCTACCATGGTTGAGGTCGGCCGCGACAAGAAGAACCCGGATGAATTCGCCATGGCGTTGGACGAGACCCTCGGAGACTTCGCCTTCCCCGACGAGTTTGTCTTTGACGTCTGGGGGGCCATCGGAGACGCCAAGCAGGGAAGATTTTAAGTTTGCTCTTGCCTCCCCCAAACCCACACAACCGCACACACAGACACACACACACACACACACACACACACACACACACAAACACACACACACACACACACACACACACACACACACCCACACACACCCACTTCCTCCATTCACCTCTTCATATGCTCAGAAGCAAACTGGACAAACTTCACACCAGCACAAACGGGAGCTGACGGATGGAGCGTCTTAAAGCGACGGCCAAGCGGGTTCACAGATGGAATTAAGCACGTCAGCGTTTCAGTGTAATCTTGTAAAGATATCCATGAAATGTGGAATGTAGTTTCTGACACTGGATAGGCCTCCTGCTTGCTAAAGAGCTGGGGATTAATTCCAGATGTTGTGTAAACCTTTTGTACCCCCTCTGTGAGCAATGATCACGTGATGTAGCTGCATCTTAAGAGCTCGTGATGCTGCTCTCCTGTCTGAGCAGTAAAGCTAGTCAACACTGGTTCTGAATGTGCACAACTTAAAAATTTCAATCAGAGTTTTAATCACACTTTTATCGCTGTGTCATTTTGAATAGACAAATGTGTCACACAGCTTTTTATAGGCTTTTTTTATATGTGAAAGTGTTGCTGATTTTACAGCAGCAGCAGCATTGTGTAATTAGTGTAATTATAGAGATTGTAGCAATATTTCTCTCCCTCTCGGGCTTCATTTTATTTCCCTCCTGTATTTTAAAATCTTTTTAAATGACCTCACGGTGGAAAGATGTCAGAGCTTTTGGCCACGTTCGCATCCATAATGTTTGTTTACCTTGTGATTTTTTTTCAAAACTCTCCTTTGTGCTTAAGCCTTTCGTCCATGCAATGCAGAGTTTTGTCTTTAAATGCCTTTAGCAAAGTATGACACTCGTTCCACCAACATTCCTTATGTTTGTCAAGTTGTTGTAGTCTGTTAGCACTGTTAGCATGTCATGATATGAGGCTCTTTTTTTTATTTTAGAAATGCACGCTTATTTTTTTCTTGTAATTTATTTTATCATGAAAAATCATATGCTGTAAGACATTTTTACTCTGAGACGTGGCTTGGTATGAAAGAAGCTTCTTTCCTGAATAAGCCATTTATAAGACTGTGTCTGGAATGGGATCAATTGCAATTCAATGTCTTAAATGAATAAATGCACTCGCATTAATGTAACAGCACTATTTAAATCACTGTCAAACTGAGTTTAAATGGTGACTCCACCTACTGTTGCTAGCAGCAGTCACATATTTGTTTGACAAACCATAAGGGATCACTGTTGTTGGATAGACAATAAAATTTGATGTACTGTTTACAGCTGTGTCGTGAATGCATCTCTCTCACAACTACATCATTGGCACTCGGTAGAGCATATACCTCCGCCAAGGCTCAACAGTCCCCACTTCTACTCACTCATAGGCCCAATGACCCGCGTTGTGATGGAATAATCGGAAAACATAGATTCACCTGAACACCCTCTCAAGTCTGAGAACATTTTGGTGCACGAGTTGCTGAGTTGACATCGTGCCGACAAAGGTAAACATTGGGTTGATGATAACCTGCATATTTGTGAGATATAATTCATGGCTTGCATGATCCGTTTCCTTTGCTCTTCCTTGTCACTCAGCTACCAGAAACGGCCAACAACGTGTTCTTTTAAACATTCTGAGTGACAAAAAAATCCACGTTGCTCCCACATGCCAACATGAACACACCCGAGTTGGAAAAATGACTCCCATACTTGGCAAGTGGGACCCTCCAGGGAGCACATGGATGTCGCATTAAGCCTTCAGCTCTCATTGACTTTTCTGACATCACCTGGTTGCAGAAACAGAAAGGGGACAAATCCAAAACATTTTATTTGCTGGTTGTTAGACTTATTATTTAGTTTTTAAGTATATAGCCTTAAATTGATAATAATAGGCCTGATTTTTTTATTTTTTTTGTCCATGCACGGATTATTTCCTGAGAAATTAATGAAAATGCATGAAAACGTCCCATCCCACTGTAATTATCCCAGGATAACAATAAACACAAACAACTCAGTACAACAAACTTTATTTGCACACTTGGCTGTGTACATGTATAAAATACATCAAGACACTTAACCAGTTTTCATCCCTCATTCAAAGAGTTTAACAAGGTTGACAAGAAAGAAAGAGATTGGTGTCTACAGCTGCAACGATTAATCGATTAGTTGTCCGCACTAAAATTAAGCACCAACTTTTTTGATAATCTAATCAGTTTGGGTCATTTTTTAAGGGTAAAAAAACCCAATTCTTTAGCTCCCCAAATGTCAATGTTTCTTGTTTTCTTTACTCCGCTACAACAGTAAGCTGAATATATTTGGGTTGTGGACAACACAAGACCCTGTAGGACAACTGATAATCTCTTTTCACCATTTTGTAACAAATGCAACTAATCGATTAATCGAGAAAATAATCATTAATTGCAGCCCTGGTGGCGTCACTTCACAAGTATTTAAACAGAATTCAGAACTGAAAAAAAAACAAAAAAAACAATTATGTAGATACAGCTATTACAGCAAGTATGCATAAATTGGCAGGATTTAATGAATAATATCTTAAAGAAAAATGAGAAGTACAGAGTCCATGTTGTAGTTCATGGTAAAGTCACAGATATATTAAACATACTGTAGAGGATCTTTGGAAGCACATCACTGAGGGTGTTAAAATATTATCTTGTTTAATAGGAAGTACTGAGTGTCATTGCTGTTGGTGGTGAAACATGATTCTACTGGTTAAGATGAATTTCATGTCGTCTACAGTGTAAGATGTCTAAAATAAAGACTTTCATGGTTGCCCGATGACACAAAAAAGGCAAATTACTTGAAAACTTGGCAATTTCTAGACATCAAGTGAGAGTTAGAAACAGTTAACTTGGCTAGCTTGAGTTGGTTATATCCTCTACAGACAGTTGGTACAGTACATGGCATTTCATTAACAGTAGTTACAAATATACATGTTTTAAAACACAGACAGTGACAGGAACATGAGTCGTAGTGTCGGAAAAACTTCACAGGACAAAAAGTAGAACTGAAGGATCGAGGTGGTTTCTAATGATTGGCTTTGTTCTGTCAGTGAGACGGACCCTCACCCTAACGTGTGAGTGTATATAGTGGGTGGGAGGTGGAGGTTTGTTTGGGGATGTTACAGGGCGTTTTGAAGCACCGCCTCAGGTGGAGGAAGCGTAGCCCTTACAGCCTGATGACCGCGTGCGCCTCCTCACAGCTCGTCTCCGGTGTGACCGTGCTTGAAGGCGTCGCCCGTCAGCTTCTCCTGAGCCTCTTTCATACCAGACACAACTTAGCAAGAGGAAGATCAGAAAAAAAAAACATTATTATCAGCTACTTTTTAAAAGGGAACTTACATGTTCATTGAGCTCACAGCAGCTGTATTGCATAATAAAATCTGATTTTCCGGGTAATTGATGACAATCTGGATGTTACCTTGATCTGCGTTGCTGTAGAAATACTTGTAGTTTGGATTTCCATTCTTGTTGGTGATTTCAGGGTGGACTTTGCCGCTGGGATCTGCGAGGGTCAAATAAAAGGTTTGGTCAAGGCAAAATACAGCTGAAATCCAAACAATACAGGGCTGCAATTGGTAACTGTTTTCTTTACGAATTCATCTGACAAGTATTATCATCAATAATTACATTTCCTTGCAAAAACTCCCCAGAGTCCAATTAGAAAGCCATCAATTTATTATTATAGAAGACGAAGAAAACCAGCAAATGAGCGGCTGGCTGACTTAAAACAATACAACAACTAGCCATTGTTTTCTTAATCAATTCTCAAAATATTTGGGTTATGGTTGGATTATTTCATAAATTCTTTATGTCAATGAAATGTTAGAAAATAATGAAACAACTCCCTAAAGTCCAAATTGAAGTGAGTAAGTAAGTAAGCCTCTTAAAATCTGAAGCAATCCAAACAATACAGGGCTACCTATTGTTATCTTAATACATGCATCTCAATAATTATTTCAGGGGCGATTAATTATTCTGGTTGACTGAAAAGAGTAACAAAAAATGCTCCCAACAACTCTCCAAGCCCAACTTAACATCTTCAAATTGCTTGTTTTGTCCAGCTTTTACTTTTTTACTTTTAAATCAATTATTATTAACGAGGACCAAAAAAACAGCTAATATTAGCATTTGAAAATCTGGAAGCAGAACATTTTGAGCATGTTTTGCTGCCGATTTACTTTCCGTCTATCAAATAATTGGTTATTGGTGGGAGGGTCCTTTTTCAATAAAATATATGATATTTAGTAAACTGGAAAAGGTAGAATAAAATAAATAATAAACAACACACAACAAGCTTTTTTTTTTTACTAAAGGAACCATCAAATATGGAAGTAATTTAGTTTGTGCCCTGATGTTCCACTCATTTCTCAAGTACTTCAATATTACATTTCTACACTGAGGCATAATATTCCTGTGATGTGTTTCTTTTATATTTACACACTACATCCATGTTGTATTTAACACAACAAACAGGCGATATTTGATGCTTGATTTTGCATTCGTCCAATCAAAATTCGACTATTTCTACCTTTTATTAATTATTCTATACACATTTGGGATGTTTTTGTTCCAATATTTTTATCTATTTCACTGTACCGTCACCAAGACAAGAACATGCCAGTGAAACTCAAATCCAGCCGACTGAAACTCTTATCAGACACAGCATTTTTTTCAAGGGTAACTGTGCAATTAGTCTGTCCAAAGGAATCCCACAAAGTGTTTACATGAAGCGTGACTCAACCCCCTCCGTACCCAGGAAAAGAATCCGAGGAATGTATCCACCATCGGGGCTGAAGGCGTCATCCTTTGGCTCCTCCTCATCCTGTTCAAATAGGAGATAACTCATCATTTACAAGCCTGGGAACAAATCTCACCCCCCTGATAATGTACATGTATATCCATTTTAGGGCAATCATCCCCAGATTACAACTGATTTAAAATAATAATCACGATTAACTGAGAGATATATTAAACACGTCCTTACCTCCAGGTTGATCATGACAAAGTTGTGTGCAAGCTCAGAGATTTCCTTGGATTCAGCGAATTTGGGCTTCAGTGCTGTTGTGGAGGCAACACAATGCATTTATCATTTACAGTTTCTTCTATTTACATCAAATCCTGTCATAATCATGATGATTATCAGCACAATACACAGGGTTCGTAGCCATTTTTCCAAGGTCAAATTCAAGCACTTTTAAGGGTAATTTTCAACATTTTCCAGCACCTTATCACTGGGGTACAATACATATCTACAGGAATATACATACTCATGATTTTTATTTTTCATTTTTTATCACAATTATGTACATTGTTTTATGCTGTAAATATCTAAAATTATGTTTCATAATAGAAAAAACTTTAGAAATTAAAGTTAATAATAAAGTCAAGCACTTTCAAGCACTTAAAGTAAAATCCAAGCACTTTTCAGACCTTGAAAACACATCATTGTATTTCAAGCACCCGTACGAACCCTGAATACAGCGCTGGTCCTGTGTCTTAATTAAAAAAGTCATTATTTTAACAAACAAATGGCCTGATTGTTTCAGTAATGGCTTTGTGTCATTTATACACAGATAGAGTGGGCACATAACAGGTCTATTAAGGGAAAAAAATGTTTTACCTTTGCAGGCTCCACACCAGCTCTTGTGGATGATGAGCATGATTGGCAGCCCACTGTCATTGCAGACACATGTAAAGAAAAATTAGTTAAGATCATATGTGAACAAGGGAACACTGAAAACTAGTAAAAAAATAATTAAACCCTAGTTAATGAAAAATCATTTACTACAAGCAGCTGGTATCAACATGTCTGTCTGGAGTGGAAATGCAGACGTGGAGGTTTTCTTTAAAAGTTGTTTTAGGCCTCCCTCGAGGTGAATGTTTGCACAAAAGGCGACGGGAAGTGTGAACTCACCTGGCCTCTGCTTCTTTCTTGCCATCATCCAGCGTCCTCCAGTGGATGTTATCGCCAAACCCTGTGAGGAGAAAGGATTATTGAGCACACCCTCATTGTGTAGCTGGTATTACATTTCTACAACAGGGTGGGTCTGCCCTGAATACACATCAACACAAAGAGCTGTGAGCCAACTGTGACAAACACAAGTGAATGGTGGTAATCTAATATTATGGGAGTGAACACTCCTGTGACATATCAGAATTTTTATTTTGTGTTTTGTGAATAAATAATGCACCATATTCAAAATTACTTTTACTGCACATGCATATATGCACCCATATCCCAATATTCCACACTAATTTTGAGTTGTGCATTTCATTTTCTCCTTGCAGAATGATTCAACCCTTGATACAGTTAATACAATTATGAGCTGCAACGTTTGACAACTGATTGATTAGTTGATCAATAAAAAAATACTCACTCACCATTCTGATTATTAATTACAAATTAATCATTATAGTCATTTTTGATGCAAAAATGGCAGAAAATTCTGACACATAATTAAACAAAAAATGTCTGGGTTTTGTGTCTGGCAAAACAAGACATTTAAAGACATTAACCTGAGCTTTAAGAAACTAGGGTGATCTTTTTTTCCCACTTTAAAAAGTTTAACTAATCGATTAATAAAAAAAAATTAAGCAAAAACATCACCAATAATAAATAAAAGAATAGTCTGTTGCATCTGTAATACATTTGTTTTCCTTTAATATTTTAGTCATGCTTCTATGCTTGCAATTTGTAAAATAGTGACACTGATGCACCTTGCTGTAAAATTGTTTTTATGGCTTGTGAATGATTACATCTTGTACTCTTGCACATGAATTCATATGTTTAATGAATTTACATCTTAAGTTATTTATTCAATATGCATATTGATGATATTCTGAATATGTTATGTTTTTATAAATGCTTGTGGGTGAGTAAAGACCTTAATGCAATCTCAAAAGGATATCGTTTAACTTTAACATTTAACTCATAAGATAGCATCACTGTAAAGTAGTATTAGCAGCAGATGAAAAAGTGGAGATTAATAATGGATGTATTAATCGTTATTATTATTATCATTATTATTAATGGACGCTAAAACACGCCTCGTCTGCCTCATTAAATTACCTTTCCAGGACACAGGTTTGTGATCCAGGATGCTGGTACAAAGACAACTAGCTCTTCTCCAGCGGGGACCTAGCCGGCTCATGCTAGCTTCTGAATGTAAATCAACTCAAAATATAAACTCACCTTTCCCGCTGGCTGCCTCGACAACCTGTTGAAAACACGTCAAAGACAACAAAACCTGCAGAGACGAAAATAATGCGATGTTTACTAGAGACGTTTGCATTTTGACTGGCCTTTTCCACACAGCTAATAGTAACTAGATAGCTGCAGTGACTGTTCCGGGTGAACTGGAGACCCGGATGTTCAACTCGTGGAATTTCACAATAAAAGTCATGTCCAATAAGGTTGCGTGTGTGCCCCTCCCTCCTCCTCTTCCTATTGGTCAGCACAGCTGTTCGCATTACGTCATATCCAGATAACCGCGTGCTCCCGTCTGCGGCTTCAATGGTCAAGTTAGACAACGAAAAGTAAGAGAACAACCGGAAATTATCGCGAAAACAAACGTTTAAAAGCCAACATAAATTTCACAAGCATACTCAATCAGGTATTTCACGTGTCACATCCCAAATAAATCTAACAAAACATTATGTTACCACCTTACGAGTTAACACATTCTATCTATAAGTCATAAATATACCGTTAGTGAGACATACTGATTTTATTCTGACATTCTCTGTAGGAAGTGTGTTTTATTGCTGCTGCTTGATGCGGGTTTAAACTGCGCTGCTCCAGCCTCATTAGTAGCAAGAACAGTCCAACCGATTGCCAGTTAATTCCTTTTAAAAGGTAAAAAACGATTTCATTTTGTGGTTTCCATCTGAGCTGTTTTGTTTCGTCGTTTGATTTGTAGTCGAGGCCCGCTGTTTGCCTCGCCAGGAACTCGAATTCCAGTTCGTTTATCTTGTTCCTTTAGCCACTATGCTAAAATTCGCTAAATTAGCCTTTTTGCTAGTTACCTAACGGTACCTAACTCGTTAGCAGTTAGCTACGTTAGACGTAGCTAAATTACATTTTGGAATTTGGTGCCAGATACTTTTCTTTATCAATCTACTTAATTTATGTTGGTCTACCGTCAGGATGGCTTCAGTATAGCTGTCATTTGATCTATTAGCTGTCTGCTAGCTCAGTACTAATGTGTGGAAATGTGGATTAATATAGCTCGGATTGCCCAACTTGTACTGTCTATCGCGTTTCAGCATGAAATCACGTGCGGCATAAAACTACATGCTGGTTTCTCACCCGTGAAACCTGTAATTTCTGTTCTGTCAATTGCTTTTATATACATTAATCCCGATAATATGATCATGTTAATGTTTTTTTGTTTTTTTTTCTTCCACAAGCAGAACACTATGAATCAAGAGAAGCTCGCCAAACTTCAGGCACAGGTCCGGATAGGTGGAAAGGTACAGTCTGCTACTATTTTCTTGGACATACTAAATATCTTTTCACACTATTAGTGCAATAATGTTTCAAACTGTTATATGTCTAGTGTTGAAATGTGTCCTGTTGCTTGTTCAGGTGTTGCCCACTTTAAGGAGTGTGTTGGCATTCAGCATCTGTCAGCACTGTCCTCCTGACCTCAGCATTCCCTTTATGGGGGGCATTCATCTGTGGCCTCCGTGGCTTTGTTCAAGTGTATTGTGTGGTCATCAGCCTCACACTAGGTGGCGTTATTTGTTATTTTAGCCCTGATTGAGGCATTTTTGCCGTTTTCCAGACTGCACCACATTGACATACATGTACTCAATTTGAATTTCACCAAAATCAATAAGAGGATCCTACACACTGTTGGTATCTCGCAGTCACAAAGAGAGTTACTCCTCACACATTCATTTTTTTTTTTAGTTTTTTTTTTTTAGCCTGGATCAGTTTACCAGTTAGAATGTGTGGTTTTTAAGATCTTTCTAAATATGCTTAATTTTAGTCACAGGCAACATTATGGGAAGCTATTTTATACAACAGATGGAAAACATTAATGTGTTTATACTTCTACCCCTCCAAATCCTGTGTTCACACTAGTGGAAATGTAGTGGTAAAAGTCCCCTTTTCATACAGGGAATCATCTATCTAATCATGTAGCCATGACGATAACAATTTTCTAAGTTTGTGGACTTTAAATAAGCATGTGTCATGTGGACTTTTAGGTAATCACTTCCCTTTCTTCTTTACAGAATTAAGCTTACTAATACATCAGGAGCGCCTACTTTTTCATGTAGAGTTTCATTAACTGTTGTTCACTCGAGGCATTCAGGTCAATTCAACTTATTTAGACAGCATTATAAAGTATATAAATGTATGGAATTCATACAGTTTAGTATCAACATTGTGTTGGGTTAAAAAAAAAAAAAACACCAAAAGGCTTTTGTAAAAGCTGATGTAAGTCAAATTACTGACCCTATAAACACTTTAAAACCTCAGTAAAAAGTCACTCTTTCCTTACATGTCGTCTTGACTATTTATAGTCTTGTGTTTTGAAAATGCGTCACTGTCAATAGCTAGAAATGAGTAAATATTGTCTCCAAGATAGAAAGGAAAAAACGGAACCATTTGCATTTTTAAAAAAAATAATGTGACGCAGTGGTATTACAATGTTATTGACATTCTTCCCAATTCAGCTATCTACTCCTTTTTTTGACAACCACACCTGTTCCTTCTTCCCTCAGGGAACTGCCCGCAGGAAGAAAAAGGTTGTTCACAAGACAGCGACAGCTGATGACAAAAAACTCCAGGGCTCACTGAAGAAACTGGCAGTGAACAACATCGCAGGGATAGAAGAGGTGAGCCATCAAAGGAACACCAATGTCATTTTGTTTGACTGTAGCTGTACTGCTTTGACTTGTTGGGAGTCCTGATGAGAAGAGATAAAAGACTGGGAGAGCCTAATGACTGCGTTCTCATGTCGTCGTGTTCATTTATAGAGAGCTTTTATTCAAAAAGCTCCCACAAAGTTTTTCAGTCAAAGCACAAAAGACAAAGATACTAACCTGATGCGCAGAATTCAATTTGTCTCAACCTGTTAATGGTTTATTTTATCCAATCCAAGGCTCTAAAGACAGTGTGTCCCATGCTATATACCCTTAAATATGCCACAAAAAACTTAATTAGGTGTCCAAACAAAAATACTGTCAGGTTTTATTGGCTTTAATTCTGATGGTTTTTGCTTGTATTTTTCAGGTGAATATGATAAAAGACGATGGGACAGTGATCCACTTCAACAATCCCAAAGTGCAGGCGTCTCTCTCTGCCAATACCTTCGCCATCACGGGCCACGCTGAGACCAAACAGCTGACAGAGATGCTGCCAGGCATCCTGAGCCAGCTGGGAGCCGACAGCCTCACCAGCCTGCGCAAGCTGGCCGAGCAGTTCCCACGGCAATGTGAGTACACTTACAACAACACATGTGCATAAATACTCACTGTCATGTGTCAGGATCCTCGCTGGTCGTCTAATATCAGCGATCATCATCATCGTATTCTGTGGGCTTTCAGAAAAGTCAGTAGATTTTATGAATGCTTTTCAACCAGAGTTCAGGGCTGCATGTGGGCAAACGATGCACCCTACTGACATATAAATGACCCGGACATCAAAAGAAGGTAGTCATGGTTCCACTTGCTTCAAACAGAAACACAGTTGAATATGCTGCCTTTAACATATCAGTGAACTTCAGCAGATCTGTTTGACGGCTCTGTGCAGCAGCCCTTTGTTTGTTTAGAGTCACTGGAGAACCAGTGGAGATTAAGTCTGTAAATATGACTTGGAGGAATGGGTTTAGCAGCCACGAAAACTGAAGAGAACCAAAAGCCTTTGAGGAAAGAGTAAAAACTCATACTGAAAATTATCAGAAGTCTTTTTTATGTATATAATGGCAACATATGAAGCCTGAAACTTTAAAGGGGTGAAGTATTTGTTTGCATGATGATGATCGCAAACTGAATTTTCAGTCGTTTTTTTAGTTACGCTGCAGCGTTGGCAAAGGCTTTAAAATGTTGTTAACAGAAATCAAAAACTGTTCACCATTGTTTACCTGTTTTATATCCCACCTGTCTGTGATGCCCCTGGTGTCTCCTTTTTTAATGTGATTGTTAAATTTGCAAATCCAGAACAGGAAACATAACAACCACTCTAAATGATTGTCATCAAGGTTTCCAGTCTGGACATGAAGCCAGCTTTAGTCCAGATATGAAATCTAGCACTGAAGCCGGACTGTGAGATGTGAACCAGTTAAAGCGTCCTCTCAGATATCCAGCTCACTCTTTGAGAATCCAGATAACTGACTGTGAAGCAGTTGACTTTGGGATTTGCATGTAGATGGAAATAAAGTCATTAAAGAATGCACAGGGAAAAGGAGAAGTTTTCCACCTGGCAAAACAACTGATCTTGTGATATGGCTGCACAGCAAAGACTGATGAGCAACTACCAAAGATAATAAAATGCCATGTTCATGTATTTGGGACCTTATGTTAACTAAAGCCTGCAGTTATTATCACAAAACTTTCTTGTGCCAATTTTCTCCTGACCTCTTATTCACTCCTGATTCTCTTTTATATATTTTGCAGCCATGGACATGAAAGCAGTCAAGGAGGAAATTGCAGAAGAAGAGGACGACGATGTACCAGGTAGATAATCATTGCTTTAATTTATAAAGACAACTTAAAGATGTCCTCCTCATGCTTTATGGGGCTTTTAATAAAACAATGCTAATCCTTTTGTAACACGTCACCTTGTAGATTAAATAAAGGATTTATTTCTAAAATATATCAAACACTACATCTGTTGTAGCTGGTCTCAATTTTGTCAGCCAAGCCAATAAGGACTTCATCCTTGTTTTCAACAGGTTTATACGAACTCTTCAGCTCCAGAAATGTTAGATATAAACATGTCTTTTGAAATTAATTCAATCACTAATTGTTTCACAAATTGTCCGTGTCACTTTCATCAAACCCTGCGTCTGCTCTCAGAACAAAACCTTGATGTACTTCTGTTGTTTTCTCTCTTACAGATCTTGTGGAGAACTTTGATGAAGCCTCAAAGAATGAAGCAAACTGACGAAGCCTGTTTTTTTTTTGTTTTTTTTTCCTCCGTCAACCGTTTTCATTTTTGTTACCTCCTTACTGGACTCACAAAGGGCATTTCCTCTTGTGGGGAAACGGTTGTTAAAGGTGCGATGCATCATCTCCGGAGACGTGAACCACTTCGGGTTTAGCCTGCCACAACAACTCAACAACAGCACGCAGATACAGAAGGTTTTGATTTCAGTAGGCTGTGGACACGCCGAGAAACGAGGACTCAACTAAGCTTTCTACATGGTTAAACATGGCTAGTATTTAAGAGATTGTATATGAAAGTGAATGAAAAATTCACTTTACAGTATAGTGGTGATTTATGAATTTAATAAAACATTTTTGGGCTATTAATGTTTGTCCTTTTTGTCTACCTGATTCCTCAGATTTTGATGTTTGGGGCTCTAGAAGAGTTCATGTCCGCAGCTAATGAGGAAACAAAGTCAGCAGTCCTGTGTTTCCTTTTTATATGTAAAGTTTGTAACTGATACACATTTTATAAATAGAACAAAAAAGCTTATGAGGAGCCCGACAGAGGGCCTCTTCCTCTACACTTCCTTGAATTCAGAGATATCTGAGCTGTTGTGTAACTGAAGTCTGGAGGGTAAATAAAGATACATTTTCACTGCAAACAACCGCAATTACATTTTAAAACTACACTGAATTTAATTAAAATGACAACTGTTTACATGTATCAGTTGGGCTTTATGTATCTTACACACTTTCACACTGTTTTACTTTATAAGCGGCGGACCCTGCCACCGTTCTAGCTTCAAACAGTGCTCAGGAGACCTTATTTTCCCCGAGAACAACTTGTTCATTCAGTTATGGAAAACAAAATCTGGGTTTGTGTTACAACCTCATTCATATTGTAAATACAAATAATTCTGAGTTAGGATTTCTTCTCCAAAATTAAACAGTGCCCTTTCAAAAAGTAAGCAACATTTTAAAGCATCTGGTTGAAAGGGGATTAGTTAAAATAATTCATTGATATATTATTTGGCTTTTTATTCTAAATGGGTTCATAGGGTATTTTGTAATAAACAATCATGCTAAAAATGGTATAAATCTTACTCTGCAAAGTCAAGTAAATGAGTTGTATTTGACCAAAGTCCGAAGTTGCAGAGCTAAAAGGAAATATTCAAGTATGTTGCAGTGAAATACAGCGCTTAAATAAATACTTTCCACCACTGTAAATAACCTGTCATTTAATAAATACAAATGACAGAATGTGCTGCTCCAACCTCACAAAGGTGATAGATTGCTGTCTGTTGTATGTTATCTTTGATTTAATAATTAGTTTGTGTCTGTTGCTCGCAGTAATTGAGTTATTTCATCACATCACCTTGGGTTCAGGTAAGTTCAAGAGTCTTTGTGGATTATTTATACAGCACTTATGAATCAGTCTTGAAATAAAGGTTGGTATCGGCTTGATTTTCATCAGTAACAGTTTGGTGTGTAAGGATGAGGATGGGTTAGCAGGTTGGGTGGGTTGCACACATCACTGTCACATCCCGTTTCATTGATCACCTCTGACGCTGCTCTGCTGCATCGTGCGGATCAATGGGCCGCAGCTGTCAGTCTGAGCCGCAGAGAGGGAGCTCTGACAAGGTTACCCGGGATGAGTGTGCCATTTTGGCTCAAGGGTGTCGTGCCGGGAGCGGGACGGAGCTGCGGACCCGCCCCGGGGCTCAGGACACCACCTTCAGCCCGGTTTGAGCCAAAATGTCCCTGCTACTGCTGCTGCGGCGGCGGCGGCTGCTGGACCACAGTGCAGAGCGGGATGAGCTGAACCGTTCACAGCTGCGGCAAGACACATGGTGACAGCTGCGCCAAACCGGAAACTGTGGGGTGACGCTTTGAAAATAAAAGCTCATGACTATTACTGGTTAAAGAATGTTAAAAAAGGAGTGTACACACAAGTTCTTAGTGACATGATTGATGTAGTGCTGGTAAGGGATTGTGCAGTTCATTCTAGTGCTGTGCATCCTCACAATTATGCGTTACTTCAATGTTATGCTTATTTACTACATGTTAGAGGGAAATATCTTGGCTGTCACACATGGATGTATCAGTGTAACTACCTGTAACAGTAAACATTTTAAGACATAGACTAGGCCTTATACTTATGTTTCAATCTGCCAATTAATTTGACATTTTAGTCTAAAAATGTCAACAAATAAATACATTTGGAAGATGCATGCCAGTCCAAAATCCGAAGACCTTTCATTTACTGTCATATTTGACAAAGAAAAACTGCAAATTCTTCCATTTGAAAGTCTTCGCTTGAAAAATGACTGAAACCATAGCTCCATAGCTTATCAAAATAGATGGAAGCTAATTTTCTTTCGACTGACTGAAAGATTGAATTTGAATCTGATATATTTTTATGTATACTTATTTTATTTTACCAAACATGTTCAATTATCTAATGATAAATAAATGAATACATTGATGTTAATGTAAGCACCACATATTGAAATGAAAGATAAATGTGTGGAATAAGAAAGTCGATACCTCTGGTTCTGCTGTTTTAACTTTGATTGTTTGTTTTCAAGTTGTCCATAATGAAAAGTGGTAAGTATGATAAATATAAACATGAAAAAATAAAACATGTCCATAATTCCAAAAACATAAAGGCAGCTGTCAGGGTCATAAGCTGCATATATATTAATTTGTAAACTTAAACTCCGAGGCAGTTCAAAGCCCTCATGTCTGATCTTGTCATATTTGATTGTAAATGCTTTAATTGTTAGCTGCTGTAAATGTATGCTTTTCACTCACTATTCATTTTCATTCAGCTTCAACCACATTGTTTCACCCTGTTTGAACTTCTGAGCATACCTGCCCTGTATTTTTCTTATTTTGTCTTCTTTTACAAGCTATATAAAACATTGTCTTGTTGTGTGGTTGATTTATATCTTGACACCATTGTAAATGACAATACGTCATTAGCGTATTGGCAGGTTAAATAAATAATAACAAACGAATAATTAATAAATAAAAACTATCCATGATGAGTGTTAGCGGAGTGTGATACTAGACCAGTGGACTGCTTTTCACAACCTACATTACCCACAATGCAACTTAACCACTGAGTAAAATCACTGGAGGAGATGTATCAGATTGCGTGCAGCTTCCTTTGTAGCCACAAAAGGCTTTATTCTACTTTTTCACATTTGGAGTACTCCTCAAGGCTTGCTAGCGCACTTAAATGTGTAAAATTGGTGGAGCTTCCCTTTAAATGCTGTGTCGCTTTTCAAAACAGGATTTTTATTTTGACAGATATTACCGGAAGTACGGGATTTCCATCGTGGTTGTCTTGACGTTGCTCCTTATTTTTCCCGATATTAAACCTTGGGGGAGGGATCCTTGAGTGCTGTCGCACAACTACGGTAGACTACAGACTGTACTTTCCGACTTGCGCGGTGTGAGTTGAGCGGGCGGCGGAGGGTCCACGCGAGGATACTCAAAAATAGCTTCCAAAGGCGATTAGGTATGACGGATACTAACGGAGGGGCTCCGCAGGACTCCACGTAAAGATGAGGATTCCTCCGGTGAGTGACTGGATTTGTTTTCATGACATTTCACAGCTCTGTTGCTGCTCTAATGTTACAACCCGCCATTGCAACGGCAAGTGTTAACTAAGCCGAAGTCGGTGTGGATGGGTGTTGTGGTATTTAGTGCTCTTGTTTAGCTAACAACACGGCGAGGAGGACCGTAAAGGTGGTGGCACGGTAACACTATTTTTTTTTCTTTCTTTTACGTCAATTAACGTTACACAACACGTTAACGGTCTCCTGTGCACTACGAGGTGAAGCTAAACATTCATTAAAAAACCGCTAGCAGCGAGGCGGGAAGCAGAAATACAGCCAGACAGTGTGACAAATGGACTGAGATAACCCGGGGAGGGAAGCTTTTTAATCCCGTCATGGACGTTAAAACTGGCCGTTAGCCACACAGCCCACCGAGTCAGCGGCGGTGCGACTGTCCGTCGGAGCAGCAAGTCGCTGCCGTCACTCGGCGCACGACTACCCGCTGAACCGTTGGAACCCGCACGAGCTACTTCACCCCCCTCATACAAACATGCTGCTGTGCAGCTGTATTAATTGGTGTACATTTTTTCAAAAAAATCTGGACCACGTTGTTCAGTCGACTTGGTGATAAATGTTTTGGAAACTTACTCGTGGCCTTTCGCGGATTTGGTGTGGACGATAAATTCAGCTAGCAGACCAGCTAATACAACTATACCCAAACAAACCCCAACTGTGGATGTTGTAGCTGTTCAGGATTAACCCCACTGCATTTAATAACACGGAGTAGTTTTCCATGTGTTTACCCAGTCTACCTGCGAATAATATTTACCATCTGACGCTGTGTTTGGCCTGCAGGCAGCAGGCAGAGCCACAGTGCCACTTATAGTTGCATAATCCAAGCTAATGGTCATCTATCTGCTCCTGAGAGTTGGTTTGGTGGCATGTCTTTTGCATTTACCTCATCGTTTTGGTCACGGGGCCTCAGTCAAACTCTGGAGGTGGATTTATGAAGAGGTGGGGCCCATCCCAGTTCCACCTTGAATAGTCATCATGACCAGTGAGGAATTTGTATTTGTCCCTGAAGAGAAAGGCAGATCAGATTATAAATATTGTGGATTTTCTTACATTCACCATACTCTCAGGATTGTTTCACACCCATCTTTTTTCTTGTCCGGTCTTGCTTGGCATCCCATCATTCTGAATGTGAAACATATACAGGATCAGAGTTTTTACCTGTGGCAGGAGAACATGATATCTTACTACATCTTCAAGTGGCATTAAAACACAGGGAAGGGGGGGGGCTGATCGCGTAGATCCAACAGGCGCCCATGCAAAGACAGGCTCTCATGTGTGCAGAGACTTCCCTGATGTAGGTTACTGTATGCTTTCATAAAGTATTAGTCTCTCTAGGGTGGCAGCCCAGCAGCCTGTCTCCTTTTGCTGCTTTTTTTCCCTGTCTTGTGGTGGTTAAATGTAGATCAAAACATAAGGGAGAAAAGAAGATCATAATAGCTTTTGACACTTGCTGTGAAGCAAAGCAGCTCTTTGTAACAGGACGACAGCTACTCTACTTTACCTCTCCTTCTTCAGTTCTCAATGGATTTTCCCTCCCAACCTCTCTTGTCAAAGAAATTATCTTTTTTTTTTTTTTTTTTTAAGAAAGTGTGACCTTTAGGAGGATACAAACCTGTGGCATTTTTTTTCTTTCATTTGTTTTTCTTTAATGTGTCACATCTCTCAGTGTTTGGAAATTATGATACAAAGAACTCACTGGAGGAGGCAGGACAACTCCCACTGTACTCCCAGTCAGGGCGTTAATCATTACATAATAATGTGTCTCAGTCATGCGATCATGTTGTTAGAAAGTGATGTCAGTCCATTCTTCAAGAGAGGAAGTGATCATTTGAGGTTTCCTGTGTTCACCCTGAGTAGACGGTGTCTGGAGCACGGCTCGATCTAAAAACAGTGTTTATCAGGATGTGAGCTGGGAAATTTGTAGCAACACAAAAAAGGAACAGTACAGAAACTTCTATTTACAAGGAAACGTCTATTTACAAGTTATGCAGCCATTATTACTTTCATAGAGAGAAGTTGCAGATAAGGAGGGTTTCCTCTAATCCAAAACCCCCCGCTGAGTCATGCAGCTTCTGTAAATGTAGAGTTCCAACTAACAGTTATTTTTATTAATGATTTTTTCCCCTCTTAGTTAATCATTTTGTCAATGCAATTTCCATGAACCCAAGATATTCAAGTTGCTTGTTTTTATTTCAGCAGTTCAAAATGGAGCTCCAACTCGTGTATAAACGCTGTAATAAGAGGTGATCTGAGGGTTTTTAGATGGGATCGATATGAGAGGTGTCCACAATCTATTTTTCTGGCAAATTGTATATAACTCTGTATTTAATGTCCCCATACTTATGTCTTCAAACTTCTATCTGATCCATGCTATTTAGTAAATAGTTGCCAATTAATTTTCTGTTGATTGACCAAAAAGTAATTTGACAATTAGTTGCAGCTATAATCCTAAATTTTAACTAGAATATATTGGATTTACTTTCAATTACATTTTGAAAAAAACCCAAAACATTTTACTGTTAGTAGATTTGTAAAACAACACACAAAGTAACTGTTAAGACCTCCTTCTTTCATACCCCACTCACTCAGTGAAGTTCGGCATCAGCAAGTAGAGAATGTGATCGATCCTTGTCTTGACTTCCACATGGAAATGTTACAAAATGGACCTATGTGCTTTCTATAGAGGCACTTAATGTCACTTAGTGAAGTCTAAGACCTTGTCCACATCTGCAGATATTTTTCTATACTACTATTTCCCCCCTCTGTTTTAAAATAATACGTTCTGTCCAAAAACTTGTGTAAGGTTATGATTAGATTTGGTTGTGTTAAGGAATGATTTACAATGGTGCCAAACAAACTTGCAGTCTGCTGTTGTTGTTGCTGTTGTTGCTGTTGTTGTTTCAGGTGCATGCTCACACACAAAACAACAATGGGCATGTGTAAATTTTATTTATGATGTCATTGTTTCAAAACTTGTCCACACAGAAAATGGAGCTCTAAAAATATCAACAATTTATAAGACGTTTTAGATAATCTCAGTTTTGGTTTACGTAAATGTATGTTTTGTAAAATATCTGCATACTTGTAGACAAGGTCGATGCATCGTTTCAAGTGCTGATTGAAGGGTACCAAGATGTTGTAAACAGAGCAGTACAGTGATGTCTACCCAAACACCCTCCATGACAGAATAAGTAGTCGCTGTAGTCCTCCAGGAGGTTATGCGTCAGGGCTACGTCATACCATTCATTCAGTGCACAGCTTGAGGTGATTAATCCCTTTTGAAAGCCTCCTCATCATCACTCATTGTAACATATGCAATGAATAAGCTTAAAACACATTGCCTTTATTGCCAATACACTCTTCAAAATTAGTTAGGGATATTCTGATATTTTAATGTTTTGACTTGATTGTTTATTCGGAAATAATGCGTCACATTTCATTTGACTTTTATTGCATATCCATGCCAATGAATATATGCATACCCATATCCAAGATTACCTTGCTAATTTTGAGTAGTGTATGAAACTGAGACATCATTTTATATAAATACGTCTCTATAATGAACTATGTGCAACTAAATAGTCTTAATTTTATATCTTACAAGTAGATTGTATAGTCTCTTCTCTTCACCATGTCCACAGCTGATCCAGTTAACCAGACTTTGAACTGTGAAATAAACTATAGATAAAACTAGTAAGTAGACTTTGAGCTGAGCTTATTTTGTCATACACGTAGTGTTTTTTTTTTTTTTTTTCCAAATAGGGTTGAAGAAATGAAGCACAAATATTATGCCTTAGCTTTAAGAGACACTGGCAATGTTTTATACATTTGTAGTCAGCTTCATTTGCTATTTGCTGATAATTATTTCACTTTTTTGTACTTTTGATTTGTATGTGCATTCAGAAGACTTACTGTATTGATTGTATTCACATGGTAACTTGTTTTTTATGTTTATATCATCCTTTATTTACAAAACATCTTTTCATTGCTGGTAACTCAAGAGTGGAGACTCTCTGTATGTCACTATCTGGCGACAGCTGGTTATGATGCCTCTTGTGCTCTCTTAAATCCTTCACGAGCAGAGACCAAGTCTGAACACTTAGGAACATTTACTGTATGCAGTACATTTATTCTTAATTTGAAGAAGAAATCTAGGTCACTCTCTAAATTTAGCTGTATTTAAGACTGAAATTTTAATCTTGAATGGCTTTTTTGTTTTGTTTTGCAGTTTTTTTGTTAAATATGTTTACTTGGCACAATGAAACCTTTTTACACTAAATCAGTGTGTATATGCCGTCTATTTATGTGAGGATAAACCTGCTAAAAATAGGGGATTGACACCTTTTCCCATTACCAGTATTACGTTTGCTTGTTGTCACATTTGACAGTAACTTTTCTTTATCTTTTATGTAAGTCTATCTTTCAAAATCATTGTCGACTAAAGGATGTTCAAGCACTGCTTGAGACGGATGGAAAAGTAATCATGCACCAAAGTCCGAAACTTCAGTGGATGCTGGAAAAGTGGCGGAAATGTGTGTGTCCACCCAGGTGTCATGTTTCTGTCACTGCCGATTAAAATATGTGACTGTTGCAGACTCATTTGAACTGCAAATGTTTCCAGATTGCACCCTTTCCCATTGAAGAAAAACAGCCAGCTGTTAGTGGGTGTTTATGTTTTTTCTGTCCAGTGTTAAAGGGCTATAAGAAAAGCACAGGTGGAATTGTTAATGATGGGATATTGAAGGTGCCCATGCCAGCGAGGCAGCATGTACACTCCCAGAATCCTTAATTGTGCATTCAAATGCTGTTATACCATTATTTATGATATTGCACCTGTAGTTTCCTTTCGCTGATAATCAAAATGTACGCTGTGAAAGGGGCCTCTTAAACAAACACTGGGCCTAATGTGTGAGTGTAATTGAAAACACCATCCTCATGCCAGAAACGATGGGGAACTATTATCCAACTAAACCAGATCCATAAGTAATGATTGTAAGGGAATTCCACTTGATTGTTGAGGAAGTGTATGCAGCCGCCCTCACAGGAAACAACAACAGGAAACAGAGTCAGTTTTGTTCTGACAGTGAGGACTTGGTGAACTGTTGTAGCATTCCAGTTGGTCCGAGCTTCCTCACTGTTTATGCCCTTGTCTTATTTAATTTCGCTGCCATGCCAGGATGTCCAGTCAGGCATGGTTTATTGTGTAAGTAGTCTGTGAGGCCATTTCATTATTAGCATGTCTAGCTTACACTGGAGGCTGGAAAGATGCTGGAACATGGCCACAGTGACTGGGGATCAACTGCAGCTTGCTTGATTTAGAAATAGAATAGAGTCTCGGGACTTGTTTTCACTCATGTTTCAAAATCTTGAGTGACTTATGTTGTGTTTTGTGTTTTAACATTTTTTTCATTTATGCTGTTTGATTTCATTGTGTTGACACAAAAATGAAGTTGGCCACATTTTATAATGATTTTTTGCTGTGACTTTGAACAAATGATAATGTTTTAAACTAAAAATATTTGGGTTTTGGACTGTTGGTTGGTCAAAAGAAGTAACTGAAGAAGTCCAATTGGACCCATGTGATGGAAATTTTTTGAACGATTTTGCTGAAATTAGCTAATTCTCACTAAACACAAATTGCAGCTGAGACTGATGAACATATACCCGCAGAACAAATTACAGTTATACTAAAAGGCCTGTCTAGATAATCAATTGATCGCACTAATGTTATCGCTCATATCTTGTTATCAAATTGTTGTTATTGCCCATCTCAATTATTTCTTGGACAATATTTCACCCAACAAGCAGTTATTGTGGCAACCCTTTCCATAATCCAAAACACTGGACACATTCAAACTTTATTGTGTACTAAATTTCATTTTAATTAAAAGGATTAGCTGTCATTTTCTTGCATGTGTAACTGGTACAAGTTAATCCAGTAGTTGTTGGGACATTAAACTTTGAATTACAAATCTCAATTTACTGGAGATTACCGAAGTGAGTAGAATTCATTCTGTAGACACTATAAATATTTGTACCATATTTAATGGCAGTCTATCTGAGAGATGTTGAGTTATTTTGGTCTGGACAAAAGTGGTAGATAGACTGACCAATATATCCATCCCTAGAGCTGTGGCACTAGCATCATGGATACAAATGTTAAACCTACAGCCTCAACAAACACGAAGAACAACTTGTTTAGCAGTGTTTCATTTTCTAAGATTTATTTTTTTCCCGCTGTATGTCAAATTCAGAAGCGATATTGAGAACATTTTATGGGCTGATTAGTTTTGTCAGTTAAACAGTTTGTAGATGGATCAGACCAACCAGTCAGGTCACAGTCACATGCACAGTTTTGGCAGTGTTGTTTGACTGCAGGCAACACGTCATGTAATATCTTATGTGTGATTGTTTTGATCAATCATTAGTTGAAGGGTTTGAGCATGTTCGTACATGCTTTCCTAAAATCATGTAGTTGCTGGACTGTTTTCCTTCAGTCGAACAGGCTCTCTGACTGACACACTCTCTCATGCACATATGTCTCCTTTAGAGCATCTTCCCAAGTTTACATGTCTAAAAATACAACTCCTTTACGCACTTTGACTAAAGATGCATTATTCAATGCCTCTGCAGGGTAATTAAATCTTAATCAGGGACGGGCTCCTGTCCTCATGGAGGCGTATCTGTGTGTGTGTGTGTGTGTGTGTGTGTGTGTGTGTGTGTTCATATGTGTTTGTGTGTTTTGTGTAGACTGTCCTGCAGTCAAGTGGAGCTTTTCAGGCTCATGCAGTGCAAGGTGATTTAGGAAGACTTTTCATCCAGTTTGAATTAAAACCTGTCTGCTAAAGTAAAAGGTTGGGCTAGGTTGTCCTTTGAATGTCGCTCTTCCAATAAATGCTTGGTTCAGGTGATGTGACGATAATTTACTCCACCCAAGCTAGTTTATCTTCTTGTCGATACAAAAAAAACAACAACAACTACCTGCCCGTATTTATCCTTTGTCCTGGTGAGACATGTGATACTACTGCTCATGTGTCCTCATCAATGCCTGCAATGTTCATTGATCCTGTTTCAAATGCTCAGTGTCACAAGAAACTAATTGAGACTTAGGACTAGGGCTGCACAATATTGTGGAAAAAATCATATTGCCCTTACATTGTATGTAGATATTACAATTGCAACGATTGCATGATTTGTGGGAATGATCATCACAATTTCCATTCATAATCCATTATCAGATTTCAGTGATAATTCGATTCAATTTACAGTAAGCTAGGATTTTTTATTGTACTTAAATATTTCTAGTAAATAAATTAAAGCAATGTGATGATGAGTAGAGCTGATTTTTGGGTCCTTGAGTTCATGTTATTCCCATATTTTCTCTCTCTCTCTCTCTCTCTCTCTCTCTCTCTCTCTCTCTCTCTCTCTCTCTCTCTCTCTCTCTCTCTCGTCCTCTGTCATCTCTCTGCTCTCAACTTGCTCAGGAAGGCATAAAGCCCAAACAAGTGTTTTTTTCTGTTATTATACAGATAATTGTATCTCTATCTCTATCTCTATGTTGTTTATTTCGGGCATGTCAATTCATCATCATCACATTTCATCATTGTTCAAATAATACAATACACATGGCCGAAAGGGAAAAGCGGGAGAAGCCAAAGCTTATCTAGTCCCGCCCCCATTACCCACAGGATAAAATCTTCATCATAATCTTTTGTTATCTTTTTCATTTTACATTTTTTACCTAACAATTACTTTTACTATGACATTTGACAAAACATATTACAGCAGTAGCATACAGAGCTGAATTCAACTCTAGACAAGACTTGTATTCAGGTATGGATCTCATAGGGCTGCATATCTTTAGGCAACATTTGATATAAAGAACAGTAAAAAAAAAAACTTTAAAATCTGTACTAAACCTAAGATCCAGCTAAAGTTTAATGATACTCAAGATGTGTCAGGCAAACTATCATACTGATCTACATAGTAGTAGTTGGATGTGATATTTCAAAATCATCTGGCCTACCTCACAACATTCAAAAATGTATAGAGGCTGAAAGAAATATTGTGAATGCAGTGATTTGCATTGTGCATCTAAAGGTTACATTCACTGGTGGTAGATTGAGTCACTGTCACCTGATGTATGAAATGGTTGTATGAATTGTCGCAGCTTATATTTATTCTAGCAAGCAGAGTTCATTTTTGTATTGATAGAGTGTTGACGTCACTTGGTGTGACTAGTGTCTAAACTGAGTCATCACTCTCCATCTGGACAGTGCTTGCTCAAAGGTTTTCAACAATTTAAGGACTTTTTCTTTGATTTATTCAATGATGGATTATTGAAATCTAAAGAAGCCTTTTTGTAGTCAGTGCAAATTTGTATTTTCAGCCCTGATAGAAGCGCTGTCCCTCAGCCTCGTGGCAGAAATGGTTTGACCCCACGGTACACACTACATGTTTACACACTCTCTTGTCCTGTGCCTTCACTGTTTTTGTGCTGACACCGTGCCCATGCTTGCACCTTAAACTAAGCGGAAAATGTGTTGACTCTGCTCCTTTCTCTGAGGCCTACGCTCTGCGGAATATCTGGTCTCTGGTGTAATCCCTGGTCGCTCTTGTCCTTATGAGAATGACCCTGAAGTTCAGCCTGGCTGTTACTCATTTGCAGCCCTACACACACACACATGGCTGTACATACACACACATGCATGCCTCCTCACACCCCACACCATCACATCTTCACTCCAAGGTCCCCTCATCGCCAAGGACAGACTGTGAAGGTTTAATGTGCAGTGATTCAGGCTTCAGCTGTTTTCTATTCACACTTCTGATTACCTTTTTTTCAGCTTGGATGGATAACATCTCACTGTGTATGATAATGTGCAAAACACAAGATAAGCTAGAAGTACTGTATCATCAATTGGTTCATGGACAAGAGTGTCCCACATTTGTTTGAAGATTATGTTCTGTTTTACTATCAGTGTGAAGGGTGGAGATGTAACTTTGGATGTGGTTCTGTTTTTATTTTGACATTCATGTGTATCATATGGTTGAAAGAAGGGCTGCAACTCATTATCAAAAGATCTTTTTCAGTATAAAATGGTGAAAAATGCCTAATATCATACCCCAGAGCTCAAGGTGAAATCTTTGAATTGCTTGTTTTATCTAGCCGACAGTTGAAAACCCAAAGTAGGGCCGAACAATATCAATATTATATTGTTGTTGTGATATAGACAGTCGTCTCAGATTTTGGATACCTGTAGTCCTGTAATCGTATACTTGTCGTCTTTTCTTGTTTTTAAAGGCTGATTACAGTACATTGATGTGTTTTTCTGAACTTGCAGAATTTTCTTCTCATTCTGACACTTGACTTTACCCACTTCGATAATAATCATCAGTAATGTGGATATCATGACTGAGTCTCATCATGTTGATATTTTGTGTAAATACTATTAGTTGTCTGCCACAATATCAATTTTGAGGTATTTGGTCAAAAACATAGTAATATATAATTTTGTTGCCCAGACTAGCTTTTATTTGGAATTCGAAACATATTTTGTGCTTTGTGATATATCCTCATAATGTTATTATTTTAAGGCCACATTACTTAGCCCAACCCAAAGACATTCCTTGTACTATCTTATAAAAAAAGCTTCTCACATTTTTTAATGTTTGAAATGAGGTGTATTGCATTCTTGCTTGAAGAAAATTCTGACACAATTAGTCTATTGTCATTATAGTTGTTGATTATTATTCTGGAAACTGAGCAATTTTCTTAATTATTGTGAGGTTCAACCTTGCCTCGTGGCAGTTAAGGCAGTTTTATTTCCTAAAAACACAGCCTTAACTCTAACCGGGAGACAAAAAAGAAGCATCCATCACATCTAAGATGCTCTGTTTGCCCAATAAAAAAATCAGGTGTCAAGTTTAAACTTTTCATCCACAGGAAGTCAAATATTAAGCACAGAGAAAGCACTTAGCAGGCTTTACTTTTCTAAAACCTAAAGATTCATATACTATAATCATGTTGGAAACCACCCTACTCATTGCATCACTTCATTGTAAAACTAGCAGGCTTTGCCATACAGGTTGAGAAAACAGCTCTGTACTTAATGGTGTCTCTCTCTATGTCTAAGGTGTGGGCGCTGGGCCCTTGCCAGACTGGGTGAAGTGAGACCTGAGAGGGAAACCCGCTGAGAAAAAAACACCGCCTGGGACTGCTGAGGAGGACCTCTGTGCAGGTGAGGACTGACGGGCAGAAGAGCCCTGCTTCAAGGCTAAATGTAACTGATAGGATTTACACACCATCTTCTGGAGTTTCATGTTGAGAACTGTCAACAGCTGACGATCAAAGAGCAAGAGAATAGGAAGAACTATGTCCCCTCAAAATAAACAAAATCATCAACCCCGATCATTGTCTGCAAAGGAACATTGTCTGCAAAGGAACATTGAACATATGTTTGATTATTCAAGAGAGATCATTCAAGATCATTCAGAGAGTGTTATAGTAGGATAGGTTTGGATTACTATATTTCTCACATCACAAGCAGCCGTTACAAATAAACAGTTGGTGAAGCTTTTAACTTAACATCTTTAAAATGATGTTCAGTATCCTTTAACTAAATGTTGGCCATTTAATCATGCACCATCATTTGGTTGTGTGTATACGATTTCCATCAATTAGTTGTTTGACCAAGAGTTCATTGGCAACTATTTTGAGAATCAATTCATTATTAAAGAAGTTTTTTCAAGCAAAACTGACACACAAGCTTCTAACTACAGATTCTTAAATGGGAATATATGATGGATTTCTGTGTCTTAAAATGCTGTAAATTGAATATTTGTTTTAATCTCTAGTCAGCCAAATAAAGTTGTCTCCTGGGACTAAGTTATCTCTTATCTTTTTGATATGACAGATTCTACAGAAAGTACTGTTCTATGCAATTTTGTCTCAAAGAGAAAGTCAATTCTCAGTGTATGTGCACTGGAGGCTCCAAGTTTCCACATCATACTTCTGTTTGCTGAATACTGGATCAAGAGTAGCTTAAGGAGAAGTTTAAATAAATACAGAAATCACCTTTCCTTAAAATGTAGAGAATTTGAGTTCATATCCTGTCATAAAATTCCCTTCGTAACCTTCATACTCGTAAAAGACATTTTGATCCATACCCATACCTCCCTTTCATTATATCTGTGACCCCAGAGCGAACACGAGAAGTAAGAGTGAAACAGAGTCAGAGGGAATATTTCTACTTAAGCAAATCATATTAAAGCGAGTAGTGGACAAAAATATGAGAAAGGAGATATGATTCTTGCTGTCAGGGATATCTGCATACGGTATGGAAATATAAACCAATCTAGTATTAAAGACACGCTCTCCCTGCTTTTAGGTTCACACGGCTGTCGGCAGGGTGGAGCTTTCTGACCCATGGAGAATTACTTCCAGGCCGAGGCCTTCAATCTGGACAAGGTGCTGGATGAGTTCGAGCAGAACGAAGGTGAGCGACCGTGTCAGGGAGAAGACAGGTTAAAAAACAGTGAGTCATTGAGAAAAGACAGGCAGGACGAGGTGGGGCTGTGGGATTGAAGCTTCAGAGGAGCGGTGGTTTGGATGCCCTTATGTAACCCATGTGTAAATCATCGAGGTGTCAGGCAATCAGCCACCACCCAATGAGTTTGAGTAACATTTACAGGTGGTGATTTAGGGTGTGCAGACAGGGAATAGGACTAATTGGATTATTTGTTTCCCTGGGGCTTTTTGTGAAACTGTGTCATTGGTGCAAGACAAGAGGGTTGTCTTTTTTTCTTCACACTTGATGCTCACAATAAGTACAGAAATTGTGTTGGTGCCTTTTAGAAACAGTTTTTCCACTGAGTTTATTTATGGCAATTGTAAAATAAACACTGCATTACTGAGCTGTGCATCTGCAGACTTCAAGCTCTTCAGTATAAACCATCTTTATATAATAGAGCAAAGACTACCTCTTTTTCTGGATTAAATTCAGATGACCCCCCCCGAAAAATGCCAGTCCTCCACACAGCATATTTTGATGATACTGTGAGCTTGGTGTGTATTTTGGCTGCGAGTGATTATCTGTGTGTCCTCTGCCAGAGATCCAGCTCGGCAGATTAACTCTGTGTGTGACTGAACGTGTGTGCTTGAACCCCCAGTACCACACACAACTAAAACAGCTTAGCATGAATTCTAGTGGAGGGAGGAGAGCACTATACAGTAGCTGCCATGGCTGTGTGAGAATAAATATTATAAGAATTTCCACTCGTATTACACAGCATGCATGTGTCAGCCTGACTGATGGCTCCCAGGGGTGACTGAGTCGTTTGGCCCACTTTCTCAGAATTTCCCAGTCCATCCACACGCTAATTTCCCTCTCCATGCCAACCTCATTTCTCAATTTGTCCCCTGGTTTGTTTCTGACATTTTTAGCTCTTTCGATCACCTGGGAGTTCATTTGAGGCTTCCTGTCATGCTGTTGTTGGTCGCCACTTCTCCTTTCATGTCTTTCACATGTCAAGAAAGCTGCAAGTTATTGGAAAAATTAGGGTAAAAGGTGACATGTGAAAGTACTTTTGGTCTAGTATTTACCTAAGTAAGAACTTGAGATACTGAGTTGAGTTTAGATACTAGTACTTGTGTATTTCCATTTTCTTATACTTTGTACTTCCTCTTCACTACATTTTGAAGACAAATATTTCACTTTTACATCTATGTTTCATAGTTACTTTTTCAGATTTACTCTTCAGACTTTTCAGATTGCATTCTTTATCAGAGCTAAAGTTGTATGTTTTCCATTGAATGGATTCACAAAAATGCTGAATATGGGATCCAATAATTAGCCAGGCAGATTGTTGGTCAAACCTAATTTCCAACTGCCCATGGGAAGAACAAGCGCTTAAGAGTCCGTTCTTCTTTGAAAGCTCTGTTTATACTGTTTCTTTCCTGGACCGCTGATGACGAGGTTTGTACCTGGAAAGCAGTCTGCCTACTTTAATCATGGGGGGATAGATTGGCAGCTTTAAGAAGGGGATGCATTTTGATAATTTGGAGTGGGACAGCATTCTCTTCGTCCACTTTCAAATTGCCTCCCCTGTAAATATATGTGAAGTTTACTTTTACCTTTGACACTGAAGTATCAGATATTTTGCAACTTTTACTCAAGTACTGTTCTTGTTTCAACACTATATCATCACCTTTATTCAAGTCTGACTTTTACGTACCTTTTACAACACTGTTTTGAATTATATGCAAAGTTGCGCAAAGCCACTATTGGATCAGCTGATAGTTTGTCATGTGAAGACAGTCATTGTATGACAAATAAGACAAAGTAAGATCCATATTAATTTGTAGTTCTCCTCTCTTCTTTCTCGGCCAGATGAGACAGACAATCCCATTCTCTCAGATGCCAAGTGGACCCAGATTCTGGCCCCGCCAGCCCACTTGCTCTCTCTGAACCCCGCCCTGGCCCACGCAGACCTCAGCCCCCGGGAGAGTCCACTACCCTTCAAGACCCTCCCTGACTCCTCCTCCAGCACCTCCCCGGGGGCCGACCCTAAAAGACATCCTGGTCCCGAGCCTCCTTCCTGGGCAGAGGAGAGGCCGGCAGACGTCCACAGCCCACCCCTCCCCCAGCCCAACATTGGCAAACTGGTGGGCACAGACGACCTCTCACCGCCACCTGTAACGGCCTGTAGTGCTGTGGAGAACGGCTGCCCCACCAGCCCTACAAGCCCACAGCTAGATGAGCTCAGCAAGGAGATAAGTTCTCCTGCAGATAACCAGCCTGGTGCTTCTGACCAGGAGGCTAAACCTCATCAGGAGGAGAGAGCCACCTCAGCAGCTGGAGGAGGAGGAGGAGGCGGCGGAACCGGTGTCAGTCACACTCACTTTACCTTTGAGGTTGGATTAGAACAGGAAGAAACTCTGCCTCTGAAAATTCATCCAAATGTGGAACCAACAATACAAAATGGGAATGGTGTCAAAGAGGACGTGGTTACTGCTGTTTTACAGGACAATGGTCAAGAAAAACAAACAGCAAATTTTAAAGAGGAGCAGATAGAAAGTGTCCTGAACAGAAGGAGAGACGTTCAACCTAGTTTTGTAGTGGAGGAGAATGGTATACGTTGCCCTGACAGGATTGCAGTTGAGGAGAAGGAGAAAAGATGTGGTCCAGGAGAACAAATAGACCAAATCTTCAGAATAACAAGCCTTCCCAATGGTTTGGAGCAGGAGAGCAGTAGTCATTCTGAGCTTAAGGAGACTGAAGAGAGGGAGGAGGAGGAGGAGGAGGAGGAGAGTTTTTCTCCCTCTCCTGTCCCCTCCAAAGAGGACTCTGTAACTGAGGAAAAAGAAATGGAGGAAAGCAAGCAGGAGAACGGTGATGGAGGAGCAGTGGGATCTGGTAGCATCCAACCAAAACTCAACAACAATCGGCTGCAGCCGGTCAGTGTTCCCTATGGAGGGGCCCGACCAAAGCAGCCGGTCAGCCTCAAGCTCCAGATCCCACAGCCGCTGTCGGGCCAGGTCCAAAATCAGCTCGGCCCGGCGGCTGTCAGCAAGAACAAAAACCAGGAAAATCAGAGCAAGAGAGGTACGCCCTCTGAAACGACACTCAGTGGGACAGATATCAGTGCAGTTGGGGTGAACGGCGATGGTATTGCCCACTCTCCTCTCCTGATGCCAACGGGGAGCCCAGACAATGACCTTCAGGCAGGCCAGCAGGGTGCTCTGTGCAGGAAACCTGCCAGTTCCCTGGGAGAAGTTGCCCCTGTGTGGGTGCCTGACTCTCAGGCTCCTGTCTGCATGAAATGTGATGTCAAATTCACCTTCACCAAGAGGAGGCACCACTGCAGGGCCTGTGGCAAGGTCAGTGGAGTGATAGAGCTGCTTTTCATATGAAAACCTGAACCAAATCCTTAACTGTAACACGCATAAAGGAGATTTGGAGATTCTTTTAAACAAATGTGTTTATATTCAGAGTTCCTCTCCCAAAAACATGTGTGTCTTTGAGGCCTTAAATGTGAGTGCATTTACTGCATCATAAAAGATCTGCAAAGCTGATCTTCAAAATATTTTAAATTGTTCAGACATGCATGTTTGCTAGCTTGCAGTCTTCCTTGCCTTTGTGAGCAGATATACCTTTTGTTTTACTGCCATCAAATGTTGATCAGTCGCATGAAACTAATGATGCTCATGTAGAAGATAAAAACAACACAGAAACTCACTTGTAAAATCTTGCTCCACGGTGCTACTTGTGGTCACGAACTTCACATGATACCTTTTTTTTAAACAAAAACAGAAAATGATAAAAGAAAATAATGATTAAAAAAACCCCAAAAAAACTCTACCTATAGTAGCCCTTATAGACTACAAATGCAGGATGCAGTGCATTAATGAGTTGTATTTAGAGTTAGGTGCATGACATTGAAAAACTCTTGCATGCTCTTCCTTTGCTGTTATCATTATTACTTTCCACACATGTTTCTTCTCCAGAAGTTCACCTCTCCTCGGGGCTTTGTCAAATTGCATTATGGGAATTGCAAAATGATATTAACCTTTCTAGGCAGGTTTAGGGACAGCCAAACTTGCAAAATAACACCAGAAGAAAGTAACTCCTGGAATGCACTAACCATCCAATCCAGTCCAATCCACTTTATTTATATAGCACGAGTTTAAACAAACACAATAGACTCTTACCTAGCATGATCAAACCTGTAATGTTTTCAGTCAGGCACAGTAAATCTTTCAGGACATAGTCAATTTATAAATGTACTAATTACACCACTTCAGACAAAACGGGGTAAATAAGTGCTCAATAGGCACACAAAAATCACCCATGCAAGAGAAAAACAAGATAAATGCTCAGGTTTTAAAATACTTAACAGTAATATTCCATCAGTGACTTTAAAGAGCTTTCCTGGACTCTGTGAGTAAGCAGCTAAATTAAATGAAGTGCTTTGATAGAGAAGTTCCTTTTTAGGCCTCTATTTAAAGATAAACTCAGTAGGTGTGCAGGTAGCTTTCTAGCATTATGGCCACCCACACTTGCAGCAGGGTGTCCGCTCAATGCTTCAAAGTGAAGATGTGGTCGCTGACACTGCACTGGAAAATCGCCGGACTGCTACTTAATTTCCCAGGGTGGTAAACAAACACAGTCTCTGCCACTTGAGCAGGGAGGAGCTGGCACTGCAGTAATACTGACACCAGCACTGGGGCCGCAAACAAAAGACGCAGCGGGATCCTCAGTGCATCCAGCACCAGACCGGTAGATCCACAAACCAGTTTATGTTGGTGCTGTGAGGCTCCAAATTAAAAGGATCCTCCACCCTCTGTCTAATGTTCTACTAAATACATGTTACTGGATAATGATGTGCAAGGAGGTGCTAATCCATTAAAAGCAAAGAGCCCTGTACACAGCTGCAGCTCGTTGATGTGCTTGCAAAGTAGAGGAAATCAATATCTATAAAATGGAACATTTACTGCAGACTTAATCACAACCTATTTCAATTCTTCGCCTTTAAAAACCTTCACGGTTAAAGAAGAAACATTTGTAGATGTGTTTTTGGTCCAGTCCTTGCATGTGCAAATAATCTTTTTTTTCTGTGGCTCTGTGTTTTGAAGGTTTTCTGTGCAACGTGCTGCAGCCTGAAGTGCAGGCTCATATACATGGACAGGAAGGAGGCTCGCGTCTGCGTCACCTGTCATTCTGCTCTGACGACTGGTGAGCATCATTGCAAGGACATAGGTAGATCACCACAACTTACGTATTGCATTTACGCGTACTCTTTATTTATATACACACAACAAGGGATGCTAGGATTTGTTTTTTTCTCCAATTTGTATAGTTCTCAGCCATTACACATGGACACATTTTTCCTTACTTCCGCTAATGATGTTTTTCTGTCCTTGTCAGCTCAATCATGGGAGACACCGGCCCCTGCAAGCAACCAGAGTCCGAACCCCAACAACCCAGCGGAGTACTGCTCCACCATCCCCCCTCTGCAGCAGGCCCAGGCCTCTGGGGTGCTCAGCTCCCCTCCTCCTACCGTCATGGTGCCTGTGGGAGTCCTGAAACAGCCTGGCAACGAGGGTACGACCTTTACCAGAAATAAAAATGCTCTTAGCACTTTATTTTTCACCTTTAACATGACATTCAGTCCCTACGACTTTAAAGTACTCAAACTTTTTGTCTATATTTTTTGCCAGTCCTGATAAGGTTGCATGCAGTTTTTTACCTTGTTTTCTTTGTGCCTGTGACTGTATGTTCAACCAAGACGATGTAATTGTAAATGTGCTGTCGTATCATCTTTAGGGTCCCTGTCACGGGAGCAGAGGAGGGTGTGGTTTGCTGACGGGGTCCTACCGAACGGCGACACAGCAGAGTCCCCCAAACCTCCGAACTCCAGCCCAGTCCCCTCCCAGTCGCTGGCCATCTCCACATATTCAAACAAATCCTCCACTTCGGAATCCTCAGAGGTAGGCTTGGCATGAGAAACATTCACCCAGAGCTAATGCTATTAGCATAGATTGTATGATCATATTAACTACTCTAGAGTTAGCTGAGCGGAGTCACAAAGAACTCTTTTCAGTTGAATTCATGGTTGTTTACTGGCTAAGTCATGGATTGTAACAAACAGGCTGTAAGCGGAGTTCAAAAGAGAAACATTCCTCGTTTGCTTAATCAGAATTAGAAATCCCAGCAGAGTGAACATTGGCTAATGTTTGCCTCCCAACAAATAACAGTTGAATGTGGTTGATTCCGTGGTCATGCTGTTCACTCACTGGGCTTGAATGCCACCCGTCAGGATGATTCATGGCCTGTTGAACAGAGTGGTTGTTGGAGCTTCATCTCATATGGCCTGATGATGTATGCAGACAGAACTTGAGTATAAAACCGGAGTTTCACATGACGGCATGGAAGTTATACTGGCATGAACTCAGGGATGCATGTATTTCGATTTACTGCAGAATGCTCATCTGGATCAAGTTCACGCGTAGCAGTGGAAAAGTGCTGAGCCATTGATATACAGAAGCTCCTGCTGTGCTTTTCTAACTGTTTCATGGTTTAGCACCGTATAATGTAGCAAATAACAGTGCCTTCAAGGCAAGAGTGAGAGAACACTCAACTCAGACCAGTAGGAATATTAAGCCTCCCAACAGTTGACCTGACAAAGTGAATGGATGATGTGTTGTGTGACTCTTGTGACGCTTTATTAAATCTAAAAAAACAACTCAGGTGACATCACATAAGTAATCTAATTTTGGTGACGGAGAGATGCAACAGAAATGGGAAACGGTAACACGCAGATAAACTAAGTAACAACGATAGATATATTTGCAATAAATTATAAAAAAACAAAAACAAATAGATGATCTGAAATCAGTAGTGCAGGGAGTGGGTGTGTGAAAATGTGCTGCAAAAACACACAAAAGGAAATGAAAGCCAAAACACAGAATGTGCGGTGAGGAGATCTGACTAAGGCCTGGCTGCTCCTCTGTTGACGCAGAGAAGAAAAGCACAGGAACCGCAAAGTGACCATGGTAGAGGGACAGTCACAATATACATAATATACAAAAAGAATATTTTAAAAAAAAAATGGTTGTGTGGAGTTTCAAAGAAGCTCAACAGGCAGAGAGGATCAAACAAAAGACTCCTTAAATTTGTATCCAGTTTAAGAGTGTTATTTGTACTAGGAAGGTTCTCTTTGGTGAGCATATATTCATATGTTGTAGTCTTAATCTTTCTTCGTCAAATTTGTGTCTCACATGTGTAAAGAATGTCAACAAACGTGTTTCTGGCCATCTGAAGGAATAGAAGTGAGACATTCACCCTCATTTTAGCCCACCTTTGGTCCACCAACTTTGGAGGAAAATTTCTTGTCTCTTAAGTTGCTCAATGTTCCATGTTTTTTTAATAGCACATAACTAATCCCACAGCTTCCCACTCCTGCCGGAAACGAGGTTGGTAAGAGCGGTGAAAGCGAAACAAAACTGAGGTTACAGGCTGTTAAACTAAAACACTGAGCTGAAAGACACTATAAAGCTTTGCAGAGGGGAACTACAGAGTGGTAAAATATGTATATAAACTAGAGCACCCAGATATACCCAAATCACAGCCAATAAAACCATTTTGGATATTACTGTGTGTTATAACATCTAACCCTACACTCCTGTCCCTCTTCTCCACCTCCAGGCATCCCATACCCCGGTTGCCCCGGTGGGCAGCCCCGTGGGCAGCTCCCTCAGCCTGATCCCGGAGGACGGGCTCCCTCCCATCCTCATCTCCACCGGAGTCAAAGGAGGTACGGGAGGCCACATCACAGGTGCTTGCCCTCATCCTCACCATTCTGCTGCCTCCTCATTGCTCCGTCAAGCTGCTGTCTTTGTGCTTGTTGAGTTTGTTTTTCATGTGCTTCATATCATGGCTCATGTTTCGACCACTCATCGCCAAACAGGTGGGAGCAGAGGATTTGTTCATGGGAGTGCAGTGATGATGTTTTAAAGATTTTGGAGATGTGATAATTTTTATGTGACTCCTTTATCATCTTCACATCCACCCTGTTTCTCACTCCTGCATCTCCTCCACTCTCATCCTCTGTTCTCTCCCATTTATCTAATTTTGCCTACACTCCTCCCTCCACCCTCCTCTCTTTCTTCTGCTCCAACTGACCCTTCTGCAGACTATGCAGTGGAGGAAAGGCCGTTGGAGATCGTCCTAATGCAGCAGCTGGAGGAGGGGGGCCCAGACCCCCTGGTCTTCGTGCTCAATGCTAACCTGCTCGCCATGGTCAAACTCGTCAACTGTGAGTTCCCAGCCAGATCCTAAAGCAGCAATTGAGGGTGTTCATGAGATGGAATTTTAAAAATGCATTATTCCCATAAGGAACTTTTGGAGGAGTGAAAATAAGTGTGGACATACTTGTGAATTATTGATTTTATGATGATCTAAGGAAAAGGGAGAGTACATATTAGTACTGTATAAAATTTTAATTGGCCTAATTAAGCTTTTGTCTGGTGAATTACTGAGCAGCCGTTGCCAAACATGCCCAAAAATTCCGACTTTTTTCTTTTTGCATTCATGTGGATGTTCTATAACTTTTACATTACATACATTACATGTCTGGCTTCACCTGGCTCTTACAATATTGGCCTTTTGCCCTTCAGACATTCAGAGTGGAAAGACACACAATTCTTGCACAATATTTGGCATCTAGTTGTCGGCATCGACCGATGGTCGGGGTGAAAGTGATACTGAATATTAGTAACCAAAGAGACAGATAACCAGTGTTTCCCACAAATATACTTTACCTCAGAAGTTGTTCAGGTATATTGACAGCCGCCCAAGCCTAATTTCTTTTTTTGTCATCCATCTGAGAGAATCAAACCATCTGTGATCGCAGGTGAGATGGAGCAGCGACTACAGACTGAGGGGGGTTGCTGCAGCAGAGCCAAAGTAGTGATTTTAGATGCATTTATTTTATCAGCAGACTAAAAAAAAGACAAAAAAAATGAGTCCAGTTATCGAAAAATGCTAAATAGTTGATCAGATAAGCAGCCAGGAAAGACGATGGGTCCCTTTTTAAGAGTTGTTCTGACTTGAAAATTTTCACAACTTGAGATGGGTTCATTCAGTTTTTTGTGATTAATTGTAGCGATTTCTGCTCTTTGCTGATATAAGACATGTGGTGATATTAGAGTTCTCTTTACAAGGAGGAGCAAAACATGCATCTAATTCATAAAAAATAATAAAACAGGAGCTTATAAAATGTTTATGGATATGATGTAACCTGGTAACCATATAGTCCTATTTCCTGTTCATCACTCCTCAGATGTAAACAGGAAGTGTTGGTATGTGACGACTAAGGGCATGCACGCTGTCGGTCAAGCAGAGGTGGTCATCCTGCTCCAGTGTCTACCTGACGAGAAGACCATCCCTAAAGACATCTTCACACACTTCGTGCAGCTCTACCAGGAGGCCCTCAGTGGTAAGAACACAACCAACAGCTCCACCAGGAAGCATACTGCACAATTATTCCACCTCCACTGTGGGCCCCTCTTGGGTGAGATAGCAGCTCATTAGTAGTTCTGTCTCAAGGCCCACAGGTGAGTCCACCTGTCTCAGTCAGGTGCTGCCCGGTTAAAAGCGAGCTAACCCTCAACTAATGTAGTATAATTTGAGGGGAAAATGTTCCAGCTCTACTTTTTGTTCCGTGGAGACGACAGGTGCACCAAGTCGTTCTCTATTTGGAAACCAGGTTACCGTCCACCACTGCTGAACTGAAACTGACAAATGTCTGAATATTAGTGCCCCACTGTTAGTTCGCTTCCCTCCAGGTGTGACACCTCACTATCGCTTGTCTTGCGTTTTTAACTCCGTATGCCGCAGAGCAAAAACAACTAACATAGGGTGACTTTGACAGCTTGCCCCCCTCAGGCTGAGTCCTCTTTCATATGCACACTGAAGCAGTTTCAGACTGGTGGAAGGGAGCCATATTGTGCATGTCGTTCCTGATTAACTCACCGTCAGTCAGTATCGGGGAGAAGTGCTGGCTTTAGCAAGTCCCAGCCACCCAGCTTTGTCATGCTATTAGGGTTATTGCATTATGTGGCATCTAAAGCCAGTGATCCCTCCGACAGATAATTAGTAACATGAACCCTGTGTGGGTAATATGAGGTTGTAGGGTGAGCAGGCGAGCTCTGTTCTTATTCATGGCTGTAGAACTCTGGCAGATTTAGAAAGGCTCCTTATTCCCTCAGTAATCCCAGGCATACACTGAAAGCCTTTGCCTTTCATATCTATCTCCCTTTTCAGAGCATGAGAACTCGGGTTACTATTTTTCTTTTTTAATTTCTTCTCATTTTCATCATTTTCTATCATATTATCCTTTGCATTTTTATTCCTGGTCCCTGTCACATCATTCCCTGCTTTTTATACTCTTACTTTATAACTCCCCTTTTCTCCCCCACAACCCTTCTGTGCCCTCCACTCTCCCATTTCACCGACCCCTCCTCCTCACATCTCCTGTATCACTAACAACCTATCCCTTCTCCTCTTCCCCTCCCCTTCTTCCTCGTCTCCTAAAGGCAACGTGCTGAGCCACCTGAGTCACTCATTCTTCACGCAGAGCTTCCTGGGCAGTAAGGAGCATGGCGGCTTCCTCTACATCAGCCCCTCCTTCCAGTCACTGCAGGACCTGCTGCTGCCCAACCCGCCCTACCTCTTCGGCATCCTGATACAGAAGTGGGAAACGCCCTGGGCTAAAGTTTTCCCCATCCGCCTCATGCTGCGGCTGGGCGCAGAGTACCGATGTGAGTCAGGGCGTCTGGGGTTCACACTATGTGGTAATCATTAAGAGGAAGTTTAGATGATGTTATTCAAGGTTATTTTAAAGTTCTAATCCACGGCCACTTGCTGCATGTTGTCCGCCCCCTTTCCTGTGACACCTTCCGATCTACCAATAGAATGTTCTCAGAGGAAAATAAGGTCTCCAGAATAATGTTTGAAGCTAGAGGGGTGGCAGGGTCCGCCACTTGTAAACAAACAAACTGAACTTAAAGGAAAACACAGTTTCATATCAATTTACTTTAAGCAGAAATTATTAGTCAATGAAGATCTTTTAAAGTCTTCGCCAAGACTGCATGGTACACCTTAACAAAACCGTTTGACGCTTTATCATAATAATAAAATTAAAAAAAAACAGAAAACATTATGTACTGACAGACCTAGAACTTATATATGTTTTCATAACAACAATACAGTAGAATTTAAAACTATAAATAAGCAAATGTTAATGGAATGATAATCATCAGATTTCATACACCAGTGTATCGCTGCAACCAAGACAGTCAGTCACATTAGTTTACCACTCAACAGTATCTCCCTGCTCATGGTCCCAACAGAGGATGTGATGTCATATAAATAAATATTGATCTTCAGTCACAGACTGTAAGAAGTCTGTGAGCTCAATGTTACAGTGTGTAGTCTGCCGGTGTATTATTGCACTAAACACAATAATAAATCAAGCTAAACTAATAAGTTGTGCATCAGTGTGTCTATTGGCTGACTTTGCACTACCACAAAACTTTGACCTGGAAATCTATCAGAGCTGGCTGGAGACCAAACAGGATATGCAGTTGAAGTGAGTATTTGCAGGGACTCAGATTTAAATTGTGTCCGATTTGCTGCATTTTGTTTAGTATTTCAGTTAACAAAGATTGTTTGCTTCCTTTTCAAACAATTCAACGAAGAGCCCAAGTGTCCTCAAAATGGTTTGATGCTTTCTTATGGTAACATTTAAAGATCCAAGTAGATCTTGAGAGCTCAGCTTGTTAGTTGTCAGAGGAGGCCTGTTGACATCATACCAGCCTGCTCTCATATGTTTTTCACAACTTCCCACGTGAACCACAAAGTCTTGTGAGAGGTTTTATCGTAGAGCCTCGTCTCCACCAAATCCTCCTTCTCTCGCAGCCAGACCTGCCAGCACACAGCGCTGCCTGGCCCTGCTAAGCCTCTTGCCTGCTTCCAGCGAGCTCGGATAGAATACATTAACAAAGCCGCGTACAGTTGAGGCTCTTGAACACAAATTGTTAGCATCGCCATGAAATTAATCCACCACACAAACTGTGTAGTTCTCTATGCTTTCACCTCTTACCTGAAGCAGTGACCAGCAGAAGGTTAAGTCACTCGCTGGCTCTCAGATCCCTGCTGAAGTACAGATGGAAGCTGAGATAAGTTTTTCATTGCTAATGAGTTTGTGGTGAGATCTTATTTCCAGCTGTTTGCTAAGATAAGGCTAAAAATAGTCATCTAAGGAGCTTTGGCTGCTGGAGAAAAAAGCAGTCTTATTTTTCACTCGTGGATTAGGAGCGTTCCTCCTAACTGCAGGCACAGTTTACTGTATGATATGTGTGTGTGGGGTCTCTTGTTCAGCTCGTTTGCATTTATGAGGACAGAAAACACAGGGAACACAAGTTGTGCAGTTAATAACAACATGAACAAAACCTGGAAACACCTCACCTCTACAATATTCCCAGAACCAAGACTTAAATTGAAATGAATTAATAAATCAAATTGCTCCAAACGAGACAGATGCAGGTTTACCGATGTAGTTGCAACAGCCAGTTGGATGAAATTGCATGACCAGGTCTTGGGCAATGCTAACGATTCTTTTGGCATTAAAGAAACTAGAACCAGCAAATGGTTGACATTTTTCCTTGAAAAATGACCTAAATGGTTGATTTATCATCAAGATTGGTAGAGATTAATTTTGTTTTGACCAACCAATCAATGCACTAATTGTTGCAGCTCTACCCGGGTCATAACATGAAAGGTGAAACATAGAAACTAAAACAACTAAATGATAATAATAGGCGACACAGAAATATTTATGTACAACATGCAGAAAAAAGACACGCAATATAACACTAAAGTACACTGAGAAAAAAAGTTGGGGAGCCTCTACAGACAAAGTTGACGCTATGGATAGATGTTTAACTTGTTTCCATATTGTGACAACTAAAAGAGAAAGTTGATGATTGAAAAAATAAGGCATTTCTATCATTGATTCTTCAACTGAACATTTCGTTTTGCAGTTTATCCGTGTCCGCTGTTCAGTGTCCGCTTCAGAAAACCCCTCTTCGGAGAGACCGGTCACACTATCATGAATCTGCTCGCAGTAAGTGCTTCGTTTGTGTGGCTGTAGATTGCTGAAAAATAGTATTTGCCTCATACGTTTTCTAAAAGTTGTGAATTCTGTGTGAAGTCCGATGATGAAATGTTCCCCTGTAAGAGCTTTGATTTGTTTTATTGAATGCTCAGTTTTTTTCTAATACCCTGTTTAATTTAGTTGAATTGTTTTCCTCATCTTTTTGTCTATCCCTGTCGCAGGACTTCCGTAACTACCAGTACACGCTGCCGGTGGTGAAAGGTCTGGTTGTGGACATGGAAGTGAGGAAGACGAGCATCAAGATCCCCAGTAATCGCTACAATGAGGTGAGTGGCAACATGACTTACCAGCTGAAAGCGAGGCGGCTCGCTCCTCCATAGTTTTTTCATTGTAAGTGCTAGAAACATGAAGTCATGTGGGCTGACGGGTAACACATCAGTTGGACATTATCAGTGGGGAAATCATGCAGCACTTTAATGCTTCAGCTTATATGTTAACATTCTCTGGTGACACAAAGAGCTCACAAATGCACAATCATGAGTATAATTTGTCAGATGTACCTTCAATTTGAATTTGATTTTTGCATTAATGTAAGAATTCCCTTGATTTGGCAGCTTTTAAGTCTTCTTACTACCCAAAAAACAGGCTTTCTCATTTGGTTATTCCATCCATAAACTAGAAAATGTACTATAGAAAGATACACTACAGCCAACGAGGAATTTTGATAAATTGTTAAAACGGGAAAACATTTCCGAGAGCCCAGCAAACATGAGTTTGGATCCAAACCCAGAGATATTTATTTTAATATGATTTCATAATGGGACAAAAACCGGAAATCTTCATGTATTCTTAAAGCTGGAGCCATAGTGAGCATTATGTTTCCACCTCATGTTATGAATAATAACAGGGGAGAAGCAGAATGGAAAAGAGGGCTTCTTTTACCTCACTTTTAATGTCACAGGTGGATAATTACTGTGTAGTCGTTACCTTTCACTCACTCTTTAATGAGATACAGAAACCATCAAGAATCACTTAATTTATACAACACTTATGCATGGTAACCAGTCGATTTCACCGTTACAGAGACGGATAGAAACCCGGATGAAAGAGTGGAGAAACGGGACAAATGCAGATGCTTTCATAGGTCATTGAACGGTTCTCTGAGAATGAAAAGAGAGGGTTCCAGGGAATAGGAGATTTGTTTTGGCTTTTTCTTTACATTGTCACCTGTATATTCTGTTTATATGGATCACTTCCTTGACAGTTCTCATTCAGAAGATGGATTTAATTCTGCTTTATTTTCGTCTCATACGTAGCACATTTGAGCTTTATTTCCCTAAATTTTCACCCATTTTTCCAACAAAATGAAACCCTCCAACACACTAATGACATCCGTGGAGGAGGCTCCTATTAAGCTGCCTGCACGTCGACACACACATGTTCCTTCATTGTAGTGGATGTGTGACAAACTCCCTAGGGTCCCTGCAGCTGAACATGAGGCGTGGGCTGCCCACTTGTTATAACGCTGCTGCTGCTGCTGCTGCCGCCTCGAGGGTGTGAATGAATGTCCGAGCAGATGAAGTGATACGCACACGGATCCATGTGGCTGAGAAGGAAAGAAGTGGCAGCGAGAGTGGTGCCGGTTGTAGCGTTTGGCTGCTGATGCAGTAACAGATGGGAACCCAGTAATGTGAAGTGGGGACCGTTTCTCAACAGCTTGCAGGCGAGCCTTTAGCGCAGCAAGTGGTTAAAGCCCTCCAGATTTTCAGTTTTATTTCTGAATTGCAAAGGATGGCTTCAAAGAGACGCGGAGGCAGGGGATTTAGCGGACTTAATATGTGGGATCTTTCAACTATTGATATCCACCCATGTCAGTGTCTTTTTCCACAATCTGTCATCTCAGCGCCATCCCATTTAACTCGAGGTCTTTACCCACAAGCCCACTGCAATTAGGCTTAACCAGGCAGGCTCTGTTAAGCCCATTCTCCTCAGCACACACACACCCAAAGGGCAGCTTAATTAGACATGGATATTATTTGTCCTTGCAGCTGATGAAGGCCATGAACAAGTCCAACGAACACGTGCTGGCCATGGGGGCGTGCTTCAACGACCGGGCCGACTCTCACCTGGTTTGCGTCCAAAACGATGACGGGAACTACCAGACGCAGGCCATCAGCATCCATCACCAGCCGCGCAAAGGTGCCGACACACAAATAAATCACTTCCTTTGTCGCTCACACTGTCTGGTTTTAATGTCTGGAGAAATCTGTTATTATTTGTCTTTTTCTGTTTACCTGAAAATAATTTGACCTCGGATGTCAGCAGTCGATTCTTGAAGCTCGACTCATTTATTTAGCCTTTTTCCTCTTTGTATTTTCAACAGTTACTGGAGCCTGTTTCTTTGTGTTCAGTGGTGCTTTGAAAGCCTCGTCGGGCTACTTAGCCAAGACCAGCATCGTGGAAGGTGAGAACTGTGACAACAAACTACATGTTGGCTGTAAAAATACTGAAATATTATCTGTATAAAGCTTCCTCACGAAAAAGTCTTCAAAAACACATTTCTCACATTTCTGGAGAGAGAATGTGAGTCTTTAGAAATGCACATGTCGCCCATCCAGTGATTCCACAAACCACAGTTCAGCTTCACACCTGCAATTTTTAACAAGCTTTTTATAAAAACTCCAAGTTAGCCCTGACAGCAGCATCACACGTGAGGCTAAAACCGCTGTAGTTTCCGCCTCAAATGATCAAAATTGTTGATTCCTTGCAGTTCAACTCGTCTATTTCAGCGCTGATCCCAGTAAGTGATCTTTTCTCTCCACCATTAGACGGTGTGATGATCCAGATCACAGCCGAGACCATGGACTCCCTACGGCAAGCCCTGAGGGACATGAAGGACTACACCATCACGTGCGGTAAAGCCGACCAGGAGGAGAACCAGGAGCTGGTCCACATCGAGTGGACCGAGGACGACCACAACTTCAACAAGGGGTGAGACAGGAAGAGAACACCAACAGATGAGAAGAGGAGGCTGGAAGAGATGCATTCATGTCACGGACAATTGAACTGATAGCTTCCCGACCGCTGCATTTACTACTTTGCCATAAAAACTCATTATGCATGCTCGGGGAAGGCCTCTGGAGGGGAAATTTTAGCAGGGTGGAATGATGTGGTTTGACGCGTCTCGAGATACAGACCCACGCAATCAATTTTACAGCAGTCTGATAAAATCTGCGGATTTAAATGCAACTGTTCACTATTAAGTATAATTGAGGCCTATCGCAAGATCGTCTGTCACTTCATTAGCAGGATGTTCTCTGCACAGATGCTGTTTTTACCTTCCATTCACCAGTGAAGTTCACCCAGTCTGCTGCCTTTATTCTTTGTTCTTAATAGAAGAGAAGAAACTTAATTGTCCACCAGAGAAGAACATTGTCTTTGACTCTGCAACACATAAAAAGCATCACAGGAACATGCAGCATATAGAACAAATATAGAAACTCTTTTACTTCTGCTTCATATGTACTTGTATTCTCTGCTTCCAAGTCCTCAGCAAACCTTGTTTGATTTAGCTCTCTGTTGTTTTGTGTGTTTGGTTATTCAGTGTGATCAGTCCCATCGATGGGAAGTCTATGGAGTCCATCACCAGCGTCAAGATCTTCCACGGATCGGAGTTCAAAGCCAACGGCAAAGTCATCCGCTGGACAGAGGTAGGATACATACAACTTGTATCAGACTTTCTGTTGATGTAACTTGTAAACTGTGATTTGTTGCTCTTTTCTGTACACACAACATCTATTGCATGTCTGTCCGTCCTGGAAGAGGGATCCCTCCTCTGTCGCTCTTCCTGAGGTTTCTTCCATCGTTTTTTTACCCTGTTAAAAGGTTTTTTTTCCATCAACATGTGAAGTTTTTCCTCACTCGAATCGAGGGTCTAAGGACAGAGGATGTTGTTCACTGTACAGATTGTAAAGCCCACTGAGGCAATGTGATTGTGATTTTGGGCTATATAAATAAAATTGATTTGATTTGATACAACACAACCAATGCATTTGGATGTGACACACTATATTTTGCTTTTAAATTCCCTTCATGCGCGGCACATTGCATGTCACTATTTTTGCTTCTAACCTCAAGTATTAGTTGTTACATAACTGGGATTGACAGACTATATATATTTATTGTTTATTTATTAATTTAATTTATGAACAGGCAGGTAAAATTCTGCATGCACCTTCATGGTCAATAAATGTGCAGTAAGTGTTTTTATTGTCTCGCTGCAATTGTACTTTACCATTTTTTTTAAAATTGCAGCTTCTTAGATTTTAATATTTTATGTTCTTTCCTCCTCACTGACAATAATTGAATATCTTTTGGTTGTAGACATAAGATATGTGAGGACGTCATCTTGGGCTTTGGGAAACACTGAAACATTTTACGCCCAAACAACTAATAGATTAATTGAGAAGAGAATCGTTGCAGCCTGAGTGCAAATGTGTCGAGTGCAGCTTTAAGAGCTTATCACTTTCCCTGTAAGAAAACAAACACAAAAAAAAAACATTAAGGTTTGTTGATCCCACTTACGTTATGCTCATTAAAGTCTAGTGAGTTCCTACATTATTGTGTTTCTTTGTTTCCCTTCAGGTGTTTTTCCTCCAGAGTGAAGATCAACCCAACGGTCTGAGTGACCCGGCCGACCACAGCCGGCTGACAGAGAATGTGGCGAGGGCTTTCTGCATGGCGCTCTGTCCGCACCTGAAGTTGCTGAAGGAGGACGGGATGGCCAAACTGGGGCTGAGAGTCACACTGGACTCCGACCAGGTGGGCTCAGATGTTTTGGGGGGTAATTGTAGATGAGCAAACATGTCAGGAGGGCGTTTCTGTTGGATGCATCTACAGTTGTGCGTTATTATAAGTTAGTGGTGAGGTAATTTGTTAATCGATTTGTTGTCCGGCATAAAATACTAAATCATTCCAACAATCAAAATCAAACAAGCACGCAAGCTTCTAAAACAAAGAGCTTTGCTGGTGGAAGAGAATAAAGAAGAAATAACAGACAGTAGACGAGATATAAAACACAGGATCATTTAAGTCTACAAACCACAAAATATGTGGAAAAACACAACCGTGTTGGTCTCAGCAGAGCCGTTTCAGTTTTGTATTAATGAAAAGTTAATATTTTGTGTTTTTACAGCTGTTATCTTTATTTTTAACATCTTCTATAAATAAAAAATAATCAATAATTTATTGAATCTGTAGCTCTAAAAGCCGTCCGAAACACACTTTTTTAGATTTAATAGAACAAACCCACTGAACTGAAATGTTCCCTGATAGTCTAACTCCAGTGTCTGTGGTTCTAGGTGGGTTACCTGGCAGGAAGTAACGGCCAGCCCCTCCTGCCTCAGTACCTGAGCGACCTGGACAGCGCTCTGATCCCCGTCATCCACAGTGGGGCGTGTCAGCTGAGCGAGGGCCCGGTCATCATGGAGCTGGTCTTCTACATCCTGGAGATCATCTCCTAGGCGTCTTCATCTTCTTTGACTCTCTGACGTCACCTCACAGCCCCGTCCTCCGTCATCTCCCTCCAACCGTTTGCACTTCGAAAGAGCCCGAAAAACTGTGTGCCGTGCCAGGCGGGGTAGCATTCCTCAAGTCGAACCTATGCATCCAAAACCACCGGCTGTTTTGCTCCAGAGGCCGTTTGGGGCCTGAGGAAGCTCCGTGTAGTGAACCTCACCTGACAGGGGCGCCGATCCATCTCTGGTGTTCACGTGAGGCGCTCCGAGCAGGAAGTGAGCGCCAGAGATCGAACTGTGTGACCCCAGGGTGGTGTTACAGCACCCATGACAAGTGCTGACCCTCCTTTGAAGTATCAGCTTGATTGCTGGAGAACACTGAAGCAAAGTAGATTTGTGGCTTTTTTGACTCAGAGCAATAGAAAAGACCTTTTTTTTAACTGATTCCTAGTAAAGTTATATCAATTAATTATGATCATAAAATAAAATTAAAAAATACATGTTTGCATCAGTATTCATCTCCAACAATACACCCGAACCATCAATGGTTTCTAGAGACTGCAGTAATCCCATGAGGACATCTGAATGACTTAATTCACCCAAAGCCGATCACAAACTAGTCCTGATTACAGTGAATGAACAAATGAATTTGAGCCCCAGAACTCATTCCAGTCGAGAATATCGTGGCTCTACAAACTGTATTTGTTTTGCTTCTCTCACCTCTCGCAATGTTTTCACATCTAAATCTGTGAATTAAGGGTTGATTTCAACCAAACCTGAGTTGGTGATTGAACAGTTGTTTTGTCCTTTTTGTCAACTTGAAATGTTTTAGGATGATAAAATGACTGATTTTGTAAAACTGAGTCTGGTGGATTCGGCCTGTGCAATTTAGCGTCCGTGTCTGGTCAAAACAAACTGGCTTTACTCTTTAACAAAGACGTTGAAGTTTCCCCACAAGCATTTAATTGCAGCTGTCGCAGCCCAAAACATGCAAACAGAGAGCCCAGGTTTAAAATACTTTTACAGTGTCAAAACAGCCACTTTTAATCTACTTTGAATAGAGTCGTAAAAACCACAAAACACGAATAATTCAAAGGAGGGCGAGTGCTTTCCATAGGTTCTGTATGTAGCTCCCATCACTCCAATGTCACTGTGGCAGCCAGGGGTCCTGAACCACTGAACTCTGAAAAATATCTGCAAAGGCCTCTGTGTAGCACGGATGCTCTGAGAGGGGGACTCGTATTCACCGCGGAGAAGTCTGGACTCTTCTTCTGCGGAACATCGCGGGGAGCTGGAAGGTGCGTCTGTGTGGTGATTTTTAATTTTTTTTGTTTTGATTTTGCACCGTGGTGCTCAGTGCCTGCAGCAGCGATTCATCACACAAGAAGAAAAAAGAAAAGAGAGGGAAAAAAAACAAACAGTTCGGCTTCACCTCTTAAGCTTTACTCATCGATTTCACCAGATGCTTTACTTCATGGACAAACACACAGACCTGTTGTACATATTTTTATAGGCGTGACGACTTCTCCTCCATTATTAACTCTGCATCTGTAGCCTCCAGTTAAAGACAGTATTACTGAAGTGACTCTGTGAAATAAGATTACATGTTAACTCTGACAGCCCTTTCGTCCTACACTAGACAGCTGATTATATATATGTAAAAAAAAAAAAAGAAGGTTCCAATGCTTTATTGATAAACTCAATCTGTACATAAAGCTGAAAATCAGAAGAAAGGAAATCAGTTTTTAATCTCATCGATCATCTCAAATGTCACGGGAGCTTGTTGTTTGTCTGGCTGTGGTTGGAAAAGCCACTCGAGTTATTTTGGTCTTTTTAATCATACAAAGAGAATAACTGTTGAAGATGTAAAGATATATATATATATATATATACAGTATAAATATATAAAAATAATTATATTAGAGCTGTATTAAATTGCAGAAGCAGTGCACTGGATTCTAAGCCATTCACAGGAGAGTTGAAGCAAGCGTCGGGGTGTCCTGGAAGACGTCTGTTTCAGAAAACTTTGTAAAGATCGAGGGGTTCCTGCAGAAAAAAAGTTTGACCTGAAGCTGAATGTATTTCATCTTACATTTCCTGCAACTTCCTGTCCTTCCAAAGCCCTAAAAATCATCACGATCATCACGCTCCAGAAGTGTGTAGGAACCCTTTCGATCGCTGAAGTGTCGTCTTCAAAAGGCCTCAGCTGTTTTAGAGTATCTACAAACAGTTTCTCTCTCTGCTCTGGACTGTGCTCTCCTTCAGCTACATGGACCTGGAAAAAAATAGAAGAATGTATTCCTCCTGTTTCTGTTTAAATCTGCAAAGTGTGTTTTTATGTTATCTGGCTAAACTAACCACCAAAAAAAAAGAAAAATCACCCTGTCATGTCCAAAATGCTCTGTACAGTGATCATCTGCATTATGGCAAATATCTCCATCTTTAATCATGCTAATATAAAAACCAGAAGGGGCTAATACACAACAAGTGCTGTCGACACAGTACGAGAGGTTTTGTTGAAGCATTTCATTGAGGAAAAAAACAATCGTCATCACAAGTGAGAATCAGACAATCACATGAAAATCTGCGGAAGAGCCGACGCTTCGACGAGTTTCAATTAGACCCGTAGCTATTCTGTACTCGTTTGTTACTCAATTTGAAGTACTTTAGGAGCTACTGTAGCAACGTTAGCGAAGCTGATTTCAAATGTTCAGTAAAAGACTGAATGAGAGGTCAAAGGTCACCAGCTCTGGGTTTATTACTGTGATCATACCAGAGCTGGTGCATCTCAATCACTGTGTCTTCACTGTGTGACGTCCATCAGCTGCAGTTCTGTTTTTATAAATTAGCATAACGAAGAGGAGGAGACACGAGGATTTATTTTTCTGACTTCCTGTTACGTCTTATTTTGGCAGAATCTGATGTGTGCAATATGTGTCCTAAATCCAAAAGAAAAAGGTGCAATTTGTTTGACTGAAAAAGTAGCATTTTCTTTTTTTTTTCTTTTTTTTCTATTCAGTTGTGAGATGTTACTGTCAAATCTATAACACTGCATGCAAACAGAAACATGCTTGAAATGGTGACGAGAGCAAATCAACTCTGCATTTTAACAGTTATATCTTCTAGTTTGTGGATGAAACAAAAAAAAAACCATTCAGTTCTGTCATTGACTGAGTTTTGTTAATATAATTTTCTTTCTTTTCTAAATAAACATCAGTCAAAAATGTTTGAAAAGCCAAAAAACCCTGTACATCTTTTTTTCCTTTACACTACAAATGTCAAGAAAAGTGGTCTTTATCAAAAAACTGTAGTATATGTAAAATAAAAACTTATAGAAAATTGAAACGAGTGCTTAGTTTTTGCTTTCTGGTCAGTACTGGATATTTTTACTAAAAGACAGAATTACAAATAATTTGAAACATGACAGTGTGAAATTAAAACCAAGTGTTTTTAATCAGTACATTTTTAAGCAGGGAAGGCAAATTCAGTCCACGTTTTAAAAACAAAATATAGCCTCGATCCTGTTTGAGATTATTTATGTAGCATTCTGTAAATATAAACGTGACATCATTCATCTTCGTAAACAAGAAGTAGGTGAACAAACAGAATGAGATGATGGGTAACAGTACGATGTAATCATTCAGGCCGATGTTCATGGTAAACTTAAGTTACGATGATTGACGATGTTAAAACTGCCAACAGAAGGAGAAATGTTGTGACCACAGTAACGTTTGGCTAATAAATAACGTTGCAGACAGTGTTGAGGTAAACCTGGAATTGGTGTTCATGTAGTTGGCTCAGTATGTTTGTTATGGCTTCTTACAATGCTGCAGCTCAAATTTTAAAGGGTGAGTTCACTCAAATAACTCAATAACTTAACTTTTGACCAGCAGTGTGTCTTTTCAGGAACAATGTTTGTGTTTCCCTTCTCCAACCAACGATGTTAACTTACAGAAGGACTAACTTTTGTCATAGACCATATTCACACGGCAGGCTTTTTCTCAGAAGTGCTTGAATGCTCTAATATTATGATCAGAGGTCCTATAAATGTAAGGAAGTCTGACAAATCGCTATCTTTCACTGCTTCCTAATTGATCGACAACTGAAAAGATGATGGCAAAGATCTCGAGGGACATCAGGCCATATTTCAAGGTAACCTAGAACACAGCAGTAAAAGATCTGAGCAAAACAAATGGCTGCCGTGTGAATGTAGTCTAAAGGTCCTTGAACACAATTTTTCTGGGTGGGTTTTTCTCTCCCGCAAGTTAAACTATCGAGCCGTCTGTAATTTAGGTGAACTGGCCCTTTAAAAGAGTAAAGATGAAGGATATATCCTAATAGTATCTGCTTCTTGAGACGTCTGATGCATAGTTTAAAAAATGAGTTACATTTAAATGAATAGTTTAAACTTATTGTATTAATGAGAAGATCAACAGAACTATCTTGGGTGTGTTAAAGGTGGAGCAGGAGATGGGAGGCAATTAGCTTAGCTTAGCATAAAGAGTGGAAGCTGGGGGGAGAGCAGCTACCATTGCTCTGCCTGATGTTTAAAATAATAAACCTGCCCTCACCTCTACAGTAGACAAAATGGAGACTTGTTGTCACTGTGAGTTTGCCAGGAAACCAGCAAGTGTTGTAATCAGTGAACCTTAGAGGTGCTAGCACGTGTATTTTTAACCTTTTAAGAGAACACGGTTAGCGGTTTCCCCCTGCTTCAAGTATTTATGCTAAGCTAAGCTAACAGTGTCTGCTCGATCTGCTCATCTAACTCTGTTTAGATACTTCTGAAAAGATTGAAGCTATTTATTTGACTAAAATATGTGCAGGACTCAAAATCACTTTTTAACCACATCATCATCTGAAGATAAAATTAATATTTCGCTTTTTTCGACTGAAACTCTCAGATCAGCTCAGGTGTGATTCTGTGCTATCCAGTATGAACAAGACAAATATAAATCTAACACACCTAAAGCCACAGGTAAGTGAGAGTGCAGTTTAGTGACCACAGTGAGGAAATATTAATCAAAGTAAAAGGTGCCAAAAAGGAGTGTGGTCTCTACTATAATCATATAATCGTACCTTCTTATAGTATCATAATTCTTGGCTTGCTCCTGTAAAACGTCTATGAGTCTACTGTAAGTGCTGCATCTGCCTGCGTTCCCGAAACCAGCTGAAACGTGTGTCGAAATCATAAAGACAGCCCGTCACATCTGAAGCTCTCGTGTCATCATAACAGGTTTGGCAGATAAAGGCGATTTTCAAATATGCAGGATTTTACAGCAACAGTGATTACTTTGGTATTAGTGCATAGGTGCAGTTCTAGATACCAGAGCTGTATAATATGAGGAAAATGTACACATTCTTTGATATATTAAGTAGAGTCATGTCGGGCAGCAGGTTCAGGTTAGCTCGACGCTGAGCCCCTTTAGCAGAGGACACACTGCCTGCCGTCCTCCAGGAGACGGAAGTTTTCTCTGGTTTGAATCTCTCGAGGGGCCTTCACCTCATCAGACCCGATGCATCAACAGCTTATGTCTGCATCTGTGGTGATTCAAACAAGAAAACAACCTTCCCCTTACGTAGGACAATAATATGTGTCCATCAGACGTGTCTGTTGGTAAGACCAAGGTTCACATCCCCAGAGTCCAGCTGACCTACCACAAACCAGCTCCATGTCTCCTCCTGGTGGACCGCAGTATGAAAGGGAGCTCTTGTGTCTTGCAAATGTGCAAAAGTTTTTGACAAGTCAAAGACCCGCGTAGGTCTGAGTCCAACAGACCGTCCTCATCACATCCCAAACTCCATCCTCTGAGTGTTTATGATTGAGTGCCTTTTATCTGCGAGACAAAGGAGATGTTGTTAGTGAGGTGAGTTAGCCCGGCTCTGTACAAAGGTATCCCAAAAACCCCAGAGCTGACCTCTGGGAAGTCACTGCTCCCAGCCAGGAAACGGCCTGAAATATAACCCTCCATATGACCAGAAACTGAATTAAACAAACAAGCTATAATTTGTAACCCCATGAGCTTTAAAAGTGCTGTTAGGATTTCGTTACTTTTGGACAGGGCAAGCTGTTTTCCCCGTGCATCTAGTCTTTATGCTAAGCTAACCAGCTGCTATCTCTTGTTTCATGTCTAATACAAAGACATAGGAACGGTATCCATCTACTCATCCAACTATCAGCAAGACACTGAATCATTTTGAATTATTTTCATTCAAATCAGACAAAACAGCTGAAGAAAATGTACCTTTTATCTTCTGAATCGTCTTTAATCTTTCAGCAGCATCTAAACGAGAACCTTGGAGATAAAACAGAGCCAACATCAGAAGTCTGACAGACTGTTGCGTTTGTCGAGCTGTAGAAATATGAGCACTGTCTCTTTCACGTTACCTGTGACTGGTCGATCACCAGCCAGCGCTCTGTGCTCGTCTGCATGTCCTGTCCGCTCAGAGGCTCCCGGAGTCGGACCTTCACTTCAACGCGACCTCCTGTGGCCTTTCGACCATCCATCACCTGACGCGAGGTTTAAAGTTACAGACATTTACAGGCTCGCAAGTCGCCGACTGAGGATCAGACTGAACCGCAGCACTCCCTCCTGACTTTTATCACTCACCTCTACGATCTCCCTGATTTCACTCTGTGTCTCCAGTTTGTCCAGCTTCAGGAGGGCCGTCCCGATCGGCTTGTCGCTCCGCAAGAAACCACTGTGAGATGACACACAGCGACAACGTCACCACTGGAGTCCCAACACAGTAAAAACACACAGCTTAGTTCTAACTCCTCTGACATGAATGGAAGTACAATAACATGGGATGCATGGGATCTTGAGGAGTTGATCACCATCTTCCTCCCTCACTCTCCGACTCTCCCTCAGAAGTCTCGGCGACCAAATGAAACGCACCGTTACCTTCGGCGCTGTGGTCGATTATGAGACTGAACTCTGCACATTTGTTCCAGCAGCTCAGCGAGGATGTGGCCCTGCGATGTGACTCACCCTTTGTGCAGCAGCTCCAGCTTGATGCCTTTTGACGCCACCACCCTCCTGAAGCCGCGGTGGTTACGGTTTATTGACAGGGTGAAGCTCTGGTTATACTCTGGTGAAAAGAGATGCAGCGTTCTGAGACTTCACACTCAAACTGTTTCAGGCAAATAAACAATAGATATAGTTTGATTTTGTATTTCTTTCTACCTGAAATTCCAAAGTCATTAGTTTACAGACAACCCTTTTGTAAATTAAATCCACAAGGTGACTCAACATTCATATCAATCTATAATGGATTGTTAAATCATAATTGTATCATTCTTATTTTATTTACACAAATAAAAAACAAGGACATTTACAATAATACTAATAGTTCTTATAGGATCACATGTATCAATGAGTTTTGTGTCCATCCCTGTGAAACTTCAATATGTTCTGATCATCCAAAGTGACAAGAAAAGTAATGGTGGATAACTAGATAGTGCTTTCTTGAAAAATTATAAACTTAAACTAAAAACATTTCACATATATTTGGGAAGAAATCTAACCGCAGCTCTACATTGTTGATACCAACATGACACATAAATCTACAGCAATGTTCACGTCTCACCTGGGGAGTTGGTGTTCTTGATGACTGCTGTTTTATGTTTCTGCGGCTGCTCCTGGTGGCAAATACAGGAAAGCAAACACTTTAAAGAGAGAAGTCGCCAGCATGAACTGTCACAGCAGCCTGAGGTGGCTGCGACAGTGACAATGAGCTGAAGCCTCTCACCGTGCTCGGGTACGGGAAGTCAAACTTGACGTAGGCGTCCAGATCGTTTGTTTGGATTCCTGGAGGAGAAAGTTCACCACAAAGCATCAGCCAGCTTCTCCTCCAACATTATTTTTTTTTCTTAAACTCTTGACTGAATTTGAAAGATTATATAAATAACAAATTGTTCAGCACGGCCATTTCTAGCAACAACAAAAACACAGAAAAACTTCAAAAGTAACTGTGGATCTCCTGAAAGTGTTTCAGAACCGTTTGTTCTCCAGCATTTCCAGACACCATGCGGACCTGCTCTACTGTATATACAGACTGATAGGTGGAGATTTTAGTTTTTACCACTCGGAGCAGGAAGATTCATCCCTTTGACGATAACAATAACCATGTCAGTGCTGCTCAGATCTGGAAATATCCTGAAATGGAAGGGAAGAAGAAAATAGGTAAACAAGAAAAGACAGAGAAAAAGCCATGAGGGATTAATTGCTTTGGCATCTATGTGAAGTACAAACACAGTTAAATCCTAAATGAAAGAGAACTTGAATCAGAGGTGACGGGGGCTCTGCTCTGGAGCAGAGTTATCAGTTCTTATAGTTTCATAAATACCTACCCTACCTTCAAATCTGAGTAAAATGTTAGTTAACTCTGAACTTGCAGTGAATCTATCAAACAAGTGCCCACCTGACAGTGTGAAACGACCTTTCCTCAAAGTGATGTTTAGGAGGAGGCAGACCTCTCGACTGAGCCAGCTTCAGCACCTCCAGGCTCTTCTTACAACTCTCCGCCATCTTCTCAAACCTGCAGCACGCACACACGCACACACGCACACACGCACACACACACACACACACAATCGATAATTGATTAATTTCATAAACTCCAAACAGGTCAACATGTTATTTGTAATGAGCTGCAGCTACGGTCCACTGTTTTAGGAGAGTTTATAGTTTTCTATATAAACGTAATAAAAAAAAGCAGGTTCCTGCTTACTTTGTTGTTTCGGTGACGTTCCCCAGGTGTGTGAATTGCTTGGAGTGAGTCATACATTTCTGAAAGAAGGGAAGAAAACTCAGAAATCTCAAAGAACATGTTTGTCTTTACAGTGAGACAAGAACAGCACAGAGCAACCAGAGTGGGATTCTATGCTCTTTTTTTAGCTCCAGAATTTGGAAGCTTTTTCACAGAGATGAACATTTTTGAAGTTTCTTCGATGGAAGATCTGAACATGATGCGGGCAGAGACAATGGAATAATAATAATAAAAAAAATTAAATTAAAACCTGAAAGTAGTTTACTTGTAAGAAGGTTCAGTTTGTTTTGTAAACGCTAAAATGGTTGTTATCAATTTTAGTTATTTTATAACTAAGTAATTGATGTGTACACTTTCTGAACTTTGTAGGTTTATGAAATGATCATTTTTTCAAAATCCTGTTTCTATTCTGTTTCCTTTTAATAATAGTTTAGTACAATGATCACAATTACGCATAAAGATGATCAACAATAAATCGTATTTATCCTGATAACAACCTGCCCTGATTGAACATGATGCTCTTTTTAACCTCACACTTTAAAAGTTTCATATTCAAGATTGGAAAATGTTACGCCACTATAAAAGTTTCTCAAAAAGTTCCTAAAAAATGGCTATATGAGAAATAAAACTACATCTGTATCAAATTATGCAGCAATAACACACTTTTCTGGACACAACAACATCTGCAATCATGAACAGTTGTTTTTACCTCATACTGCTCTTTGAGGATCTTGGCCAGTTGAGTGTAAACCTGCTCTGCCTTCTCCGAGATCTGCACGTCACTGTGATGAACCAGGATGAAGTCCTCGTCTTCGTCACCAGGGGGCGACGGCACCTACAGGCACAGCACAGAGAGGGTTGGCCACAGTGGAACAAAATGTTTCATGAATTTCATGAATGTTTTCATGAATTAATCCAAGCGCTGCCATAAATTAAAAATTCTCACTTTATCTCTAAATTATTTTTTTCCCGGCAAAATATTTTGTGCCCCTGCGTCCACTGACACACAGTATAAAAAAGTTAAACTTGACTTATTCTAGTTTTGTAAAATATTTATTATATTAACTGTGTGACATTTTTAACTACTGAAACAAAAACTAGTCGTAAGTTTGTCAATGTAACAAAAGTTATAACAATTTAAATCAGAAGAAAGAAATACTGACTTGAGACAGATCTCTGCCTTCTACTCTCACCTAAAATCCACTGACTGAATGAGGTGTCCTTCTAACACCAAACTGGGTTTTGGTAAATCATACAAAGTACTCCTTGTCTGTCAGAGTAAATCTCCTGTCTGCTCACCGTGCTGATGTCCACATTTCTACCGCTGCGTGCAGCTTCGATCATGGAGTCGAAGCCCTTGGCGGTGCGGAGGAAAACCTTGGCCTGCTCCATGTCGTTCTTCTGCTTCGCCTGCAGAGCCGCCTTCATGTACTGCTTCTTCCTGCCCTCCAGGAACTCCAGCTGTTGAACTGCTGGAGGGACGAAGATAGACAGAACGTTTGTTTAAAGTGATTGTAAACAACTTTAGCAGATGTAGTTTTCAGGTACAACGCTGACTTATTTTTGGGGCCCATGTCAATACCAGTATGAAAGCTTTCATCCCAGGACAGTATGAGCTGCTACAAAGCTTAACTTGTGAATTATTTTAATATATTTTGATTATTTTTTTTTTAGGTGTCACAGAGGTTAAATGGACTTCTATGAACTGCTCCACAAGAGGCTGAACTGAGTGTCTTGGAGTGTTTTGGAGGATATGTTGTTTCCCTTTCAGACTGACCGGTTGGTGAGAGTCCTTCCCTGGTCGCTGTTCTGTCAGGTGAAGCTGAAGGAGTCCTTTTCCTCCTGTGGCCTGCCGCGGGGACATCTAAAGTGGGCTTCTTCAGCTCTTCTGGAGCAGCAGGCTTAGACTAAAACACAAAGACACACACACAAAAAATAAAAATAAATCAAATATCATCGATTTATCCACAAAAACTTAAGTAAACTAAATAACTATGAAATAAAATAAAAATGACTATGAAATAAAAATGATCCTGATGCTAGCTCACCTCCTCTTCCTTCTCCTCCTCCTCGTCATCGTCTGCTATTTCCACATTATCAGTGGAGGCAAGCTTGTCAGCTGCCACCAGAGCAGCAACGAATCCCTGCTCGGCTCCTGTCGCCTTCTGGCCTGGGATTGGAGGAAAACCTGAAAGATGAAAGCAAATTCTCATTCTGACCATCAAATGACAGCATCTAGATCCACTCTTTTGGTCATGCACATGTCTCACTGACAGTGCAGAGTGCCACTCCAGGACTGCAGAACCAGAAACACAATCAAATCCAGATTTACAGAGCTAAGCGCATCTTGGAAGTTACACCGTCAACTCATAAACCTGAATTGCAAAATGATCTCACCAGGCGGAACAGGCAGCTCCTCAAAGTTGACATCTTTTCCTAGTTTGTGAGCTCGAATGGCACTCTGATATTGCTGCAGGAGGAGAGAGGTTGAATATTCAAACACAGCAGAGCAAATGCTACTATTATGGGGTAAAAGGAGAAAAGATCTGTTGCAAGAAATCGTTTAATCATCAAACTTCAGCTACATTATACAGATGATAACTCAGATTCATATGTGGTTATAATGTGCCAACTTAATTCAATGTATTACACCAGTAAGTGTTCTATAAAGGAAAAAAAAACATCAGAGGAGAGTGTGTCCTTGAACCTTGGCGATACGGTCGTGCATTCGGGCCTTGCGGTCATCTCCACTGGCTTTGGCCTGATTGGACGCCTCCACGTACTTGGCTCGTCTCTGCTCGAGAGCCTCCAGCACATCTTTGGGAGCAGCGGGGGCTGATGGAGCGGCAGGAGCTGACGGAGTGAGGAGACAATGTTCAAAGTGTTGAAGAGCTTTGCAGTGAAGCTGCACTTAGGGACTTAGCTAAATGCTAACACGAGCATGCTAATATGCAAAGAAGAAGATAATAAACGTTGACATTATTGTTATCACCTGGAGCTGCTGCAACAGGTTGGGTGACCTCTATGTTTTGCCCAGATGAAGGTTCCTTCACTGGAGCAGAGCCTCCGCCTGCACCTAATAACAGGAGATAAATACAAAACAAAAGATTCTGGACAAATTGTTTCTATTATCTGTACCTCTTCAACATATAATCCAGGGTTTGTACTATAAACATACTTTTAAAACAGTTATGGCGGATGGGTCTTTGACAAGAACAGATGCCATTAACAATTTCATTAATTTTGCAGGGAATAACGCACTGATCTTAATGAGAAAAATTCAAAGAAAAATTCCGATCTAGCGGATTTTAATGTTTAATTGGATATCTAATTGGGTTTGAATGAATTAAAGTGGATTGTTGGGTCTCCACTGAGTGTAATTCTAGTTCTGTTAATTGCCTTATAGATTCGGCCCATGAAAGAGATATATTCATAAAGTTTACTTGCTTGCTTTCTTAATAAAAACATGTTGTAGCACCATTTCTATGATGATTTTGTAATTACTATGACAATAAAAAGTAGTGAAATGCATCACTTAAAGGCGTAAATGGCACCAAATGGCCACATTGTGTCTATGTCTCACAGTTTCTTCTAATGATGCATTCAGTTTTTAGGGAAATCCTTTAGCATCCGAGTCACAGTGGGCTAATACAACAGTTACATGTTCGATAGCTTGTGTGTTGTAGCCAAGCTGTAGGCTATTGCATTCATAATGAGAGTGCCATTAGTAACAGCTACCTTGTATTGATTTATCTTTCAGAACCAGACACACACAATGTTTGCATTGCATTTAAGTGCAGTAAATTGATCAGCCGTCTCAGGATTCATTGTTTGCATCAAGTCTTAGGGGAACATACAGAGTGCATTCGAATAGATGTACACTCAGCCTCCACCACAGCCAGTGTTGCTCACCCTGTCCTGGAGATGGAGGGAGGCCACTCAGGTCGACTGCTTGTCCTTTCTCCAACGCCTCAATCACTGCGTCGAACCTCTGCACAAGAAAATACCAGAACCCCAAACTCAGTCAGACATAATGATGGTCTTTGTCAACTGCCAAATTGTTGGCATGTCTCACATACTTCAGTGTGAAATCCTGCAGTCAGAAACTGTAGCAGCAGATTCCGACAACAGACTGCACAAATTATGATGTGTGACTGCATGTTAGTATTTAAACATAAAATAAAAAAATTAACATTTTGGGACATGAACATCTCAGGTGGTTTAGTTTCATGGCTGATGCCTGGTATATACTCTTAGACAAGATGTTGATTAAAAAAATAATAAATAAAAGACTATAATTCTGAACAGGAACAATAAAAAAGAGAAATAGGATCATTTTCTTCAGCAATAATCCTGCAAGGCATCAGGTTAAAAACACAGTCTGTCTGCCGTTATCATCATCATCAAAAATAAACCACGTCACATTCCTTTTGCTTAGCAAACCAGTTTGAATGCTGCTCCAGGTCCGGACAAAAACAAAACTTTGTTATGTGCATCTAACTCACTCACAATATAAGCGAACTTAAAACCTAACAACAAAATGTTTCATTCAATAGTCAGTTGAAGCGCAGAAAACGCATTTTATTTAATTACATGGAAAAGACGAGTCTGTTTGCAACCTAAAAAAAATAAAAATTGGTATCTAAACATTTTAAAAATGACAAAATCCTCATGAACCAGATACTACAAGGATACAATTCTCACATTTTTATCAGTCACTGCACAGTTTTTTTCTTTAACACTGTTACAAAACTATTATTCACTGAGAAAAAAATTCTGGCACACAACACGGATTCAAATTTATGTAAAACACAACCCTGCACATTCAAATTTCTGCACAAAAGACACTGACTTGACTTTAAACAAATCACTCAAGTTGGGAGTCAGGTTTTGGAGGTTTGGAGTTTTTTTACTCACCTTGCTGGTCCTGAAGTGAAGCCGAGCTTGCTCCAAGTTTCCTTCCTTCTTTGCGCTCAGAGCTGCCATCTTGTATTCTTTCTGCCTCTCTATGAGCATCGCCTTGGTTGCCTCATTCGCTGTGGATCCACGGGACAAAAAAAATAAACAATTACCAGAGTGAAAGGCAACATTCATCACATTTTGAGAAGCTAGAGGACAACGATTCAATATATCTAACACTGAAAAAAGCTTCCCTAACCCTAACCCTAGTTACAAACTCAACTACAACCCTGATTCCAAAAGTTAAGAAACCAAGAAAGTGAAACCAGAATTCAATCATTTACAAACAAACTGTGTTTACTGACAAAGATTTTGACAAACTGTTCCTGAGCCCATAAAGTAATATCCTTTATACAATCATGTGTTTCACATAGCGAACAGGAATTCAAATTATAAGTTGAACGCATTCTATCCTTTATACCCAGTATGACAACTGATACAAGTTCACATTATCCAACTCACACGGACCATCTGTCTGAGGCTGGCCGGCAGGTTCGTCTGGAGACGGGATGCTGCTCAGGGTGGGATGGGCCGAGGTCGATGACTGCTCTTCTTCACTGCTGGGTGGGACGATCTCTGGTACCGACTTCTGCTTCTCATCAGAAGGACTGGAATCGGGAGGTGAGGGAACAGGAGGAGCCGGTCGTTGGGGAACAGCAGGACGAGAGGCGGCACTCGGAGCTCCAGTGGCAACAGGAGGAGGGATCTCTGCCTCGTTCACAGGTCTTCCTTTTTTCACACCAGCTAACATTGCTTGCAGAGTCTGTAGAGAGTAACAATCAGTAGTATAGGATATCTGAGTATTACTTGTGTAATGAAGGATGATGAAACGAGAAAATGAACAAAGCTCAGCAAGTATGAGTTTTGAGTATTGATATACTAGATAAAAAAACAGCGTGATGTCTTTTAATGCGGGGACAAACCTTGTGATCAGACACATGAATACCAACAGATTGAATTTCAACAAATCTGTAGCTTTTGGGCATATTTAAAGTTTCTCACATATCAAACCCGCAGGAAGAAAAACTTTCCAAGCTGAAAAATGGCTTTATCCATCTCCTGAATAAATAAAACTTCAGTTTGGGAGTTCAAAAGTGGTACTCGGACGATAAAAACAACAGATAATACAATAAAAGCTGGAAGGCCTTTTTGACAGAGAGATTAATATTGATGTATTGATATAATATTGATCTTTATAACAGGCGCCTCATTAGAAGCCAACTAAGGCTGCCTGAAACAAACGTTTACTTTCATCATCCATTACTTACTAAAATTTCAATCAGTATTCAAAAAGGCTAAGATGATGTCCTTAAATGTCCTGTTTTGTCCGAAACCCCAAAGATATTCAGTTGACTGTCAAAGAGGAGCAAATAAACCAGAAGATATTCACATTTAAGTAACTTTTTTAATCAAACGATCACCAGATTATCAAAACAGCTGGTGATAATTTTAAAAGTCAACCACAAATCAATTTATTGCTGCAGATCTGGTAAAAACAAATCTGTGTTTCATGTTATCCCATTCCATAAAATTTTCCATATTTGATCAATAACGGAGAACAGTCCACAGTGAGCTCAGGCAAAAGTTTCACTCACCTTCAGGCCGCGATCGTATCTTCGGGCTTTGGATGTCTCCCCTGCAGTCTTGGCATTTTGTAAGGCCGTCTTGTACATGGCAAGTCTCTCCTCCAGCGTGTGTTGGAGGCTGCCTGGCGCTGCTGAGGAGACCTTTACTTCCTGCTGCTGCTGCACCAAAACAACAGGCGGGCACTGTCAGCATCATCTGAAAACAGCTGGTCAATCTATGCTAGGTCAAGAGATTACTGGGCACACAAAACTGTGGGATGTAAAGTATTTGTCCAGGATGACTAATAGGAAGAAAAAATAATAGAGTGATTGCAGATTTTCACATCTAAATCTCATCACTAATTGCTTGTTTAAAATACTAGACAAAGTATCTTAAGTATCAGGGACTTACCTCAAGAGCATATATTGTATCAGTCATGTTGTAAAGTAAACAACTACTGCTTAGACATACTTACAAAAAAAAAAAAGATTTAAGACAATAACAGTCAGGAGCAAGGAGAACAAGTAAGTCTGCCCTTTTCTTTTTACCAACAACAGCGAAACCTCTCCACCACTTGACATGTATTCTGTTGGCCAGTAGCGTCAATTACAATGCTGGCAGAGAGCAAGCAGCATGCATTGTACCTGCGGCGGTGGGGACTCTGGTGTTTCAGCTTGAGGAGACTCAGCAGTGTCAGAGGACGGGGAGGAAACAGTTACAGGATCATCAGCCTCCCCCTCGCCCACCACTTCCTGTAGCTCTGCCTGATGAGTAAAACATACAGCAATTGATCAACAGCCAGCGTTGATTGTTCATACAAGGCTGGATTTCAGAAGTGTGAGACAAGTTTTCCATTCGACAGTTTGGTTAAATGTGCAGTTGTTGTTGACAATCGAAAGTCCTCTAATCAAAAATGTGTAGATGAAATTAAGGCTCTTCAAATCAATAAATGAACAACAATGAACGGCCTCATTAAACTGTAATGTATGACCTGGAAAAAACAACAATACTTTTCAACCCAATAAAGCTGTTTTATCTCCTGCTTCTGTATCAAGGTTACAGGAATGAGACTACAGTATGTGTCTTCCTGTCCAGCTCAACTTCATACTGAATAAGAACTGATTCTGCTCCAGCTGTTTAACTAGTTTGAGAGGAGGTTCAGTGCCTGAATAAGCCAGGCGACATTGTTGCAAGAACATCATCTTCGTGGTTACAGAATCTGTCAATCACCACAAGAATAAAGTAGATCAGGAGCCAAAAACGTTTGCTTTTATCTCCAACAGGCTTGACAACTGTAACGTGATCTTTTCATGTCTCAGTAAAAATTTGATCAGACAGCAGCAGCTAATTCAGAATGCTGCTGCCTCACTTAGACCCAGAGAGCGGAAAGCATCACTCCAGTTCTCAGATCTCAGTACTGGCTTCCTGTATGTCTTGACTTGACTGCTACATTATGAACCGTCCAGACCTCAGACATCTGTCTGAGACAGGCCTGCTTATATGAGCCGAAACATAAATCAATATTCATCTCTAAACATAGAGAAGCAGCATCTCAAGTTTATGCACAACATATGTGGAACAAATCCCTAAAACTTGGTCCAGCTCTTTACATTCTTTTAAATCAATGCTTGAAAACGAAGGCTTTCTGTTTGCCATTGCCATTCATCAAATTAAACATGGAACTATTTACCCATATCTTGCACTTGAATTGTAATTTCCACCCATCTTTTTCTACTGTTGTACTTACAGCAGGCCTGCCTATATACAGTATGTGTGCTTTTTTCAGAACACAGTCAAAAGTGTGACATGCTATCACTGGGATTACTCTGGGGATTATAGTAAGCGCTCATCCTTGAATGAATCCATAAAGTCGCAAATTCATCAAACAGGAAACAAAGGACTTTGAAGATGACCCTGAAATCTAAGCAACAACAAACTCTGTTATGGGGCAGATAAATACAGAACACTAACCAATAGATCTTCATCATCCTCCAGATTAGCATCATCTTCATCATCATCCATGTCTCTCATACACTCATCAGCCATTCTGGCGATGTCTTCCATGGGCAGCGGGCCTGCGACACAAACATGATGCCATGTATTCAACTGGGTTTGCAAGAGATCAATAACAAATATCAGATTGTAATGTAGTATTAATGTAAATGTCAACAGTGTCACTGGCAAAAAACATTTCCCCACGATTATAAACATGCAGAAACATTTCTCGGTCACGTTGTTGCAGGAGGTAACTCACACGTATCATGATATTCTATATGGCCAAAAGTAAGCGGATTCACACGTACACACACGTGTGTCATTCTGCAGGTTTCGAGTACAATAAAACTGTAACTGTACCTCTCTAAGGACCAACAATAGTATTGTTTGCTGACGTATTGTTTGGATTTTTCTAGACGCAGGTGTGAGCTTGACACATCATACTGTTTTACTGTAAAAAGGCAAATAAATTAAAAGGAGAACATTACACTGTTAGGAGACCTTTGGGAGATGAATATAAGGGTTTGAGGGATGTTTGTGTGTTAACCTGACAGTGCTCCAGGTTACAAAAGAGATGTACCTAAAGAAATATTTTTATGAGTTAAGAAGAGTGGAAGAACTGCAACAGGCGCTCACATTGACCCCATTATCCAACACCTCTGGAATGAACTGAAACACAGACTGTGAACCAGAGCGGTGCTTGGCAGCTGTAGTGCTGCTGTGGCTGAATGTGAACAAATAGGACATGGCGATGTTATCAAGTCACTTGGATTGATTTATATCCACTAATGTCAAAATAAATTTGACAAAAGGACTTTATTACTAAATGATAAACAAGTGACCTTCTGATTACTCGACTGCCCGCTCTACTTCCTGAGCTACAGCTGCCCGCATTACTACTTTTATTTATTGACAAAATGAATTATATTCACAAAATGATTCGAAAGCTAAATAGAAAGAGCAGCACGTGCATCTGAACCAGTCACTTGCCTCACTGCACACAATGTGGGAACATGTGATTTAGAGGTTTGGATTTAGAACCTAATTTTTTGTATCATATAGCGCATGTATTAGAGTCCAACTCATCAATTAGCTCATACTTTAGTCTAAATTAATGAAAAATGCTCGTCACATTTTCCCAGAACCCAAAGTGACGTGCTCAGATTGCTTCTTTTGTCCAACCAGCAGTCCAAAACCAACGTAAAAGTAAACAGTATGAAATTGTTGTCCATTAAGGTCAGTTTATTTATTCAGACATGAAAATGAAGAGAGCTTGTTTGTTTAATCTTTTCAGGCATAAAAAAAACAAAACAAAACCACACAGTGCACCTTTAACTGATACCTCATTATTTAATCTTTTGAACTCTTAATATATCTGTATCTATAAGACTACAGTATGTACTGACTGGAGGCACAGGAACGCCGACACATCACTGGCCCTGAACTTCATGCACATATTAGCAAAATTATAACAACTAATAGTTATTATTAGTTTACAGGGGTTGTGTACCAACACCCATAAGATGAATCATAACCACTGCACTCACTTCTCCCCTTCGGCTTGGCTTTCCCACCAGCAGCAGCTTTATTTCCAGTGATAGCAGCAAGTTCAGCCTCCAAGTCCGGGTCGTCCAGATTCCCTTCCATGCCCATCATCATCTCCTCGGGGTCCAGCTCCACAAACAGACCCATCTGAAACCAGGAAGAGGAAAAATATAAACTTCACCCTGTAACAGCTGTTGCCAAGAGAAAACGTAACACGTATCTAACATGGACGTTTCTCGGTGATGTTGCTGTTACCTGCTTGGCTGCAGCAGCGCCCTGGCCTCTGGGCTGCGGGGCTCTCTTCTTCTTACCAAACATGTTGTTGTTGTTGTTATTGTGGCTTGTTGCCGTTTATCAAGCCCCCGGGCGACACTCCAGTGATCCAAACTACACACACAAACACAAATACATGAACAAAACCGGTTTCCCTGTCGTTTCCTTAAGTCATCGGTCTGGTCGCAGGAGTTAAAATCATGTGAGCGGTTGTCAGGTGGCTCCTAACAGACAGCGGCTGGTAACGAGCTGACAACCAACTGACGGTGATGTTAGCGCAGCGGCTAGCTGTTAGCTAACCATGTTTCCTGACTCTCTAACTCGGAAAGTTTGTTCACGAGCGAGTAGACGACATTTTCTGCCACTGTTGTGAAGCGTCCGGGAGAGTTTTAGCTAGCTTTACAGGCGTGTGTGTCTTTACCTGCTCGCTCACCACTTCATCAGTTAGTTTTCAGAGGAACAGTTTCATTTCTGTGGTTTGACATGGTAATGGATTTGTTTGAATACGCATGCGCAGAGAGAGGGAGCGTCCGAGGTCATGTATACGTTTATCCCTGAGTTCTGTCTGCCAGGCTGCTCTGATTCCCACTGTGTGACACATTCTGGCAAATAGGATGAAAAAAAGCGAAATAACTTATTTTAAATGACTTTTTAAAACCTGCTTTTGTAGACTTGCTTTTATGTGAAGTCATCTTTTTCACTGAAATTTGAATCTTTTCATCATTCATTCGTTTTACTACCCTTAGTTTATTGATCTGTTTTTAATTAATCACTTGTGATGTCTTTTTTTTTCTCACCATCCTTTATTGCCTTTATTTGTTATTTTTAATGTATTTATTGTTATTTATTCCCTTGACTGCTTATAATCTTTTTCATCTGTTTTGAATTCCTTTGGTGGGGTGTTGTCTTCCTCTTATCGTTATCCAGAAACAACTAAACTGTAAATGAATGGAGGAAGAGTACAAAGTGAAGTTGTTCTGGTTTCATCTTCTACCTCATATCATGATTCAAGTTCAAGTTTTATCCTCACAGGAAACACCAAGAATCTGTGCAATTACATTCCTGCGCTAAATGTCACAAATCAATAAGCTACAATACACAAAAATGTGTTGCTGATGATAAAGACTTCTGTTTTTTATCATACAACATGAACACCAAGTGTTCAGTATTTCATTTGTCAGTAGAATAAAAGTTTAAAAAGTAAATTATTTGAGCCATTGAAATAACACAAAATGTGTGTGTCCCATCCAACCAGTACAGGGAGACAACAATGTGCTTCCTTTTCTGCAAAAATTACTTCAGCTGATAACTAAAACCTTCAATTTCAGCTCTAGGACACAATTTCATGCTGCTTGGGGGCAATCCTACCTTACAGACAAAAATCGGGGCATAAACAAATACATCTACGATGACAATAAAAACAACTATGCTGCTTTTTTTTATCAGTCTAAATCTGTCTTTAAACTTTTAAACTATTGCTTTATTTCAGCAATGGAGGAAAATAAACATGCAGAAAATGCTACTTTGTAAATATTGTTTTATTGTTCCCATAATAGTACACAAAATAAGACAGATAATTGATTAATAATAGTCTATATTCCTTATATGATATCAATCCAGATCAGGAGGTTTAGGCTACAGATGCTGCTAATTCTAGACAGTTTAAGCCTGACGTTTAGTGCAAAGAGAACCTGATCCAGATCGGGTTTATACTGCATAGGAATGAAATCAAAGTGTAACATCAGTTGTACATGTTATTTTCACATGACAGCTCAGGTGATGTAACATTACAAATCCCTGTTGTTGCTGCTGAGCAGTTTGGGGTAGGACGTGCCGATGGATCGGCCGTGCCGATAGACAACCAGCTCCAGCACGTACTCGTCCACCTTCACCACCACAGACGTCGTCTTGTCAGTCTCCATGAGGAAGATGATGGTGAAGAGAGCCACCTCAAACTCTGGACTGACGCCAATAAAGGAGCCGCCGACTGGCTTCACCAAGCCTTTCCAGCTGAACTGCAGGTTCAGGACGTGGTCATCTTCATCCGGCTATAAAACAGTTAAGAAAAAGGTTCATTAAGGAACTCCTAGATGTATTGGTTGCTCCAGAAAAAAGGAAACCCAATTGTTCAGTATTTTGATGCAGCATTTTCTTACTGTGTCTTTGTTGGCTCTTGCTTTGTAGCCTTTGTAGTCCACATGGTCGTGTTTTTCCTGCAGGTAGAACTGGACCCAGTTGTGAAGACCCATGACCTCCTGGCCGTACTTGGTTTCTCCCACAAACACATGTTCAAATCCACAGGAATCCTCACTATAATGTATAGTTACAACATATTTCAAAGACGGTTTATTAAGCACCCATGTGTGCCCTCATTCATCCTGAGATCGAGTCCTTTTATTACTCTATTGCCTCTTATCTGCTGTGTTTGCATTTCCGCTTAGATAATGGATGAACACACACAAAGGTTAACACAACCTGTGACTCTCCTTTATGAAAAAGCTGGCTATTACACTCATCCAAATTATAACACATGCAATCTTAAAAATAAATTCAATATAACAAGCAAAAATTAAGTTTAACCCATCCACTCTTATTTATTCCTTAATATCAAAGTGGTTTCTTGACCTTGGAAACAGCAATTTGGCTGAAAAAGATGTCTGACTCCCTCTGGAATAATGGCTCCCCCTGCTGGTATTTTGAAACTCACCCTCCATTCCTGTCTCTGTGGTACAGGCGGAACCAGATGTCATAAAGCTGTCTCTTGAACTGTGCTGTGTCTGACGGCGACTGGCCCTTCCTGACCAGATACTTGTGAGCACACTACAAAGAAAACATAGACAGTGTGCTGACATTTCAGATCTTCAAGAACAGTACAGAAGAACCGAATGGGTCGTGCAAAAAGGAAATAAATTCCAAGCAATGTAGGGAGACATCTTGTTTCATTTAGGATACAAGTTAAGCAAGATAATTCATCCAATAGCAGTGCAAGTCAAGCGTGTGTGTGTTACTGGTCTCACATTGTTGTATTGTTACTGCATGTTTCTTTGATGGGATGTTATAAAACAAGAAAGTGACAAACAATGTGAAAAAAAGAACAAAAAGTAGTCTGGCACAAACTGTAGTATCATACATTTCAATGTTGATCATTGAAGTTGGTCTGTTTCAAGAGGAGCCCTGAATCATCCATGAAAAATTGCAAACTTTCTGAGAAAGATCCTGTGTTAAGCTCAGAAGCTCCAGGAACGCTACTCAGCTGATTTTGTTTTGAGGTTGTTTGTTAACCAGCAATATTTTTCACTTGAAATTGTTATTATTTAGCACAAAATATAATTAATTGCATAAACAAATGTAAATTAAGGATGCTCCGCATTCAAAAAAGTTAAATACAGTAATATGTCTGTCCTTACACATTGGATAAGATACATTAAAGCATTGTATTTATATTACGATAGCATTCTGGATGGTATAAAGTTGAAAACATTCTAACGATCTACAGTACTGAAGTCATTTATACAGTCTGTAGTGGATATTTTGTGCAAAAATTCAGTTTGTTAAAAATGTCAGTCATTCTCATGCTAAAACCTTCCAGTGTTTTCTCTCAAATATGTCTTTTTATGTCAGGAAAGCCTGAA
>CAEMYA010000024.1:8927393-9009431 GCA_903131615.1 Diplodus sargus
GTTTATAATTTTGATTTGTGGCAGGAAGTTGGGGGTAAACGGTGGCAATAAATTGGTAAATAGTTTGTTGGGTTGGCCTCATTTTTGCAGAAAAATAAATGCGGCTTTGACCGTAACTCCTCTGTGACTCTGGCTTTCTTGGGAGTGAAAAGAATGGGGAGACGCACATCATGTGATATCTTGGGTTCCCCTGGACCAGGGATGGAACATAATATGCAGTAGTACTCCCCAAGACCTGTAATCACACTACAATGTGTACAATTGTGCGGTTAACCTTTAAGTAGAGAACTGGGGGTAGACAAAACTGAAACTGTACAACAAAATGAGTCTTTTGCGACAGTGAAACATTGCATTTTGCAGTCTGCTGGGGTTTTTGATCTTCGGAGAGAAAATCCAGACAACAGACATTTTGACTTCATAGTGGGGAAAGCACAGCTGTTCCTAATAACACTAACAAGGCCTCTGTTTCATTCAAGTGTCCCAGTAAGTTGTGACAGCGAGCCAGCATGCACAACGCAATGAGCACGAAACAAAAGCAGCTAAATGGAATTCAGCCATCAGTTTATATTTCACATCGGTGTTTTCCCGACTGAGACGCTCTCCGTTCACAGAGATGATTAACTAACAGGTGATAAGCTTCCATTCCCTTTTTGATCGTCCTACGTTATCCGTGACTGACCAGAGTGAGTTTGAAAGTTCCCTTTCTTGTTCCCACCACTGATTAACCCAATAAAACATGTGATGGTGCCGTTTATAGAAACCTCTTTCTCATCATGGTGCCCTGTTGGGAGAATGTGCTGCTTGATTAAATCATTCAGAGTAAAAGACAGGAAGTCGCTGCGACATAGCAAATTTAAACCACCCCTGTTTATAGAACTCTTCCATGTGGCGCAGTAGATAACAGATTATTTCAGCATGCTTCTTGGTACTTTAGGCCATTTGAAGTACTATATACGCTATATATATTCATGAATTTAAAGTTAAGGGCCAGTACACTCAATTTCCAAAAAAACCCAAAAACAAATAAACCCTCCTCCACATAGTGCAAATGTTTAAATTAGCAGTTTTTTTTCTAACAGAGTCTGGCCTGAAGCAATCTGTTGTTTTCTCTTCCCAGGGACCCGTTTTGCTCCTGGTGTTTTTCTTTTGTTGTGCAAAACAAAACAACCAGTTAACTGACAGGCCAGTAGGGAAAACCTTGCCTGCATTGAATGACACCGCCTCCATCATTAAGTTACAACTGCCTGGCTCTAAACATTGGTTGTAACATGAGATAGACCAACAACAACAACAAAAAAAAACTCACTTCCAGACGCTGTTTTGTGATGCCACTAATATCTGGTCACACAAATATGATTCAGGGTGTAATGTGAGACTCTGTATCGCACCTGCTCAATCTCATCGTCATTGTGCCTCATCTTCAAAAAGGCACAATGAAAAGTGCGAGGAAATCACAGTAAAAGCCCCACCCTTCCTGTCTAATCAAAACAGAGCTGATTTTTGTCACATTGGGAAAAAACCTTGAGTAATAAGCAACAGACAGGAAGGAGCACAGTGACACAGAAACTTCTCTGTTCTTAAATTAGTCCGGGCACGGTTGTGCACATCACAAGAGAGGAAAGCTTCAGTTTTATTGCCGCAGATGTCTCTTGTCAAGTATGTCCTGTTTGTTCTGTTATATAATTCAGCCCCACTAATGACTACCAGACTGTGCCGCACTCACACACAAACAGTCCTCACACCAACTCTACAAACCTGCAATCTTCACTGAGAACAGCTGTTGCACTGAAGCAAAAAGGACATTTGTGTTTTGGAATGAACAGGGCAAAGGACATACACAACTTTACTTTTGGTCTCGACATTAACATCAAGAGACACCTGAAGAAGAATCGTGTTTCACTTTTACTACTGCTTAACGTCACAGCAACTATTTAAGTCTTGAAAGGAGACAGAGGGTCGGAAAGTGGCTGACAGTGTCACTAAGCTGTTAAAACATGCACATTACAAACACAAAAGATTATTTTTTTAACTGTAAGTAATTCTGATCAGTCTCATCTAAGACTTACCCTCTTGCCATGTTTCTTTTCAGTGGAAAATCTTACTCTGACTTCTCATCCTCTCAGAAAACTACCGTTTCACGCGAACTGTTATCTGAGCTGTCAATCATGACGTTTCCAAGGAAGGAAGCCAATCACAAGACAGGACAACGTCCACGCCCCTCCCCCCGTCATAGCGGAGGGGGGGTCCCATCTTGTGGGCGTATTAATGATGGAGGAGGGCACACTGTATATAATGTGGGCTTTTCATAGAGGTGAAACGTTTAAGACTAGTTTTGATAAATGCTTATTAGAGAAATAGTTATTAGATTGTAACTGCGGGATCCCGAGTTACAGCAAAGTAAAATTAAATAAAGGTAGAAACAGCCTCACCAACATAAAGGCCCGTGGTTTCACTGGACTGACATCTCTTGGACAATGAGAGTAAACTGAAGCTTCTTATAACAAGGGGCTGGATTTAGTCAGTGATGGAATGTAAATAAGTACATATACGCAAGTTCTATAATTAAGTAAGATATTGAGGTACTTGCAGGATACTTTACTAGAGTATTTCCATTTTCCACTTCCACTTCACTAAATTTTGGAGGCAGCTTTTGTGCTTTCCCTCCACTTGCTTTATTTGATAACTTCTTCTACTTTTTACTACAGACTGCATGCTGCATCAGAGCCAACATGGCACACTTTTAAGCACAATTTCTACAATCCTACAATCATACAAAAAAAAGCAAATGCTGATGTCAATGACCAGAAAAATGCTGAGTATCGAAAACCTGGCAGTCTACAGTAAATACAGTGCATATGTGTAAATACAGGCCTATGTATTGTTTTCTGTTACTTGTACTTTTGATTTGTATAAACCTATTGCCAGAAAGTTACATTTGATACTTAAGCAAATGTAATATCAGATACTTTAAGACCGACTTAAGTGCTAATCATATGGGTGGCCTATGACTTTCTGGTACTATTCACTTATCATATATTTAAAAAAAACTCTCAACCAGCAAACATTTAGTTTTAGAATCTCATATAAGGAAATAAAATAACAAATACATTATATCAATACAAAATAAACAACAACAACAACAGCTGATTGATAAATCAAACAAATACAATTAATTACACAAAATAATATTAATATCATGTTATTGTACAAAAACACATACATTATATTATGTATCAATTGATTATGTTATATGCTTGCCTAATAAAAATGCCAATTTGACCTAATCAATTCAAAGCTTAAAAATCTTTGAAATTCACTGAGGGTTTTGAAAACATCTCAAAATACATCCTCAGATTTTAAGGAGTGTTGGGCTTTTATTTTGAAAACCAATTTCCACCTGATGGAAGGAAGTAGACCTTTGCGCAAGCGCAGCAGCTACACGCGTCATTTTGGAGTGTAGATACTTGTACATTTTCATGTTTAGATAAGTTTACAACGTTGTTTACCCCGTTTTTTCTCTTTCGTGCCCCTCATTTCGGTCTCTGCTTAAACTTTGAACAGCTGTTGCAATCAAATTTACCCAGAAAAGGCTGAAGTTTAACGGAAGCTAACTGGCTAGCTAGCTTAGCCCTACGAGTGGCAGCATGGCAGCTGTACTGGAGCTGGTTGTTGGCAGCTACGAGCAGGTCACCATGGGGTACCGAGTAAACACTGATGAGAAGGTAAGTGTCTTAGTTTGTAGCTGTGTATGATCTTTGTAGTCTGTGTCGTATTTTCTGTTCTCTTGCACCCTAAACTGAGCTTTCCCTGGTGTTGATTGGCAACAACAGCAACAACCTGTGTGTCATACTGTGAGCTGAGGTTGGGTGTTTTCAGTGGGATGATGCACTGTGTAACCTCAACTTTTTTAATCCAGTTGATGATTTTTCAGAGCATTTCATTAAGATGCCAGTCACTTCATAACTTTGTGTTTGTCACGCAGGAGTGGACAGCCGAGGCGAACTTCACAAATCACGCCCACATGGCTTCTATATCAGCTGTTGCAGCCAGTGAGAAGTTTGTGGTCACAGGTAGTAAAGATGAGACCATCCAGGTGTACGACATGAAGAAGAGAATTGAACATGGAGCTTTGCTGCATCACGACGGTGAGATTTTTGGTTGTATTCCCACAAGGGGCTTTGTAAAGATGTCTCTCAGTGTTTTTTTTTGCCTATGTTAATATTCATGTGACAAATACCTTTAACTGTGTTCATGAAAGATATCAAGCATGCAGTAGAGAGAAAGGATATGAAGGCTCAGAGAGCACAAGACATTTTTTTTTTTTATTATAGCAGCAGCCTTTTATTCATTGAGTACCATTAATTCCTTTTTTATTGGAAATGTTTCATTTTTCATATAACGTTAAAGAAAGTGAGAAAAAGTTCCTGGGTCCGTCCACTGTCTGAATCTGCCTCAAAAGTTAATAGTCTATTCTGGGCCAAGACCTGTCCAACCGACTTTCGTGGAAATCTGTAGTTTAAGTGTAATCCTGCCGACAAACCAACTAACGTCTGAAAACATAATGCCAGAGATGAAGGTTAAAATGAATATACATTTCTTGAGAAAATTCCTCCTTTATTATGTGACTTTGATTTTCACTTTTCCTGCAAGTTTTGACTCTTCTTTGTGTGCTAAAAATTCACAGGACAAACATGGATAACCACTTCTGCCAATAACCGTATAATTGAGTGGGCTTAATGTCTTGCTTTTTAGATTTTTTTTCACAAATTTTATTTCTTTGTGTCGAAATCCAGTGGCCTTGTTCTTTCAAGTTTAATTTGAAAAAAAACTTTTAAAAAACTAGCGTAGAGACTAATGCATACCAATTGCTGTCAGATGAATGCTTAGAAGAATAAAATGTACAGAATAATGCTCTCTTTCTGTACTAAACAGATTTTTGCCTCATGATGATTTGCCATTTCAAATGGCAGTGAGATTCTGCATTATAGTACATTTATCCAAACCGTTTCAAAGGCTTTATTCACTGGAACAAGTCTTGTTGACCTTGTTTACTTATTACTGAAAATGAACAACACTGCTGGATTGTAGTCTGCACACCTGACTCAAACCTCCCTTTACTGTACAGGCACCATCACCTGCCTGGAGTTTCACGATTCTACTCACTTACTAAGCGGAGGAGAGGATGGACTCTTATGTGTGTGGACCACGAAGAAATGGGAGTGTCTGAAAACCATCAAAGCTCACAAGTAAGCACACAAAGAGGCACTGAGATGTTTGTGCGATTGCGATCCTTGTGTTGTGTTCTGTAAGTAATTTGTTGAATCTCCTCGTTTTCCTCAGAGGCTCTGTCTCGTCGCTGTCCGTCCATCCGTCTGGGAAACTTGTGCTCACAGTTGGGACGGATAAGACTCTCAGGTAAAACACAGAGCTCTACTGGAAAGTCTGTGAGGCAGATTATTATTGGATTAGTAGAATAAAAAATGACTGCTGAACCTGTTTATCCTTCAGAACGTGGAATCTCATTAACGGAAGATCAGCCTTCATCAAAAACATAAAACAGAGTAAGCCTCCTCTTGCATTGTTTAAGTTCTTTGACCCGATTTATAAAGTCTGAAATGACTGAAACCTCTTTTTCTCTGCACTCCTCAAAGATGCACACATTGTCAAATGGTCTCCAGACGGGGATAAATATGTGGTTGTGGTGAATGACAAAGTGGACGTGTACAACCTGGAGACGGCCTCTGTGACGGGAACGATAACAAACCCCAAGAGGATCTCATCTGTTAAGTTCTTAAATGTAAGTTCTCTAAATATAGCCCCTTTCCCACTAGACTAGACTAGACTAGAAGAATATTATTGTCCAGCTGGAGCAGGAACGCACATCAATAAAACAAAGATCTAGCATAACCTGTGGACCTCTAGTCATGTGTAATAATTGTAGAGGATATATTTGGTCTTAATCCTGTATGAATCTGCCACATCGGTAATTTATAGAGTAAAAATTCTATTGTGAACACAGACCGAGTGTGAACTAACACACCATCTGATTGTGTTTCAGAACTCCATCCTTGCTGTCGCAGGAGACGATGAAATTGTGAGGATGTGTGAAGTTGGAACAGAGAAATGGGTGTGTGAGTTCAAGGCTCATGAAACCAGGTGTGTTCATTTTCCTTGTTTTTCCTTGAAAGATCTGCTGTGTATGTCTGAAAGGTTATTAGGGGTAAAAGTCTTAGGAGCTGCATTTCTAAAAAGATATTTCTTGTGCACACAGATTTTTATTGCTAAAATTATACCACAATATCTTAATGTCTCAGAAGTATTATGTATGATAATAATCTCGTGCTGTATTGGTGAAAAAGTGAGTGAACAAACATCCATTCTTTTTGTGATTACAGAGTGAAAGCCGTTGACAGTTTCATGATGGAGGAATACTGCGTGTTGGTGACGGCCTCAAACGACGGATTCATCAAAATGTGGAAACTCCATCTCAAAGAGGCATGTCTCTAGTCTAATTTATGAGCATTTGAGTGGAAACCAACCAGTCAACCAGGTCCCTTAAACATCAACTTTTGTAACGACTGTATATTTTAAAATAATCGTCTAATAACTTTACCAACTTGATTAATAAAACTAATCTCTTGGTGTCATAACCTGTAGGCATATATTTACTTAACAAAGCACGATACTCATATTCAGGTATTCAGATTAGTGGAATGACATTGTTTTTACCTGCCAAGCTGCTGTTGACCTATGAAAGTCCTCCTACTGTCCAACAGGAGCTGGAGTCTCCCACCCTCCTCGGGGAAGTGAACACATCAGCCAGACTGACGTGCCTCGCTGTGTGGAAACCTTCTTCAGTGCCTTCCTCCACCTCTGCTGAGGAACCAGCAGCTAAGGCAACAACATCTCAAGGTAGTTTTCATCATCATCATGTTATGAAGAGCGATTTGAGCTGTAGATATATGCAGGTATATTTAGGTGTTTTGGTAGTTTTAATAAGATTGGTTCACCAGTGTGTCAGTGTAACACCCTCCGTTTGCTCCTGTCCACAGAACTTGTCCGTGACCTTTTAAAGACAAAAAGAGTCCGAATTGCAACAGAAGAAGTCATTCTGGAAGATGAGAGCAAACCCAAAAAGAAGAAAGAAGGTGGAAAATCAAACAAAAAATAATAAATATGTTTTAGTATTCAAGGACTGTTTTATTTGTTCACGTGTGTTTGTTCTTTGCCGTTGCCACAGGGAGGTGATAAAGTACAGCTGTTAAGCTCAGATTTTATGGACTTTTTTGCTGTCAACATTGAGAAGAAAAAAAGTGCCAATGCAAAATGAGATGGGCAACAATAAAGATGTTTTATAATCCGTGTGCTGCTTTTTATCTGAAGTTATATCGTCAAACGTGCGTTTACTCATGATTACCACAAGGGGGAGATGAAGCATGACTGCTCATTGTAATTCTGTTGTGTTAGAGTGTGGCGAGGTAGTCAGTAATCAGTTATCTGGCATTACTTTCTCCCTTTCACTATAGTGAAGACAGGATGTCATTGATTAATAAAAATATGAGTATAAATTCTTACAGGCTTTGGTTTGAAATGACACCTGCAGGGAAAGTATTCCAGGTAACATTGGAGGGTTTTAATGGCCAAAATCCAATACATAGATATATAAATTTAATGTGTAAATAAATTAATGTAAACGTAATGACAATAAAAAAGCTAAAATAAATTGATAAGAAATACGTAATAAATACACAATGTATCTTAAATAATATCAGACATAAATATCTAATTTAATGTCTAATTATCTCTATAGATAAATCATAAATTAACACATTAAATTCATGCATTCTAGATTTCTTTGAATATTTAGCTATATATTTGTTTTACACTATTGTATACCTTTATTCATTTGAATATTTATTCATTAATTTATTTATTTACTCCAACATCTATTATTTATTTAATGATCCTTTAATTTACCCTTGGTTTACTTTTATCATTGGTCATTTAGCTTTAACATGAATGTAACCTGAAGCACTACACCCTGTGGTACAGGAGGTGGTAGCAGCACTAAACAGGCTGATTTACGCTGCGCCATTAAAACTAAAGAAGAAGAAACACCCGGAAGTCAGTAGTTACAGTTGATGGGAGTTAGAACTTGTTTTGAAACTACTCAATATAAATTTTTTCCAATGTTTTGATTATGTTCCGTACATTTTATTTGATGTTTTGAAATATTTATTATTGGCACTGTCTTGTCACCATTTTCTTCACGTTGTCAAGCCGTTGAGCAGCTGTAGTAACGTTACAGTGGAAACAGTTCTACTGCAGTGGAGGCAGTAAACAGTTGGTTTGTGACATGGCTGTGGACTGGATCGGGTTCAGCTATGCTGCTCTGGTGACAGTAGGAGGACTCATAGGTTATCTGAAAGCAGGTAGGACACATGTAGACAGACACAGCAGCTAACTTTTAACCAGAAGTCTCTCAGTAGAGGCGGTGGGTGATGTTTTAGTCACTGGTCATTGAATCAGTGGCGACGTTACTCCAGGTTCAGGTCCCTGTTATGATGTCAAGTGGTGGACGTGGACATTGTGTTAGGAGAGTTCATGTAGTGGGTTGAAGGTCAAATAGGACATTATGATTATGAACTGAAAATAGTTTTTTCATTAGTGGAGGAAATAATCAGATATTTTATCAAAGTAAAAGTAGAAATACAATAGTCTAAACATTCTCCGTTACGAGCGAAAGGTAAAAGTAGGAACACTATAGTCTAACAATCAGTGATGATTGTAACTAAGTACATTTGCTCAGTTACTGCTTCACTTTTCAGGAATTTGTTCTTAAGGACTTCAGTATTTCCATTTCCTGCTGCTTTATGCTACCACTCTTCTACATTTCAAATATTGTACTCTTTGCTCCACGACATTTATTTGATAACATAAATTAAATGATGCATCAAAGCCAAAGCAGCACATTTAAAAAGGCACTCAAACTGAATAAATAATAAATGAAAAAGCACTGTTTCTAAATAATTTAATAATAATTTGAACAATTTAATAATAATTTGAACAATAATCAGTCATCCCCTAGTATCCAGTGTGTGTACATACATATAGATATATGCATTATCTACTTGTGTGTAATTTGCACTTTGATACTGAAGTACATCTAATATCAGATACTTACAGGTGCGTACTCAGGTACCATTTGCATGGGTGATTTTAACTTTTTAAAGTAATATTTCAACACAGTATCTTTACTTTTGGTCCGAAAGAGTAAAATAGCAGGTGCAGCTGTGTTTTATATTCCTTGCAATGAATCAACTGTCATACTGAGTAAAGTCCATTACAGAGAGAGGAGGTGGATAAACCAGTTTATCCTCCTTCAGCAGCATCAATAGACCAGATTGCAATGCATTCACAAGACATGACCCCACCGAGATTTTACAGACGGCGACTATGCTGACTAGAGCTTTAGGTGTACTTTGATAAAGAGTTGAGAATCCATCTGATCTAACTCAACATTTATATAATAAAACCTGCCTGTGTTTCCTCCACAGGCAGCGTCACCTCTCTGGCTGCAGGGCTTCTGTTCGGCCTGCTGGCTGCAGTCGGTGCTTATCTGGCATCTCAAAATCCCAAGAATGTCTGGCTGTCACTTGGTGAGTTACTTTAGTTTAGCTGGTAGAACTGTGACAGGTTTTTACACGACACAAGACACAACTGCTTTCCTCCACTGTGGAAATGCAGGCACCTCGGGAACTCTGACGGTGGTGATGGGACTGAGATTTCTCAACTCCTGGAAGCTCATGCCAGCTGGTTTGATGACAGTAGCGAGGTGATCCACAGTCCTTGTACTTTCTGACTGTTCCTGGGATAGTCATTTACAGTATTGTGAGCCATGTCGATAAAAAAGGAATGAATACATTTACTATTCCACCGTATCCTGATAGAAATGTTTTTTATTTTCAGTGGACTGATGCTGGTGAAGATCTTCATTGGAATGACAAAGAGACCACATACATCTTGAAATGATCTAAATATAAAGTATCTTCTCTCTCTGTCTGTACATATGTTTGACCAAAAACGAATATCACCTTTGTGTGCCAACATAATGAACATTTACAAACGTCCCCTCAATGTAGTTTCTAGTGTATTTTGTATTCTTTATTGCCACCATCATTCTCACCACATGACTTGAAGTCTGTTCTCTGCATGTAAAGGACCAGTGTGTAGAACAGGGGTTCCCAAATGTATTACTCAAAAGTCTCCGCTAATAAAGTCTGGGGTCCGGAAGAATTTGAGATAACAAAATGACGTTTAATCCGTTGATAATAATCATTTAAAAATGCTCCAGTAAAAGGATTTGAAAACTATTGGCTACTTCATGACCTGTTGACAAGGAATTTAAAACTACTCAGATAAGCAACACCAAAACGACGCAGAGACGCTCAGTACAGTTCTTTATTCAGTTATTTTCGGTATCTGAGTGTGGCGGAGAGTCTTACAAGATTTACCTGCCAAACGAAAACATGGAAGTGGGGCTGTAGAGCACCTGCTCCCTCTGTAGATATTAAAAGGCTCATTCGAAGATGACAAAAACACAACCATTCTTAGTTTGGGGTGATTATAAACTAATAAAAAGATCATTCTGAATATTACATTCATTTTGGCCCCTAACTCCCCCCAAATCCTGCACACTAGACCTTTAATGCATCCCTGAGAAGCAGTGGGCAGCCACTGAGCCTCATCTGGGGACCAACTCTAGCTCTGAGACAGGAGAATCAACATACATGTTTAAAAGTCTGTTTTATGTATAAATATAAATATAAAATACGTGTTTTTAGAGGAAATCAAAGAGGAAACTGGTAAAAGAAAAAAAAAAAATCTATCTTTGATTATACAAAGACATTTTTATACAGTTTATGTTTGTAGTTTGTAAATGTTTATCTGCCGCTGTAATATGACAATTTCATTTACTTGAATAAAAAATAATTTCTCCTTTTTTTGAATTTTCTGGTCAATTATTTAAGAAACATATACCGACCAGCACTGAACAACATTTGATTATCGTGGCAAATGAAACAACAGACCAGCAGGAAACACTTCTGCACACTGTTGGCAGCCGCTCCAGCTAAAGTCTGTATTTCCTGGCTGAAGTGCAGTGGGGACTTTTCCCAAGAGTCACTGGTGGAGCAGAGCTATGCTACTGGGTTCCTCCATATTTGGCGGTCCAGTCTACTCGTCCGTGCACTGGCTGGATGCTCTTTGAAAACGCGCTCTTTCCCGTAACGCTGAATCCGGGGAGCTGAGGATTCGTAACTCTGCTCCTCCGCCCGTCATGTTCTGGGAGATCATCATGAGAGAGGAGAAAAGGGTGTTTAGGCTCAACTTGGGAAGCGACGTGAAGCTGCATGTGCTGATAGTCTTTACCTTCATTACCTTCGAGTGGTTTATTCAGTGAGGTCTTGTTCTTGCATGGTTTGATTTTAGACTCGACTCTCAGATCAGCAGCAGACGACAGGTCAACTACGAGGGCCGCAAAAAGACAGTGGGTAAAACTTTTAACGCTACTCTTCTTTCACATTTCTCTCACTCTATCTTCTCCCTGTTTTTTTGTAATTAGCCAACTTTGCGCCTTTACTCTTTCAGTAACCAACCACATTTTGTCACAGTCTCCAGCAGCCAATCATATTGCTGCTGTCAAACTTTAAAGGTCAAAAGTCATGCTCAATTTCAGGTCATACTTTTAATTCATGTGTCTGCTAGAAATTGGTGTAATGGTAAAAAACATGATCTTTCTCATACTGTTCATTGCTACAGCGCCTCTATTCACAGTCTGTCCGAACGCTCTGTTTTTGTGCCTCCAGTAATGTTGGACCCGGGCCTGGTCAGCAGCAAGCAGCACAGAATCAATAAAGTCTGACTCAACCAGAGAAAGTAAAACTCACGAGCAGAGGGGCCTCCTATTGGCGCCAGTGTAATCCTCTGTCTTCTGTCTGCTCCTGTTTCAGTCTTCTGAAAAGCTGACATGTATGTCTTGGTTGGGCTGTTGGAGCTGCTCATGAAGGAGTCTGGAAACAACAATGAAATATAGCTTGAAAATTTAGAATATCACATTAAACAATTGATTATACTTTACAGACTGTAGTCCATGTTCATTCTAAGACATAGTTTGTGACTTTGGGTTATGTATCTTGTGCAATATTACAATGTCAGACATGACAGCATCGTAAGTCACTAATACTGTCTGTATTCCAGTGAACTTCTCCTGAATCTATCTGGTACCTTTGTTAAGATCGAGATGCTCCAGCGTCTTTTCTGTTAGAGGCCGCTTGTCTTTAAGTTTAGGAAGAGTGTCTAAAAACAACATCACAACAAAACGAAGAGAGGAGGGGTAAGTGAAGGAGGAAAATAGCTACAGAGCACAACTACAAGAAAAGAAAGAATCTCAAGTGTTCTACCTTGGGACTGATTTTGCCGTTATATTTACTGCATTATGCTGTTAATACAAACTTACAACGTGCTGTATTTGTCAAATTAAAAGCCCAATCGTGTTTCAGTGGACAGAAACTTTTCTTTTCTTAACAAGGCTTTTATTGTGATCAGGAATATGTTGCGGAATAAGCTGAGGGGTTGTTTAATTCATAATTATGAAGAAGCTTTAGAAGAAGCTGATTGGCTGTTGAAAATACGACTTATCACAGTTGCTCACGGGATCTCTCCAGCTGAGTTTCTAGTGGAAACATTTGGGATTACAGGTCCGGTCTGGTCTGAGGCCTGACATCAAACTGGTTTGAACATTTTTTAGTGGGCCAGCCCTAATGTAGAACACAGGATAGAACTGGCAGAACAACATATTTCTATGGTGAAAGAAAAATACAATTGTAAACAAAGTTAATTTCCTGAGCATTTAGCATACTTTCTGTTTACATCGTGAACTCCTGATATCCAGAAAACTGCTTTCACCTGCTTCTCTAAACATAAATATGTGCTCTTTGTTACCTTTATGCAGAGGAAACTCCAGCCCCTGTGCTCGGCCTAAACACGAGCTGCCCCACACGACCTTCTGGCTTGCTAGTGAGGCGTTGCTCTTTGGATTCACACCTGAGAAAAGGACAAACAGCTCAAAAAAATAAACAAAAACTCTCTGAGCCTGAGCCCCACACCGATGGAGGAAACTATATTTAGTTTAGCACCGACAGTATGTGGAAAATAATTTAAGTGCATGATAAGAGTTGTTTGTTGAAAGTTGCTTGTATAAGAAAACAGGAACAGGAAACTGGTGTAGTGTGGACCAGCAGAGCCAGCTGTTTTTTTAAGTAATATTTACAGAACATATTTAAACTGAATTAATAATGATGTCTGTGTAGGTCTTTTGTCTTCTTTCATTGGTTTTAATCTCATTTGAATGCACTGCATTTATTTCATTCTTCTGTGTTACCAGTGGTGCGTTTTTAGAGTTTACAGTATAGTGTTTTGCTTCTGTGTAACATAAGCAATAAAGTAATGTAAATAAATGACAAATGTGATTGTTGTGATCATTTTTTCCCACCTGGCAGGTATCTGGACTGGCTGAGGTAGTGCTGCCTGGCAGACAAAGCGGTGGAGTCAGCTCTGTTGCTCGACAGCTTTGATACCGTGTTGTTCTTTGATTCTGGGAATCTAGACACAAAATTGTTACTGTATATTTTTCAAAATTGTGATGAAAACACATTACAAATAAAAAATGTAATAAGAGGTCTTACCGATGGCTGGGTCCATTCAGTGCTCTGTCCTTCAGAGAGCTGATGGTGGGTTTTTTGGAGATGGATACTCCAGCGTCTGCATCCTCTCCCTCGTCCAGGCTGTCGACAGACTTGAAAGATGTCTGGCCCCATCGTCGACGTCCAGACCTCACTCCAGTTGCGTTGTTCTCTGCTCCCATGGGAGCAGCTCTTTGGGGCTGAAACGAACATACAAATTAGAAGAAAAAAAAAGTTCTGTAAGCCCAAAGAAGGTCCTAATCTGACATTTATGAAATGTACATTTATGAGTGACACCTACAGTCTGCCAGTTCTTTGGCTGCCTGTTTTTCACCAGGCTGAGAGGTTCCTGCTGCCCCTCTGTCAGCGTGGAGAAAGTGGTCGCTTCTTTTGTGCTGGGCTCCATGTTGTCCTGAGGTAAGGAGATCTGCTGGAGAGACTGGCTGGACTCTAGTTCCGTCTTACAGAGGGACAGAGGTTTTGACTCTGCAGCCGCCTCAGACATCTTTGCCTGAGCCTTGAGAGGGGCACCGAGCGCCTTGCCGACATGGAAGTATCGATACCGTAGAGCCTGGAAACATATCTTCAGTTACATCTTTTTCTTAAATAAAAAAAAGGTTGCAGTCAAGAGCATGGAAATACATTTTGTAAAGGACTATCTCACAAACCACCACTGCACATTTCCTACGGAGGCTGAATTGTATTCTCTTTTTTCTTTTTTTTTAAGGTCAGGTCATAATAATGTGTCTCTGTCTCACACTTGATTGAGGTCAGTGGAACTGCGTTGCCTCAGGATGTCCAGATGTCAAGTTTGGTGTTACAGTAACTGCCAAGGTGAGATGATTGATTCCCACTTGTTGCTAAAAAAAGCTGCACTCTGATAAACGTGCTCTGGATAAAATCATTAACCGAAGTGAACACTGTCACCTCAGCATCAGCCGGTCCTCTCGACTCGGAGCGTTGTATGTTTTGTATGTGAAAACCTCGTGGTTTTTCAATGTACCTGAGCAGCACTCGGTCTTTTCTCAGGGTCCCACTGCAGCATGTCTCTCATCAACGTGATAGCCTCGCTGCTAGCGTTCGGGATCAGCGATCTGAGGCTGGTAGGGACACACTTTGGGAAGCGGAAGTTCATGGAGGTGGCCAGGTTGTAGCCCTCGGGCCAGTCCGACTGAGGAAGGGGAACCGACGAGTTAGTCATCTGTGAGTTTGTGTGCAGCCTTACGGTGTAAAATACAAACCACAAATAGTTATACTTTCGAATCAAGTTAGTCACAAAACAGCAACTTTTGCTTCTGGTGTCTTACAGAAGGAGAAACCTGTGAATTTTAATGGAAGAGGTCCAAAAGGAAAGAGTGTCAGCATAATTGATGACACCTGTTGTGATGGTTCACCTTTTTCAGCGTTCCCAGCACCTGACAGATCTTGAAGATCTCATCCACCTCACTGTTGCCAGGGAACAGGGGTCTGAGTGTGTAGAGCTCCGCCATGATGCATCCCACAGCCCAGATGTCGATGGGTGAGCTGTAGGTTTTTGACTTTAGCAGAACCTCTGGAGCTCGGTACCTGATACAACAGCACGGGAGGATATTCATTAAACGCTTTTATATGTTTATTCAAAATGTTTTTTTCATGACCTATTTTCAATGTTGTATTCTATTACTTATGATGCGCAATTGACAAAATTTCCAAACAGTCCACATTTATTTCATCTTACCTTACCTATACTAAATGCTTTTGTCTCCTACTACAGGAATTGTACATTTCCCTGATGTTGTAAATAGCTGAGTCTCACCATCTTGTGGACACATAATCTGTGTACGGCGGCTGTGAGCGGATCTCTCGGGCTAGTCCAAAATCAGCGATCTTAACCAGCTCGGGGCCCATGCAGAGCAAGTTCTCTGGTTTCATATCACGATGGAAATACCCTGAAAAACATTAGACGGTCAAATAAACCCATGCTGGTTCTGAGATTGGTCTAGATTTGCATTATATTTTAGTTTCTACTACTATTACAACCACCACCACCACTTGACATGACTCTCTAATGATGCATATCATTATTTGATGTTTTGACTGATATGCAAACAGGAACAGAGTTCAAACATCTCCGAGATGAAAAAATGTTTTAATCTGACAAAGCGCCGTCAAGCCTTTAAAGGGCAAGTTCACCCAAAGATAAAAACAAAAGTCATTTCGTTTTTGTAGTCCACAAAACATTTCTGGAGCTTCTCAGCAAGACAGCGCTGCAGCATTCTCCTAAACTACTTCGAGTAAGCAAGTACGTACGGTAGAGCTTGTGTACCCACCTCAGATGCTTTTAGCTTAACGGCTACAGTGAAGACTTTGGCTTTAAAAAGGGTGTAAATAAACAAGTCCCCATATACTTCAGTTGTTCGGGAGAATGCTGCAACACAGTTTTGATGTGAAGCTCCAGAAATGATCTGTGGATTACAAAAACTCTTCTGGCTTTTCATCAGCATGATTGTGAGTAGATAGTGACAGATTTTTTCTATTTTTGGGTGAGCTTATCCTTTAAGGAAACACAAAGCAAAAGAGAAAGACAGGAGGAGTCTCTTACCGTGCTTATGCACAAATGCTAAGCCAGACAATACTTGGAACAGAATGTTCCTTATCTCATTTTCAGAAAACATCTTATCTTCCCTGGCGGCGGCAAAGGGGTAAAAGACAAAAGATGAAAAAAGAAAGAAAGAGGGGATAAAGAAAAAAACAAAACGCAAACAATCATGCCTTATTGAAGTGGGAACGACACCAGCACCCCCAAACACTAAAAACAGTGCTGGTTTTTTTGTATTTTTTTCTAACCACTCACATCTCCTCTTCTCACTGAGGACACAGGAGATGTGAGTCATTTGTGGCTGATGTCTTATCAGTTGTACAGCAGTCATAAACTATTCACCTTCATACTATGCTGACAGCAGCATAACACAGCATTTCAAAAGACAGAAAAGACAATAGAGTCAGTTTTCATCAGTCTGTAGTCACCTACCATGTTTGTGAATAAACGACAGTCCCTGTAATATCTGAAATATCATGTTTCTGACGACTGACTCAGGGAACAACTTGTTTCTGCAAAAACGAAGACCGACACATGATGACTCAATCCGACCCGATTAATTCTCACATTCCCAATGGTAATCAAAAAAAAAACCACGCTCACTGCAGAATTACATCACAAAAATAACTCAGCTAGTGTGAATAAATCGTGTGTGGGATTTTGCTGCCTGTGCGTTCTTACCTGTCGTTCATGAGCTGATAGAGGTTTTCTTTCATGTACTCAAAGACAAAGTAGAGGTACTCGTTTTCTCTGATGACTTCCCTCAGCTTCACTACATTGGCATGATTCAGCTTCTTCAGCGACTGAACACAGAGGGATGTATACAATAGAGTCATTAAGAATCCGCTCAAATGACTGCACACACTGCGAGAAATTAGCTTTTTAAGCCTCAAATTTCAACTGCACCAGTTAAATAAAACGATTAATGGCAAATAACGTTTCTATTTCTGGAAAGAGACAGTGCTGGTGACTTTTTCAAATGTTTTTTTTTTTTGGCACTTTGAGCACCACCAGCTGAGTGCCATCTTGATCCATTATATTCAAGAGAAGGAAGACATCTCTAGGGTGATATCTCCAAAACTCAGCAACTCGTGCCAAAACTATCTAAAAGGATAAACAGCACTGCAAGTGGAGGACTAAATATGTGTCCCTTTGATGTACATGGCAGAATTTCACAAGTGACATTAGCGGTTTAAAATGATAATACTGTAAAATACTTTTGCTCATATACTGTATCTTAAGCTGCTGTATCAACTTGTTGAGATTTCTTGTCTGACTATGATAATTCTCACCTTCACCTCTCTTAGATTCAAGCACTCATCCCAAGAATAAAACTTCCTCTTCATCCTGTTGGGAGAATGAAAAAATTAATGACTGTATGTGTTAATGTTGTCATTTTTTAGACAGTAACATTCGATGTGAGTGACGTGAGCTGAGACAGCCTATAGCAACACATTTTTGTATCATGCCCCTCACCGTAATCCAACTGCCCAGAATCTATACAAAAACAGCACAAAGTTATCTGACGGGTAAACTGAAGGAGATCTTGTTGCAGGATCAACCTCTATGGATGAGTCCAACTCTAAATGGATTGAACACTCACTTACTGCTGATTTGCTCGCTTAAGAATTAATTCTTTATTTGGGCCAGCTAATCAGCAGAGTCGGGACAGTTTTCTCCCTTTTACCGGATCACTTTGCGATTCAGGCTAATCACAACACGGATCTTCACTCAAAACCGCTCAGAGAAAAGCTTTAACGCACATCTTGACCTGCTATGTTGATGCTTTATGACGACTTCTGCGGAAACACAGATATGTTCAACAACACTGGTTTACTCCTGTTATTATGATATGAATTCTCACTCAGTAGGCACGCGTTGACCACTGCATTAAAGCCGTTGTATAATTCTTTTCAGTGATTTCTTTATGGAAATCATGGGCTCCATAAAAACAGCACCCTGGGCAACCATGCTGCATCCAGATGTATTTCATTGAAACTTTTTACACGTGTAACCTCTTTTAACCTTTCTTCTGTCTTTCTTTCTTCCTGTACTCCAGAAGCAACACTATGCGGTGTACTCTCACTCCTTTCGCTGTCATCAGTAGTATCACATTGCACGATAACCTTACATTTACAAACAGTGCCTGGTGGAGCCTCGTGAAACATTCATTATCAATTTCTTGCCAAAAACACATTCTTAGACAGCTCATCCTTATGATGTCGCCACAGACAAATAAGATAGTCATGAAAACACAACAATATATGGTGACAATGTGTTCTTTGATGAGAAACTGATCCTCGCTCTGAAATGCAAACACACTGAGGCAAAATTACGTTTGTTATAAGTTTTTCTTATGAGGAAGCAACATGCTTGCGAGCCTTGAAGCTCCTTGCAGCAGCCGCTCAGGGTTTAATCAGCTTAACGCTCCCAGTCTAAACACCACAGTATTTCCCAGGCATTCTTACTGGAGCAACTCTCACCTCTTTATAGCCACCAGCTCCCCGGTCTCATTGCTCTTGCCCAGTAGCACGCTGCCATACGTGCCGTCCCCCAGCTGCTTCAGTGTGGTGTAGTGGTTCATCGTCCACAGAGAGCCCTGCCTCTCCCTCACCGGGCAGCCTTGACAGTCCCACACAGTCCAACAGTTGGTCATTGTTTGTACAGTAACATGCCTCCACAGACTTAAAGGCCCGCTACGCTTCTCTATCCTGCTGCTACTGTCAGGCTACTCGCATGCTTTTACTCTAGAAACACAGAAATAAAACATGAGCACCCATCCTTTACCTTTCTCTCCGTAGATTGGTGATGAAGGGGGAGGTTTACCTGGCAAGGGAGAGTGGAAAAGTGATGCTGCCTTGATCCTGCCTGTTGCGCTGTGTCTCACCTATCCTGAGCTAAGCCTTGACAGTGGACGGAGGAAGGGCGATGCCCTGCGAGGGGAAGTGGATTAGAGCCGACATGTGATTAAAAATGTGTGTCGGGAAACGACTAACGGGAGATGCAGGAGACATTAGACAAAGGCAGTGAAAGCCATCTGTTACTGGGTCAAATTCATGATGTGGTCTTGGTTTGAAATATCACAAATTCATCCCATTTTACACTGACCACCATTTAAGGGAGGCAGTGGTCTAGGGAATGCAGTTTTAAACACTTTGACTGTCAATCAAGGGTGCTGTTGACCAAAGAACCAAGAGAACAAAGAGCTGGCTGTCGACAATGATGCTCGCCTTCTTCGCTGTCAACCCTGATTTAAGTCTTCTTTTATATCCAGTTGGCCGACGTGTACACCTTGGCCCGACTTCAACAAATTAGGGCCAGTGTACTAACAATTGACTACAGCAGGTTAGAGGAATTAAACTAGCGCAAACTAGTTAGTCTATTAAGTTAAAACAAATGGCTTTATTTTCTCTGTGTATTCCTTTCTAGAATGTGTATGCCATACTCAGTATGGGATGGGATGCACATTTTAAGCAGTTTCTTTCATTAAGTGTCAGCTGTCATAACAATCATTTTCCGGTTTATCATAATACTATATAAAAGGAGACATAGTATGCTCATTTTCAAGTTTATTTTGGGTAACTACTAGAATAGGTGTGCATGCTTCAGTTCTTAAAACAAGAAAAATTAAACAACTGACCCAACAAACCACGACTAATATTGAGTCATGTTTTCATCACAAAGGGTTTTTGAATGTTGACTAATGCAAAACAGAATATCGCAAAAGTGTCTAAATGGCAATGTCAAACAGAGATTGTACACTCGCTTTTACTGTATCTAAACATTTCATTACTGTCTTAAAACTTTCTGACATGAATTAGCCAGAAAACATGCTAACCTGCTGCTAAAGGGTTATAACAGTAAGCTAAAGCTAAAAATGACATTAGCCGCCTGGCCAGCCCTAATTTTCAACCATACGATTCAACAGACAGTTTTACTCAATATTTACTGTGACTGACATAAAACAGGGTAACACTTGAGTGAAGTGTACCTACCATAAGAGACATTTCTGTGCTGATGAAGACAACACGGTGATGTTGCTGCGAAGATGCTGTCCGTTAGTCAGAGCAGCTTCCTGTCTCCTAGGCAACAGAGAATTCCAAAATAAGATGGATAGAATACAATAAAATAAGGCAGTGCATGACATAACGTAATGAAACCCCCAAAACATGTAATCAATATTTGGATAAAAGATATAATGTTATGTTAAAGTATATAGTATAGCAAATACTACTATGTACAGCCTTTTCCCCCCAATATTTTCCATATTACAACATTACATTTAGCCTATAGACATAACAATACAGACATAAAGACCCAAATATGGTTGCATTAAGACATGGCTCTATTAACCAGCAATGGGGCCCTTGGTCAAAAAAATGGTTCCGTCCCTGCTACAAAGCTTAGCACATTTACTAAAGTACTGAACTTCAGTGAAATTTAAAGGTACTGGTATTTAACTTGGGTATTTTCATTTCTGCTACTTTATACTTCTACATTTTGAAAGAAAACACGCTGCATATGTAGAGTATATGTAAACGTACTCCACTACATTTAGTGGAGACTTTTATACTATACTACATATATTTGATTACTTTGGTTACAAGTTACTGCTGCTGCTGCTGCAAAAAAAGCTGAAAATGATCTGATAATTGTCCAGGCCGATTATCAGATCAACCTGCTGTATACAGTACATGCAAACATAGAGGCACTATACAGTTTTGGAGTAAAAATCCTAACTCAGACTTTTAACATTTATAAGGCAATAATACAAGCTCAGACATATTCATTTTTTCCATAACTGAATAAACAAGCTGTTCTCAGAGGAAAATAAGGTGCCCAGAGCACTGTTTGAAGCTAGAAAGGTGGCAGGGTCCGCCACATATAAACAAAGTAAAACCGTATGAAACGGTGTTGTCCTTTAATCCTTTAAGGTCAGCTTGTTTGTTCAGCTTATTCAGTCATGATAACAAAGAGAGTTTGCCAGAGGCAGAAAAAAAAAATCACTCAACGGTGAGCCTGGGGTTTTCTCTTCACATGTGTTTTACAAGTGCTCCATCTAGTGGTTTATTTTCAACACTGCTTCTGACTGTGACTGGCCTCTATTTTCCAGGTAACTCAACTTTTTCAAACCCTTATGTAACGATACATGTCACAAAGGACCAGGAGCAGTAAATACTTAATTCCAGTGCACCCCACCTAAAAAAACAGAAACATCATGCTGCTGTTGGGAGACAAAAGATCCAAATATCACATATAAACAACATATAAGAATTGTTTATATTTCCCCAGGAAGCCCTTCAGATCACATAGAGGACCGCTGGAAGAATCCTGGAGCTCAAGTTGAATACCAGAGTGTTTGTCCACATGTATTTACGTGGTCACTTGGATTGTTTTGAGGCGCAGAATAGGCCCTGTACATTCAGGTACATATTGATAAATGACACTCACTGAGGGGATTCTGTGGATTTAGAGTAGGCTACTCATTGATCAAAAGGCTGATACAGACAAAAGGTCTGTGTGTAAATTGGTTTGATTAAAGCAGGACACTAGGTCTCAGTGATATATAGTCACAAGTATCTGAGTGTGAATCAACTGCTAGAAGTTTAAATTTGATTTTTTTTTCAAAATCAATTCTCATTTGAAAAAAATATTAGCTGATCCAAAAATAGTCTGTATAAAAAAAGAAGTGCGATGTGTCTGATAATACAGAGCAGGTTCTCTATCTACAGAGCAGTAGCTGTCTGTAGACATGCAGGCATGAAATGTGAGGAATGAAAATCATGACCAGCATTCTCGAAATGGCCATACTGTAGTAACATGACGTGCCGTGCATTGCACCTAACAACTGTGCAGTCAGATTGTTGACTGTCTGCGCAGCGGATAGCCGCGGTTTTTTCCAAGGTTGTGCTTTTGGTTACTTACGGTAAGATGGACCCGCAGTGTCCACTAAAGGATCAGGTGATCCACTAACTACGACGCGAAGGCTGACTGGGGAAAATGCAAAATGACATATAGCAAATGTCGGAGCATTATTCATTCACGTTTTCGACTCAAATTCGGACTTGAATCGCACCGCTGGAGCTCCAATGTGACGATGGCTCGTTAGGGCTGGCGGCGCAACTGCGATTTTTTTGATATTTTAATTTATGAAAAATCACATTCACAGACAAATATTGGTTTCAACATGGGGCTGTGCTACAGTTTGCGTCCCCGGCTCTTCGGGGACCTGAGCGGCTCTATCTCCAACGCTACCTCGGACTCGGACCAGCCTCCGGACGCCGCCGTGCCGACCCGCGCCGGCGGAGCTCGCCAGGAGGACACCGGGGGATGCGGGGAGAGCTCGTCGCTACGCGGCGGCGGCGGCCCGGTGCGCCCCGGGGACCCTGCCAGGCTCCCGGCCGGGGAGCACCGCCGTGGAGACACCGGTACCGACGGTGTGCTCATACAAAACGGAGGCGGCGGTGGCGGTGGCGGCGGCGGAGGAGGCAGCGGCAAGGGGACAGGGAAGGACCGCGGCCGACGCTTACAGCTGCTTCAAAAGACTAGCACCCAAAAGCAGAAAAACTGGGACAAATTGCTGGTGGAGGAGAAGGAGGCCGAGAAGGAGGCGAAGAAAGTCAGTAAGAATATTGACAGGGCGCTGAAGGAGCTCAAACGGGAGTACAAACAGACGCATCGGCTGCTGCTGCTCGGTAGGTTGTGTACCTCTGTGTTGTTGTTGTTGTTGTTGTTGGACTGTTTTATTATTAGAAATACAAACGGAGGCTACTGGCCTTTTCACAAATTATGTCACTACTCTGCCGAGGCCCACTGCCACATCTGTTGGTTTGGCTGTGAAGACTACCCCCTGCGGCTGTCAATGACAAATGATGAAGATGGACGTGTAGACTCAATGGGCCTGCTGTCCTGTTACCCTTACATGGGGTCTCATAATGAATCTAGAAAGGCCAATTAAACATAATGTAGGCTCTCAAAATGAACCAGTATACACACGTTTTTACAGAGACCACATAGCTTAAGCATGGCATAGTGTGGTTTAGCATAGTACAGTGTAGTATAGTGTAGGAGGATAGTCTTTTGATTAACCATGGCACATGTACAGCCATTCTTATCAATAAGTGTATATACTACAGTATAGTGTACTACAATATAGTGTAGTGTAGTATAGTGTAGCGTAGTATTGTATAGTGTAGGAGTACAGGCTTTTGATTAACCATGGCATACTTACAGTCATTCTTTTCATTAACTGTGTATACAAGAGTATAGTATAGTACAGAATAGTATAGTATAGTACAGGGCAGTAGAGTATAATATAGTGTACAGCGCAGTATAGTACAGTATAGTGTAGTATAGTATGGTATAGTACAGTGGTACTATAGTAGTAGTAGTACAGCCTATGATGTAGTGTGACATCTGTCATGTCAAAGGACTCAAGATAAATAAATAGTATCTGGGACAGAATAACTGGTACAGTAACAGTAGGTAAATGTAGTAAGTGTCGTGAAGTATTGTGGCCTGTTGTAGTACAGTAGAATAGTGATTAGTGCTATAGAGACTATAGCTTAAGAGACATTAGTACATAGAGACGTGGAATGTATTACAGACTGTAGACCTGGCCTTTGTATATAAAGATATGGGGTCAAAATAAAATTGCTTTTGAATAACTGCAGCACATTAACAGTAAGTAAATGTAGTTGAGTATAGTGCAATATAGTGGGTTACAGTATAGTACAGTAGAAAGTTAGATAGTGTAATATAGTACAGTGTATGTATATATGTATATATATTATAGTATAGTATAATATAGTATAGTATAGTATTGCATGTTATCTATCAATGGGACTAGAAATTTAAAATAGCTATTTTAACATCTGATGCACATTTCCAATAAGGATTGTACAGTATAGTAGATTGGACTGTAGTATACTGGCCTGTAATGTAGTATATTAGATTGTTGCACTGTATAGTGTACTATAGATTATAATGTAGTAGGTTGTAGAGTCAAATTGTAGGTGTTCATGCACCTTTACTTCTTCTAATGGTTGCAGCAAAACGGGCTTCAGCACTGAGAAGATGAATTGATCAGCAAAGCGTAACTAACTGATTCCAATTCTGATCATCAGTTTGAAAAAAACTGGCCACAAATATTCTCAGATGCTTTATGTTCATACTGCTATAAATAATCAGTTTTAGGATATAAAGATATAAGGCTCTCAGAACGTTATTTTTAGCATATTACATCAGAGTGCATGATTATTATTAGATAAAAACTTAACCTGTCTGACTCCTCCACAATAAAAGTATGTTGTAACCCTTATCAGTTTAATTGTGCCCATATAAATTACAGGACAAGTATCAATTTTAGGTCATGCATTTTATTACCTCGCCTGACTGACAGATTCTATCATTTATCAGGAGACTATCTAAATGTCAGTCAGAAGCATCCCAGTGTTGTCCCTTGAACAGTCAGTGTGTTTCTAGATGGAGGTGTTGTGTCACAGGCCAGACCGCTCTCTAATCCTGTTGCCTCACTCTGTAGGTTTGGATGTGTTTCATACACTACACACACAAATCCAGCAGCAATTTATAAATCCACTCTTAGTATTTGAAATCTCTGCTTTTGAGAATAGAAATATAAACAGGTTAATTTTAGCCATGGTTACCTTAGCTTTAGCTTTTGATTTGTCTCATTTTACAACACACACAGGCTGACACATCACGGAAGTTTCTAAAAGGTCAGTGCTTAACTTTCAAAAGAGAAACTGTTGATCAGGAGCGGGAGCTTAAGTGTCATTACTGCTGCCCTGATGAGGAAACCAATGTTTAAAAGTAGAAACACTTTCAGTTTTGACAGTTGCACACTTAATACCATATTGCATGTATTTGCTTTACTTCAAGCAGTGCAGTGCTTCGCCGCTCTATATAATAAATGACTACCAGTTTAATTTCCTGAGTAAACAGCTCTCAGTAATTACACACAGGAAGAAATGGCTCATCCTAATGAAGTCACACAGGGAAATGTCATACATTCTTCCATGAAAGCTGTACAGCAGAGTGTGCGACCCGTGTCACTTTGTCATTTTGGCGTGTCATTATGGTTTGGGCGGCTGTCCTCACCACTGTAGAATCACAATTGTTTTCAGAGCTATCTGTCCTGTTGCGCCCGGGAGCCTCAGCACGAGCCACAGGCCACGTCTGGGTTTTCTTAAAGAGGCCTTCGGGACTTTATACCCTCCAGGTCTCCAGTAGGACTCTTGTTGCATGCCAGAGGACTGAGGTGGTTTGTGTTCCTCTGAAAGTGGACACCTTTCAAATAGTGTTACATTTCAAGGCAACGTATGCTCGCTAATCTGGGTCACTTTATCTGTTTGTATTTGCTGCAGGTATTTAGTTGAATAATGATAGCCATAAGGAAGTGTTGTTTATCCTAAGGGGGCTGCCATGTTCAGCTTGTGCTGGGGCTGGAACACATCGGTTTCAGTCAGAACAGTTACTAAAGTTCTGTAATGTTTGATTCAATCGTCGTTTACGTATCTTACTAACGCATTATGACATAAGTTATCATTTTAGACAGTTTTATAAAATGCCTGTTAATAAGTCATAAAATTATTGAAAGAAATGTCTCGTATTTTTCAGGTTTCAGTTAGTTTTTTGCTTTATATATATATATATATATATATATATATATATATATATATATATATATACGTAGTAAATAGAATATATAGTTAATAAGAACAGTTAGTTTAGCTTACATTTCTAACACGACCATTTATCCAATACACAAACATAACCTGCTCTAAATCTGATTAGGTGCAGTTAATTTGCTAAATTGAAGCTTCATAAATCAAATGTTTCACAGTGGCATCACTGACCTTTTTTACAACTGTGTTTGTCTTTTTTGCTCTTCCATGTAAGTTGGGTTGTGCATTAAAGACTATCAAAGACTAATGTTTATTATAGAGCTGAAACAGTCAGACAATTTAAAGATTGGTCCATATCTAGGAAATTAACTAGCCATGATGTATTTTGATAAGTATTTTGATTCTCTTGATCATTTAAGTCATTTTAAAGCCAAAATACCAGCTTCTCAAATTGAAATATTTGTGGTATTTCTCTACTGCTATTTTGGGCTCATAGAGATTGTGACAGGCATTTGACACCGTTGTCTGACATTTTATAGACCCAAAAAACAATCACTTTATAATAAAAGTAATCATTAGTTAATGCCCTAATTTAATGGTATAACAGAAACGAAACGTTGCCTAATGTTTCTGAATAGTCCAAGTGACTGACCAGGCCAGTTAATGTCCATCCAAATAAAGCAGACTGACTCACTCTTAGAGCGTGTGTTGAAGACAGGTGAGGTCTGGTACATAGGAGTGTAATGGTTGACAGTCTTATGCAGAGCTCAATGATATGCACAACAAATCATACTGAAATGATTTTGACAGATACTGAGATTGTGTTATGAGTCACAATTTTACTGAGGATGGTGATTTTTTGCATTTTATTTTCCCTAAAAATATAAAATGATGTGTCTTTTGCTTTGGTCTGTACCCAGTGATGGAAATACACAACTAAACTAAATACACTAACTCAAGTACTATACTTCATATCATTTTTATGTACATGTACTTTACTTGACTGTTTTAATTTTCTGCTTCTTATACTTCCACTCCTCAACATTCTGGGGGCATAAATTGTACTTTTAACTCCACTACATAGGCTTGATAACTTACATACTTACTTTCTTTCAACGGTTGAATTTCCATACTTATAACTTTAGCCATTTGCAACTTTGCAGATCATGCGCTGCATCAGATCCAAAGTACCTCATTTTTAATTCATTTGTTTTAATTGGTAGTTGGATAAACAAAAACAAGATTCAGGTAATCAGAAAAATGCTGAATATCACACCCGATAGTAGTCAACTCTTTGTGTACAGTATTTTACAGTACGTACTGAACATGTAAATATTTGTATAATTGGCTTTTACCTGTACTAATTATGATGCCTAAGTATATTTGATATCAGATACTTTTACTCAAATACTATTTGTATGGGTGACTCTCCCCTTTCCCAAAGAAATATTTTAACACAATATCTTTACTTTTACTCAATGTGACCTTTGAGTACTCTTTAACAACACTGTCTGTACCAAACAAGCATGCCCCTGTACATCTGGAGAATATGATTCGTTGGCTGAGTCATCTCTGTAGCACCACAATACTTTATTTATTATGGTATGCTGTGACATATTTTTATCTTTATCAAAGAATTGCAGTTACCACGATTTGGATACTGCACTTGGCCTTACTGCAATTAATCAGCAGTTTAGCCCTGGTGCAAGACTGTGGTGTTGAATTCTACCATATTAGTGTCACTACAAAAATGTGTTGAATAATAATTATTTGTGTTTTTGAATGAATACTTTGAAGCTTTTATATTTTCTGGGACAGTTATTGCAACCTTAAGAACTTCATAGTGTTGCAACCCTGCAAGTACATAATGTGCTTTTTTGTTTCAGGCACTAAATGTATCAAGAGATTTCAATGTAATATGGACACATTTAGAAGGCAACATTAGTCCGAAACCACCTGTGAAAATACAAAAGAAAACCCTCATTGTTAAACATGTTTAACCAGGAGGACGACTCGGAAAATCCTTTAATAGAGTTCCTCTAGACTTTATACTGCAGTACATGAACACAGGAATACAGTGATGGGAACTGGAAGGCGAGTTCCTATTATTTTCTTGGAAAGGAAGTTGCTTTATTGTTAGGTCTCTTGGATCAGATTCTGTACAGCCCCGTGATAATATCTCTTACAGCTTTCCTAGATGTCCTTAACTGGCCGTTTCATAATATCTTTGCCTTATCACCCCGCATGAGCCTGAACAACAGGCTGCTAGCAATGTAGCATGCTCGACAGAAAACGAAACGAGGCAGGCAGGCAGGCAGGCAGGCAGGCAGGCAGGCCAATGAATAGCTTGTTGGAAGTCACTGATTGTTATGTTTTGTCAGTTTTTTTTTGTGCTGCATGTGAAGCCATATTTTGGAAAAGCTTACTCATCCACAGAAGCACACAGTGGGACTTACTGCCCCGTCGGCCCTCCCCTCTGAATACAAGTAGAGTCAGGTGAACTTTGCTTCTCTCTAAATGGGTTATCATTGACCATTGCTGAACTTTGCCACTGACTGAGTTCTAAGTTAACGTTATGCTCCACACGAAGTGCTGGAATATTGTCATATTTATGATACTGATAGCAGGGCGGCAATGTGAGTTGTCTTGATCCTTGTATCAGCTGAATCAAAGTGAACCATACCACACTAGAAGGACATTGGACTCTGTTTGTTCTCCAGCTTTTGCTTACTGTATAATTTCCACTTTATCAAGAGCCTCTGTCCCTGAAGAGAGTGCTATAAAGTTCTTTCTGGCTTCATAAAAAAATCTAGGAGGCTAATTTTAGCTGGATATCATTTGGATGTGTGCCCTGTTTTTACAGTACGTGCTTCAGTTACAGTCACTGCGACCATATAAGTGTAGAACCTTTTATATGTAGAAAAGGGCTCTAAAGCTCTTTAAGTGTCAAATTTACGGCTCACTTACTGTTATAATCTAAAGCCCATGTATATATGTAATGTATTTATTTAAGTGCAATAGTTTTGCAGAGCCTCTGTTATGTTTCCAAAGTGAATCGGTGATTAGCAGCTGTTTTTAACGGCCTTACATGACTCAAACTCCAAACCACCGTCAACGTTGTTTCCATTTTGCAGCACAGGTCCACTATCAGTCTGAAAATAGTAAAAACATCTTTGTCAGAGTTTACTTGTAGTAGAGTATTTTTAGATTGTTGCGCTGCTTTGTTTACGTAAGTGAAGGATCTGAAAACTTTTCCCAACGCTGCACACGCACACACACTGACAAGAGACATTCATTATGAACGTAGACGGCTACTATTCCTAGAAAATATCATAATGATGGTTCTAAGATCCCCACCAGATGTGTTTGATGAAATAATCTGCTGTTTGATATGGTTTTGACCACAAAAAATAAGTTGAAATTCTTAGTTCGTTCGAGATGGTGTCAGGATGATCAAATTTAGTATCGATATTGATTCAGTCATCGGATATCAAACAGAGCCCATCGTCTGATGAATTGATTGTCAGTTTAACATTGCACTCTTGAAATTCTTGTATTAATTTGAACCCATATCTTGATATTTACTTACTTTCAGTTGACAATGCATTGCTTTGCAGTTGATTTGTTGTTTCCATAGCATATTGCTGCCATACATTTGTTTGATCAGAAGACTACAAAACCTACAGTTCGAATAAACTTTTTTTTTTTGCTTTTTTGATAAGACGTGCTACGTGGTATGTACTGTGGCCTTGTGAACCTGAATTGGATCAGAACTGAAAGTAAGTGGGTCAGTGCATCTCTATTTCAAGTTTAACTGCTGGACAGAAGATGTCTTCTACTTACTTCTACTAAAAAGTAGGGCTGCATGGGGCACCCTGTAGTTCATTTAGTAGGGCGTGCTGCCCATGTACAGAGGCCGTGTCCTCACTGCAGCAGCCAGAAGTTTGACTCCGACCTGCGGCTGCATGTCNNNNGATCAGGAAATGATTAACGATGATTAGTAATAAGTACCATTTCAGAAGCACCACAATTTTCATTTTCATTGAAAACTATTAATATCATGATGATGTGAGAGTTGTTGGGGTCTATACAAAACAAACATTTATGTAAAAGTACCCAAAAGTCAAAACAGAGTAAAAGTAAAGATTTTGTGTTTAAGTATGACTTTGATAATGATGATTAATTATTATTTGAAAAATCTTGAGGTTTTGGTCTCAAAGACATTTCTCAAGACACAACGTTCATGTCAAGTGACACAGTGCATTGTTACATGACGACCCACAGCTGTGCTGGAGGCGTGTTAACAATTACATGCATACATGCATATACAGTTTATATATATATATATATATATATATATATATATATATATATATATATACACATAATATATATTTTTTTATATATAATCTCACAAACAGGGCTCAAATGTGCAAGAGTGAACTCAGATTTAAGGTGAGCACAGAGAAGCTTTCAGCCAAAGTGAAACGTAAACATCCAAGTGAAGAAACAAAAGTCAGAACACGTTTCACAGTGAAGGGGAACTTCACTATGAAATCTGCACATTTCTGGGGAAGAAATGTGCAGATTTACCAGCTTAACATAAATATCTGACAGTGGATCATTTATCTGGAGCTGACAGTATTTTCAGCATGTATGTGCTGTGCTGCCTCTAACCACTAGAGAGTGATGTGGGCCAGTCACTTGTTTTGACCTTGCTTTTAGAGGCGGGGAGAGAGGAGCATTTTTTTTTTCTTTTCCTCTCTGGTGAGGGTGGGGAGGGTGGTGCTGGTCACATTTTCACACCGCTGTAGGTGAACTCAGGGTTCATAGTTGAGATTTGCATGCTGGACAACTTTGTTGAACTTATGTCACTACCTGAAACGAGTATTTGCATTGTGTTTACATAATGGTGACAATAACAGTGTCCTTGTCCTTGTTAAATGTTACACAGATAATCATTCATGAGGGCCTTATGCTCGTTGAATGATCTGTGAGCATTTCTAATGCGATCATTCAGTACATTTGGAAATTCCTTTTGTCATGAATGCACAGTGTAGCGTTATAGGTTTCACCGGTTGCTCTTGTGTAAAAAGACTTCCTTTCTCACACATGCACACACACATCATAAGGAAACTACCCTTACCTGCAAGTGACACAGATGTGCCTACATGTAAAGCGCACTGTTGGTTAGCAAGAAGTCAGACCATGACAAACCCACACCCCCATTTTGGTCGAGTGAAGAGGAAGCCACAGCGAGTTAAATGTAAATGTCAGACAAATGTTCACAACACAACAAAAGCATAACGTGCACCACCAGAGTGTAGTGTAATTGTGAGGCCTCTTTTTTTTTAATAAAAAATACTTTATCAAGATAATTAATGTACATAGTTGTAAATGAGGAGAATTGATTTGTCTCTCATTATGCAGTAGGTGTACACAAATAACACCCACCCAGATGAAAGGTCTCTGGACAAATCCTTCACACTGTGATGGTCTCCACTCCTGTGTTGATTTATTTAGTAATCTCTGGCAGGTAACCTACATGAAAAAAGCTTATCACTTTACTATAACAGTAAGATGATATACTGTGTATACCTAATGATTTTGCTATGACATAGCCGATTGTATCTTTATTGTGATATGAGACCACATATCATCTTAGACTTTGCGTAAGTGTTGTCTTTTCCTGGTTTCAAAGCAACAAATGCAACTTTTTACTTTAAGATAAGAGCTTCAAAATCATGTTGATGGTACAGTGTCTCGTAATGGAGTGAAGGGTGTCTCTGTCTCAGCCACTCCGGCCCCCTATCACTTGTTTCTGCACAGTGTAACTGAGAGGGGAGGATCAATGCGTTACATACATGTTTACTTCAACATAGGAAGTTTCGAACACATAACATTGTTTGATGTTGTTAAGTTTGTTTGTAGTTTGCAGCTACATTACGTCTGATGAACTGTTTCAGATATGGGATTTGTGTTAACAACATATCTCAATATACCCTGAAAATATCTTTAAATTACTTTAAGGGCATGTTGCCGAGAACCATTTTCCTGTTCTGGATAGTTTGCATGATGCGTACACTATTGCAATTGTTTACCATTCTTATGTTTTGTAACGTGCCCACCAGACAAATCTATGGTTGTGTCTGAAATGATCCACTTGTTCACTACTCACTACCGAGGGAATCCTTTATAGTGGGCTCATCTGTCAAGTGAAGAAACTCTTTTGGACGCCACTCAGGTCATTTTTTTCTCTCCAACGCAATCATGATGTTATATAATAGTTAGTGACCATCAGTTGTTCATTACTTTTCAGAATGCATTATTGGATACTTTAAGTTAATTGTATATGGTAAATGAATCCCCACTATACATTCTGACAACACTACAGAATTGTAAACTCACTATATAGTCTACAAAATAGTGATTGATTTCGAACACTTATGTGTACTGGCCACCATTTTTCACTGTTTGTATTGTCTACAAGTCATGACCAGCAGTCCAACCAATATGTGATTCTGCTATCTTAGATTTTATTTTGACCTTTTTTATTTAGGCTAGAAGAGGTAAAATGGTCCTGAATTCACACAAAAAGGGCAAACACTAAAAGAAAGTCTGAAAAGAAACTAGTTATGTCTTTCTTTTTTTGTGATCTTTTTAATTATTTATGAATTTATCACATAAGCCTTCAGCAAAGGTTTTTTGAGGTGCAGGTTGGGAATCTTTGGTCTGTAGGATAATTGAATGGACATCAAATGACCCTAATGTACAACACACAGTAGGTGACGTTTACTTTGTGTTCATCTACTGCCTTTACTGCAGTGGGGGGAGAAGTACTCCTATCCTTTACTCAAGTAGAAGTCCCAATACAACAGTGTGAAGCATACTCCATTAAATGTAAAAGTACTGCATTTGTCCAAGAACCAAAATTGTTCTTAATTGAGAGCAGCACTAAAGTGTAAAAACAAAGTATCTCACTCACTAACTGTGTGATTTTTTAAGTACTTGTACTTCAGGACTATGTTTTATGCTACTTTATACCTCTTCACTACATTTTAGAAAAAATATTGCACTTTTTACTCCTACATTGAAACAGTATATTGACTAGTTACTTTATAGATTAAAAATGTTAATAAAAAATAATGCCATCTTACAGAAAAGACAAGTAATTATGTACATGTACTAAGTTACATCCCACCTCTGCTTTACATCATCAGCTGTTTGTATACAGTGTATTTACTCACCTACTGTCCACAGTCGTGTACATTAGTACATTTTTAAGGTACTTGTACTTCAGCTATTCTATACATGCTAGTTGATACCTGTGCTTCCCTACAATTTAGAGACATTTTTTGTACATTTTACTTCTATGTTGACAGATTAAAAATGTGTATAGTCTATATATGGAAGGTTTTTTCAAGTAGTGTAAGTACCTAAAAGGCAAATACTTTTATTTTGGTCATTTCGTTCCATATACCTCTCTACCGCAAAATTAGGTTATAACTATTTTTACACAGGAAGTAAGTACTTCCTCCACCACATATGTGTAGTCCTCATTCCAACAATAGACCTGTAGTAATGAAGTATTTCTATTTAATGCAAGTTTATACAAGCTAGTTTCTAGGTAAAGCCCTGTGCGCACACAGACACCGTAAACGGGTTGCCAGTTTGAGTCAGGGCCATATCACTGACTGAAAGCCAACTAGAAGAAGAAGAGACCCAGCCCCTCTGTAAACCATCACAGAGGCAGTCCAGGTTTCCACCCCTTTGCCGGTTACTTTGACAGAATGATAGTGAAGGACTAAATTGGTAATGGCTCCTCTTTTTTTGCCACACAAGTTATAAAATGCCCTATCAGTGCGGGGGCCATTTTGCACAGTGAATACTTTTATTTTGACACTTTAAGATCATTTTGTTGCACATACCTCTATACTTTTATTTTGAAATAGCCAGAGTATATTTTAATTGAGGTATTTCCATTTTTAAAAAAGTACTGAGTACTTCATCCTTGACATATTTGTATGTTGTATTTGTGTGTGTGTGTGTGTGTGTGTGTTTGTGTATATATATAGTAGTTACGTTTTCTTGTTAAAATGCTATTTACATGTTAAAACAACATCAATAATAGCTAAATATAATATGATATGTTGAACAATACAGTATACATATTCGACAGGGGCCATTTTGCACAGTGAATACTTTTATTTTGACACTTTAATGTCATTTTCTTGTATACCTCTGTACTTTTACTTTGAAAAAGCCTGAGTATATTTAAATTAGGGTTTTACTAGTTTTAGAAAGGAGTTGAGTACTTCCTCCACCACGTATTTGTAGTCCTCAGTGTGGACTACAACAACAGACCTGTAGTGTATAAACTACAGGGATAGGTAAAGCCCTGTGCACACACAGACACTGTAAACGGGTTGCCAGTTTGGGTCAGGGCCACCTCACTGACTGGAAGCCAAGTAGAAGAAGAAGAGACCCAGCCCCTCTGTAAACCAGCACAGAGGCAGTCCGGGTTTCCAACTCTTCGCCGATTAGTTTGATAGCAGGATAGCGAAAGACTAAATCGGGAATGGCTCCTCTGTCTTTGCCACACGAGTTATAAAATGCTCTATCAGTGCGGGTTGTTAATGTTACAGTTTAACGCAGGTTTGTTTTCCACCTCCACGGTCCACGGCTACTTCCTGGTGCCACAGAGAGAGGCAGTGCTGAGTTAAAGAGACAGAAATACTGATAGAAATTCAGATAGAAAAAAAAAACACTGAGAGAGAAGAGAGGGGTTGGAGACGCGATAGGAACAGTTGACTGGATTCCCAGGAATTGAAAACCCTCTCTCTCTCCTCTTATTTATATGTATTTTTGATATTTCTTTTGTTTTACCGAGTCGTTATTCTTCGTCGGTTTGTAAACCAACAAACGGTTTGGATGACGGTTGGCTGCGGCTAAAGCGGAATTGTAACGGGGAACATATTCCTCCCTCCGACGGAGAAGCCTCGCAGAGATTTTTCCTCTTTTTTATTTTTATTTTACAGTAGACTCATTCCTGTGTCATTTTTAAAACCACGATATCATCCCGGCTGTTATTTTATATATTTTTTTACGATTCCACAAGGAAGGGTTAGGGCGACGGAAGATGGGTTGTTTGGGCAACAGCAAGACTGAAGATCAACGCATCGACGAAAAGGCACAACGAGAGGCTAATAAAAAGATAGAAAAACAGTTGCAAAAGGAAAGACAAGCGTATAAAGCCACACACAGGCTCTTATTACTGGGTAAGGCTGATTTATATGTGATGGCTATCTGAAATGTAAGCTAACCGTAATCCCTTTCGTTTACCGAACACGTAGCCCCATTTGACAGCGCTTGCAATAATATGTCATGGGGGTGGATATTGATGGAAGCGAAGCTCCAGAGCCTACAATTAAAAAGACTGCCTTCATGCCCAGAACATGTATGATGTTAACGCTAACCTGGATGTGCCCGTTCGTGCTCATTTCGGTGGTATTTTCATGTATTTTCTGGTCTATTTTCGAAGGTGCGGGAGAGTCCGGAAAAAGCACCATTGTGAAGCAGATGAGGATTCTACACGTCAACGGCTTCAACGCGGAGTGAGTGCTATTCAATACACTTATTAAACAGCAACATTAACGGCTCGGAAATCATATTAATGCTTATTTTTTTATGGCTTCCCTCCTAATGAATACCACTGTCGAGGCCAGAATATAGCCCGTGAATGGATTTTCCCCAGGCACTGCAGCGCCTGTTGGGCCCAGTATCCCATGCAAAGCAGCTAATATCTCCCCCCCCTCCTCCTCCTCTTCTTCCTCCTCCTCCTCCTCCTCCTCCTCTCTGTCTTTTTTCCTCCTTTTTCGTGTACATGTACAGTTATCATACATATGTGAGGATCTCTGTGTCACACAGATGCCAAATAATTCACTGTTTCCTGTTTCATGTGAGAGGGTGAAAGGTTGTGATCGACACAGGCCTATTGATGATTTGTTTTGCTGCAAGGCCTTGCATGGCATTGATCTTAACCAGTGGTCTATTTTAGACAGGCCTAGTACATGTCAGTGCTGTAACTGTATGGAAATCATCTGTATGTGTGAATTAAAAGTATTGATATAATAGGGAGGATAATTTTGCATTTATAAGTCTAAAAAAAATAAATAGAAATATCTGGACTACAGCACATCATATCCCCTTATTTTTGTGTTTAACCAAAACCGTACCTGCCCTCCACTGGCGCACACTCCCAGCTAACACCTGTGCTGTACGTGAAATTGTATAAGAATACAAGCTAGCCTGGCAGTAACCTCTCTCTTACTCATAACCACCCTGATGATAAAGCTTTTGTTGTCTGCTGTGGTTGATGTTTTCCTAAGCGCTGCCTCACACGTCCATTCTGTCCACATGCAGAGAGAAGAAACAGAAAATCCAAGATATTCGGAAAAACGTGAAGGATGCCATAGTGGTGAGTTTCATCTGTATCGCTTCCCAAATGTGCTCAATGTCTCTGTTGTTACCGTGAATCCCCCTGCAATTCCATTTTACTGATTATTATATGGGCTTACAGATTTTTTCATCCTGCCTAATGCTTGTTTTTTTTTTTGTGTGTGTATTTCTGCAGACTATAGTGTCTGCGATGAGCACTTTAATACCCCCAGTCCCGCTAGCCAACCCAGAGGACCAATTCAGAATCGAATACATCAAAAGCATAGCACCTCTCTCTGACTTTGACTATTCACAGGTAAGATATTCGTAAAGTTTCTGTGTGTGTGTGTAGATGTGAATGTGTGGACGGGCTGGTGTATTACATATGTGCTTTTTTGTCTTTCTTAATGTGCATCTGTGTGGGAGTTAGATGGTATGTCATAAGAGCATTTCCTGGCCAAAAATGTAGATCTTGCTCATATAGCTCAAGTGATCTATTACAGACCTAATAATGCCATTCTTATTAAATCGTTTCCTATTTTTTGACATGATGGCATATTTTTAACAGACCAAAGCTAAGGGAGTTGTGTTTTCCCCTCTGAGGTATGAAGTTATATATAAAAAATGTCAACTAACTTGTTTAAAATCAACAGCTAGTTGATTCAAGTGCTTGTTGAAGGTTTTAACAGATCCACTGTATGTGGATTTGAATGCAAGTTGAGGCACACGGGATTCTTTTCAGTGTGTGATCAGCCATTCGATAGTGCGAGGTCATGTGTTGGAAATGTAGATAATGTTTTACATAATTTTGAAACTGTTCCCTGTTTGACACCGGCTGAAAACAGGAACCACAAATTAATGCAGAGCTGTAGATAGACTCTTGGAGGTTTGAATTATTTTGTTTTTGTTTGTACAATTTTGACTTTTCTGTACACATTCACATTATGTGTGAATCAAGTGTAGGTTTTATCTCATTTTGGTTTATTGATCAGCCCTTTTGCTGTTGGTTATATTGGAGTTGACAGTGATCCCTGTTCTCTTCATGCTATGATGAGGTACTAAACTTGTTCAAGGTCAAGCTGTACTTTCTTTTGATACACAAAAGCTGTTTTGTTTAGTTAGTTTGTATAGTTGATGAGTCAATCAACAAAAACATAATCTGCAACTATTTTGATACTTAATAAACCATTAAAGGTGCAATGTGAAAGAATTAGCCCGCTACTGAATTCATACTCCAAACAAAAGGGAAGCAGCATATCTCTGTAGCAGCTATCCGCTAGTCGGCCTTATTAGCCGTGCAGCTAAGTTGTTGGACTGTGAGATCAGAGCAATGGAGGAGCTTCTAAACATTGGGAGGAGAGGGTTTTAGGCCTAGGATGGGGGGTACCCAGCGGGGAATGCTGGTGTGGAATGCTGGCGTGGAGTGGCGGTGTAATGGGTACCAGAACCAAAGCTGGGCAAGTAGGTAATGGAACTGGGCACAACAGCCCCTCAGTGAGCACAGGCAAACCATGGGTATTTGAATGTTTTAAACTAAAACTCTTTTGCACTCATCATTTTTCAAGCAAACATTTTCAAGATTCTGAAGTTCCAGCTTCTCCGTTGTGCGCGTGTAATTTTGAACAGTTGGTAGGACAAAGCAAGACTTATGAAGATGGCAGCTTGGGCCATGTTGATGGACATTTTCACTATTTTTTTTATAAATAATGAATGTAAATGAAGAGTGCATCCCCCCTTTTGTTTATCTCTCCAATTATGAAGTCTGCAGTACTTCTCTATATCAAAAAAGAAGAAGACACATAGGTGTTTATGGCAGTTGGAAGTATTTACATGCTGATATGAATGAATCAAGTGTAGTGTTCATGTATTTTTGCTGTGTTGGTGGTATCAGAGTTTTTAATGTGATTTTCATCAAGTTTAAACTGCAGTACACATAAAGATGGCAGCTTGGGCATGAATAAATCTTGATGGACATATTCCCAATTTTGCCCTTTTTTCTAATCAATAAGGAAAATGGTTGCTAGCTGCAGCCCCTACTTCACGTATTGTTATTTTTTTCTTCTTTTATCAGGTTTGCAGTAGTTTACTTGATAAAAAGAGGGATGGGATCTTTTGCTCTCAGGTCTTGTCTATATCGTCACTTTACTGCTTTGTCATGACAGTGGAATTGTTTTTGAATTGCTGCCTTAAATGCACACTTACGGTGTTTCCTAGCTTCCCTCTTAACAACTTTATTTGATGCTACATCACAGGAATCTCCATTAAAAGGATTTGGGTGTTAATTTCCTGACAGGGCCCTCACTGTGAGTGTTAACAGGGTAGCAGTACTCTGTGCTGCCTTGATGCTGTGTTGTGTGAGGTTTGGGGCCATGGGGAGAGCCGGCGTTGAGTTCCCAGGACCGGCCAGGCCAAAGGGAACAACATGGCTCTGTTTAGAGTGTCTGTGCTTGTCATCAGTCTCAGGCTTCACTTGTGCCGTCAGTGTCACCACTACATTGTCACTTAGCGCCACCAGGCATGATATCCAATACAGCAGCGCAGGAACACAGCCAATCAGTAACCTGTGGCTTTCACCTGTTGGCGCCGTTAAATGTGGAAGTATGTTTCACCTGGAAACTTTTGGAGGGATGATGTCATGGTGAATCTTTCAAAAACTAACCTTAAAGTTGACAATAATGTTTGACTTTTTAAAAATGTTTTCTAAATGACTTGTTTTATGTGTTTTGGTTGCTTTGGTTGTACTATTATAAAAGTTTTTACCAGGGCTGCAACTCACAATGTTTTTTTTACTAACAGCTAATCTGCTAGTAGTTTTCTTGATTCAATTCTTTTGTCTTCAACAGAATAAAAAATCTTTTCTCACAGAGTGCCTTAGCCAAAGGTGATATCTTCAAGTGACTAATTTCTGACCAACAGTCCAAACTAAAGAAATTCTGTTTTGCAGTGATATCAACTACAGTCATGCAGTCATGCATCCTTGATAAATTGCTCAAATGAGTAACTGATGATCAAAATAGCTTTCTTGCAACCCACTAATAAGTTATTCCGTACAATCTTCAGTATAAAATGACCTTGTCATGTCATATGATGTACATAAATTACTAAAAATGCTTTATGGCATAGTGGCGACCGTGAAAATAAGTCATTGGGCCTTCTTTTATTAAATTCAGCTCTTTCAAAACCACCACCTAAATCCTTTAGGCGCTCTTCTGGTGGATCATTTATTCAGGCATATTACTGGTTAAAGTTGCTGCTGCCTACACAATGCATTTATTCGATTTGATAACTTTATTAGGCAGTGTAATTTGACGTGATAGAATAGTTAGGCTTATTTCAAGTTGAGAAAATGTAGAGAAAACAATGTTGTGGTGTGCTGTGTCTGGTTAGTCAAATAGGAAGGTGACAAGGAAGAGAACTATGGCTGCATTGCGTCACGGTCTTTTGAAGGTGCTGTTGGTGGTGACTTTGGAGTTTCTGCTACGTGGTTAAGCGATGGATTTCTTCCTGTTTGTTTTTCGAATGTTGACGCTGTTGATTTACTGTCAAACAATCTGCTGTCAAACTCATGTAAAATATATCATGTAAAGTCACATGATCTATGCTTGGTTTGCTATGGTACAGATAGATCATGAATATAAACGTACCTACAAAACGGAGTTTTACTAAACCAAGTTTTGTAGTTTTTACAGTAGAGCAGGTTTGGACTAGATCTGTCTGGGCATGCATCTTAATCATTCATCTAAGACAACAGTCTCTCCTTGTCATACATGTAAATCAGAAGGCTTAGTTTTGCTGGCCCCTAGTCTTGATCATCAGAGCGTTCTTTTTTGTCAAATCTTTCCCTACAGTTGCTCGGGATAACAGAAGGCCCATGGAAAAAAAAGCACTGATACAAACGGTCATCTATGCAAATGGAAACAAATGCCACTGTGGTGGCTATGTTAGCCACCCGACGGTGTCTGTCGACTGAAGTGGAGCAAATTCAAATGAGCCCCAGCCCCTGTTTTTACACCATGTCGTTTTCTCACCATTAGACATTAAAAAGGATACGTCTAGTGGTGTTTTTTTTTTAAGCTAAAACACGCAGGTCACTGTAACCAGTGAGTGTCATTTGAAACCTGTTCATGTCATTTATATACACTCAGCAAAAAGACAAGGATTAGGTCCACAAAAGTTTGTTCTTGTGTTTCTGGGTAATATCGTCAAGATATGAATTACAGTCTATTGTGGAAGGTGAGCTTCATATTATGTCAGGCACTACCCATTGTTGAACTGGTCTATTTTTGTTTTTGTGTGAGGAATTACTACCATGGCTAAACATGTGCACATCAACCACTGTTAGTGAGTAAGTAACTTTATTTTACAGGCCAACAATTAATTATTACTTTCACTTAAAGAAGAATGATGGTCCTTACATAAAACTGGGTTGTCTTTGCAGTAGAAAGACACAATTAAAAAAAAAAAACAGAACAATTGCTACTTGAGCAAAGAAATCAGAGACAAAGGGCAATGGTATCCCGTTTTGCTCAAAAAGTAGAAGACCCACAACCAGAATGTACTGCACTGTTGTGGATATAATAAAAACTCCTGCTGATGGTTGACGTACTATGAGTTGGGAAATGCTTGGTTTTGGCTAGAAGCAGAGCCCTGGAGTAGAGAGAGTTGCGACAACAGTTTGTAGTTAATACTTGATTTATTAATTGATTGATTTACAGTACTTGGCTATTTGCAGCTAACTTCCGGGAACTATTGAGAGGCTCCATGATCTGCCTTTGCTTTGAAAAAATGGTCCATTGAAGTGAACAGAGATTACAAGACTCTCTTCAAGATGCTCTGGTTAGCAGTGCCTTGTTTCACATTTTGATGGCGATGTTTCTGCCTCAGTTTTCATAATACATAATCAATATGGCAGCGACTTCAAGTTCATGATCTTTCTCTATCGCAGCCGAACGGAATACTTTAACATGTTTCTGAAAGCATTTACTATACTCTGTTTGTCCATAGCCCTTTTCACACAGAGACTCCGCATTATCGCCGCAGCGATTCTCCGCCTTTGTCTGTTCACACTGAACCAAGCAGCCGGCTTAAAGCCACACCAACCTGTGGATCCTAAATAGGCGTTACGGTATGAACGATGACGTTCAGAGCTGCGTGGGTTTTTTTTTTTATGCGTTTCCCCCGGTGTTGACCTGTATCAGTTGACTGTTTATAATCATATGAATGCAGTTATCATGTGTTGTGATTCAGATCCTGACCCACCATGCATCATGGAAAGTGTCAAAGTTACGTTTTTGTCACTCTAAATTACATAATTACATAATCGCCATCAGTAAACAGTGGACCCTGTCTCACTCGCGGGAATGGATGCCGTTTTCTGGGGTAAAGTTCACTGAAGTCTCGGTCGAGAGGGCTGACAGTCACAGTGATTTTTAAATACAAGTTTCCAGAGACAGTAACTACAACAACACAACAGTGTAATCGACAGTCACGCGGTGAGTTAAAGTTTTTTTTGCCGGGGACCAGCATTGTTTTTTGGGGAAGAAATGTGACAAAGAGTTGGTCCAGTACCATTACTGTTCTTTGGTCCTACAATGTTGCTTTGTGGGTCATTTCTCTTTAGTTTAATGACTGAAGGATGAGTTTAGGTGTCATACTGTGAACACCATCAGACCGACACTCTCCTGATCCGCGCGTCCGGCTTTTCCATTCACACAGACATGCGCTCACCTCTGCTGCGGCTCTGAAAATACATCCGGAGGCGCATCTGAGCTTCTGTCCCCACTCTCCACATCCTTAACTTTTACACAAACGACCATGCGGAGAATCTGCGCATTATTATTTTATACGAAACGATAATTGCTACAACAGCCCTAGATTTTGCCAGATAATATATATTGGCACAGAAATTGTTTGGCTTTGGTTGCAGACAAAATGGACAGAAGTTGGCATACATTTATTACCAGAACAGTAGTGATACAGAGCTGGTTGAAAAGTTCCCATTTAAGGAACGTGACCTGCTTCGGGCTTCTGTTGTTCTCTACTACGACCATGAGGGGGGTAACACCTTTATAGCATTCCTTTGTTGTTAACCTCTTGGTGATTAATGGTTTTAGACCTAGAAGTTTGTTTTCTCCTTAATTGACCACTTCAGGTTCCTTGATGTAGGGCAAAGGGTGGCATCAGGGGCTGTGTTATGTTATAAAAGATGAACAGTCTTTTGCTTTTGCTTTCTCTCACTTTCTCTCTCTTTTTTTAGCTAAATTTGTCTGCACTATAAAACAGAAGTAAGCCATAAAAGTTGTGTCTCTTTGTGTTGGACAACTGTTATCTAACACAGATATTCTATTAAAATCCAATAAATGTGGTGATGATGGTTTACTGAGGAGCCAGCTGGTTGTCTGGCTGTCTATGTATGGAGGGATTTGAGTTTGGTGTCCGTTGCTGTACATTTTGCTTAGAGGCCAAAGGTCTCTTCCAAACTTCCCCCAAAGGAATTCCAGTGTCCCCTTGCAACGGAAGATGCAAACCATTTGCTCCAGAACTTTGTTTTGCTAAGTCAAATCCGATTCAGGCCATTTTGTTCTCCGTGTCAGCCTGACCTATATGATTCAAGTGAAATATTACATCACACACCCAACTTGATTTACATCGAAACTAAGGCCGAACTGAGAATTTACTCCCGCAAAGGCAATATCATGGCTGGTGATGGAGGAGGGAGTGGAAGTGAACTGGTGAACACAGGAAAGAGTTAAAAAAGCTTGTGTTAAAGCAAATTCCCTCCTGGTGTCTTTCTGTGTTATCAGTTCCTCTGTAGGGCACTGCAGCACACACTGCATTTATTCAAAGGCCCAGTGTCACACGCCTCTGTGGAAAAGAGCCCTGAGGACCATATTCCCCCCCTCCCTCCCTCCTCCCCGCGCGCTCTGCCCCATCTACCCTCCACCCCTCGTCCCCCCTACTTCCAGTCCCAGAGCTTGCTAGCTCCGTCGGGCCCTTCTTTGAGTTTTCAAGCCTCTGCGATGTCTGCATGGTGTAAAAATTTTGTCTTGAATGTAATCAGCGCTGTTGAATATTATTGATATTAGTCAAGGTGGGTGTTGACGTTTGACTGTAACAGAAGTGGAAGCAAACACAGGCATGAACTCAAATATGACCCTGTTTTCTTTGTTAAACAAGCGTTTTTGTGTAGGGGGTGAACGCTACGTTACAGAAAAACCAAACTATGGCTGCAGAATGAAAAAAATGAGTTAAAATTTCTGTACACCGCTTCAACACAGTCAACATGATAGCATCAGTGTTGAGGCTATTCCTGACTTGTGTCTGAAGTGGGAGCCTACATTCATGTGTACCAAGAAAAGTAAACAAATGTTAATGTATCTCTCTGTGAGACTTCTGCGGACTGGATCAGTGGATTTCCTCCATGTTGAACTTAATCACCGGATCTGCCGAGAGGAGATCTCCCAGAGCATGTGATCATTTATCAGGCTCCTTCTCCCTCTCTCCCTCTGGTTCAGGGCTACTTTCACCCTCTCCCCAGTCAGAGTGCAGAGCCAGTGCTGAGTGCAGAGAGTCATGTGGTAGTTCCAGGCCAGAGGAGGAGCCCATCGGAAAGACATGTGCACAGGAGGCGACAAGGGATGTTAGCCCAATCATCTTGGTTAGGGGCATATAGAGAGTCCAGGGGAATGTCTCAAAGTCACTGATGAGTTTTTTTTTAATATGGCTCCCGCTGAGACTTTGTATAGTTATTTACAGCATCATTACTTTATTTCAGAAGATGTAATTTTCTGTTGTGTTATCACAGTGGAGATATGCACAACCTTTTGTTGCCTTAGCTTAAAGTTTGAAGAAGAGAGCTTGTGACTAGAAAGTCATGAGTTTAAATTCGGGAACTGTTGGATAAACCTGCACCGAGGAAGTTAATGAGGACTCAAATCTGCTTCTACTTGCTACTGATCCTTTTTTCCCCGTAGTTTTGTATTATCTTAGAAAACTAACTTTCACAGATTCTTGTTACGGGGCTGCATTTGAATACATGTTACGGAGTGACCTATAGGACAATTATGTTTTTATGTCCAAAATTGCATCCTCAGATGTCTTGTTTCAGGCTAGTTGTTTCCCCCTGCCTCTGGTCTGAATGCAAAGCTAAGCTAACATGTCCCTCCTCTAGATCCTATGTATTGTGTGTATGAAAGCAAGGCAGTTTCTTTAACTTGGTGATTAACAAAAGAAGACCGTGTTGTACAGATGTGTGCATGTAATACAGTATGTATCGGATTAACTGTGAATGTGGTGCTTGATGTAGACGAGCGATCTGTTTTCTGTGGATAAATGTATATACAAAATGGGCAATATAATTTTCCAGATGGTTTATACAACTATCTAATTGTCATGGCAGTTTCACCATCTTTGAGTCACATCAAAGTGCACAATCATAATTTCCAAATGTCTGCAGAGCGTCTTTTTAAAATTGTATTCCCTATTTAAAGGGTTCTTGGTTGTAAGTTATTGAAGTCATGGCATACACAGGGCTCCACGTGGCCCGAAAAAATCTGTCAAGTGGGGCTAAACATTTTCATTGTTTGCACTGGTGTGCCTGATGTTCAGCAGGTTAGATTGATATATGTATAAAATATATTTTTAACAAACAAAAAACAGACGAAAAACCCCAGTTAGTTTAAACTATTTTTTAAAAAGTTGGAGTTTGTTTAGTGCTTGAGATTGTTTTTAAACAATTGAGATTATTGCGATTTCTTGTCGAGTGTGATGCGATTTAAATGAAGAAAGACATGTATATGCACCTTTATTACTGCTTATAAACATTTACATAATGTGTTCAGAAACTAAACATAAATGTTGGCTACTATTTGGTGCACCTAAATGAAAAAGTTAGACTCACGAGTGCAACCAGTATAAAAAGTCATTCCGGAACCCTGCATATTTGCATATGTGTTGTTTACAGTATGTATGTATAAGGTGACACAGATACTGGCCATTAAATGGGAATAATTCTAATGTTCTGGGAAAGATCCTATTATACTTTCAGGAACCTTTTCTTACACAGTTACCCTTCATGACATTGTACTCCAAGTTTGTTAAGGCTTTTTGTAGTCCGTTGTGTGTTGTTATATGGTTCTTAACATTTGTTTCTCTTTTCCTCAGGAGTTCTTTGATCACGCAAAGAAGCTGTGGGACGATGAAGGAGTGAAGGCGTGCTTTGAGAGGTCCAATGAGTACCAGCTCATCGACTGTGCACAATAGTAAGTGCAGACATTATAAGACATGTTCTGGTGTGGCTTGTACGAGCTTTAGATACTTGTGCATTCACCATACATTATGTAATCAGTTATCGGTGCAGCTATGATATAGTGAGAACAAGACAAGTGAGCTGTTGTGTTTTTTACAGCCTGTACACTGTTGTCACATCCCTGCTCTGTCTGTCCTCTTTGTGTCATGTTTGTCGTGAAAGCTCTGCGGTGTGTGCTGGTGTCATGTCATATATGAATATGGCTGACATATATTTACTCTGGGTGTGGCAAGGCAAGCAGCAGCTGTGTTCGTCCTTTGGAAGCCTAAACGTATATCTTCTTATGTCAGTGTGTTTGACATTTTACTGTGGAAATATGCAAAGTGTGGTGTGGTGTCGTCTGTGTTAAAGAACCCTATTCTTTGGTATTGTATTGATCTGATATTTACCTTTTCACACATTTAAAATGTAACACTTCTAGAAAGTTTCTCATTTCACTGTTAGTGTTGGTTACAACTAACCTGAGGAGTATAATAGACTACATTTCATAGTCTCTAAGGCTGGACAAAAGCTTTCTGGGTCATGATGTGATGTGGCTTCAGTTTTTTTCTTAATACAATTGTACTCCAGATACTGTTGTTAGGAAATACTGATAACTTCAGTGTGGCAAGGCACAGAAACTGATGTGTCTTTGCACGGTGTCCCAGACTGTTTGGACGGCTCCTATAGTACCTTGGGCCACCTTAGGGTGCTGGTTTTACACAGTTAAGGGCCCCTCTCCTGCCTGCAAAAGGAAGTTTGGATATGCAAACTAACTTGCTGATTACAGTGCTCTTCTTCTGCTTCCTCTCTGACTCACCTCTGGATTCACATGTAAATAGGAGTACATGTACATGGTTCAGACTCAGGAGTGCAGCCCGCTGCAAGTTGTCCCCTCCCATCCCAAAGGTTGGCTGCCTTTATCTGTCAGGGTTCGGTCAAAGGCACACTTTATCAGTGACTAGGGATATCGTCTTGTTGTCAGCGAACTGTGAGCCCGTGTTACACGGGTGTAGTGTTGAGATGTTTTAAAGATGTTATAGCAAGTAGACAAACAGCCTCTGTACTCCTCCTGAAAATCTTCCGTTCCTTGAACATAAATTTGACTTCGGGTCAAGTTTTCTCTGGTTGCCCTGCCTGAAAGCAGCCTCCATAGAAAGGAGAGAGATAGTCAGGTGATGGTTGGAGAGTCACATGAATCTGTAAGGTGGAGCTGTTACAGTCCAAGGCCTGTGTTTGTCTTTGCTGCTCTGAGTCAGTCTGTGTCTGTGTGCATTGCGACTGCACGATATGTTAAAAAGCATGTTGTGTTTGTTTTAGTCAATATTCCAGTGTCATAGTGACAAAACATAATATTGTGTTATCTTAACAATTGAAATCTTTCTGAATGTTGAAATCAGAAAGAATACTTCATAAAACACTGAAAATACATCTGTCCTGTGACACCGGTTAACATCAAGAGCATAAAATGAAGACAGTGAAAAGCGTACAGTATTTTAAATTGAGTGGTACTGGTTTATATGGGACTTCTCCAGTGTTAGAGTTTGTGTACTGTTGTTTTTTTTTACTTTGTTTTCTGTCCTGACGTTCTAAGTAGCCAGCAGGTTTTTTGTATGGAAGTTATGATAAATCTGTGCATTCCAAGTCCAAATTGTCATCCCTGTTTCCAACCTCCTCCTTTTGCAATTTTTTTTTCTCCATTTGATTGCTTCTCTTCCTTCCTGCCTTTCTCGCCTGTTCTCCTATCACCGCCTCTCTGGCTGTTACATTGCAGCTCCTGATTGGTTAATAGCTGGTGAGCAGTTGTGTGTTTGACCAATAAATCATCATGAAGCGAACACATTTATTTTATTGTGTGTGTAAAGGAGATAAAAATGATGAAGTTACAGCTTCATGCCATACAAATGTGATTTCAGTTCTGTTCATGCAGTTCATGTGTAGTGACTGTTACTTAATATGACAGAGGACTTGTATGGCTTTTCAGTAGTTGTTGTGTTTTGTTGGTCAAGTGCTTTTTCTTGTCTTTAGGTGTGTGTGTGTGTTTGTGTGTGTGTTTGTGTGTGTGTGTGTGTGTGTGTGTGTGTGTGTGTGTGTGTGTGTGTGTGTGTGTGTGTGTGATTTACTAGAAAATTGAACAATTATCAGCCTGACCGATATATTTCAGTAATTTTTCTGTCCAGTTGCTTGTAAAATAAGTTAAGATTAGAAAAGTCTACGAGTTTTCACAAATCTTATTAGAGCTGGCAAATATGAAATCAACCATCTTTCCTCACTACATCTTAGTGTGTCTTAGCCTCAGGTGTGTATATACTGCAGGTTTTGAACTGTTTTTGAATACAGAAGCATGAAATCCTCGGTTATCTTATCCTTGTTGGCCATTAGAAGCAGGTTATTATCATATCATACATCCCAAGATAATGTGAATAGATTTTACAATGCACTACTTTGGCTTTGATGCAGCACCCCCTTTCTGTAGTCTGTAGTTACCACTCTGTAATCTCCGCCCACAGCACTATCTGTTTGGTTACATGCCACAAGTAATAGCTCATCATACTGAATTATCTGAATCTGCAAAGTAACCAGTAACCTAAGTTATTAAATTAATGTAGTGGAGTGGAAGTATGAAGTAGCAGAAATTGAAAATACTCTAGTAAAGTACCTCAAAATTGCCCTGAAGTAGAGTGCTTGAGTAAATTGTGCTTAGTTACATTGCATCACTGGTTATTTGTCCCTAAGATTAAAATTTCTACGGCAAATGTATATCGATCCCAAATATTGGTTATCAGTCCCCTTGATTACTCAAAATCAGTATTGACCCTTAAAAATATATTGTTCGATCCCTAACTTGATTCCTGGTGCTGTTTTCGTGTGTGTGCAGTTTATTTTGAAAACTGACTGTTGAGTCGAATCATCACAATACCTCTCTATTGTTGGTGTGTGTGATTGTTGTCTGAACTTGTCAGACTGTGTCGCCTCTCACTTACTTCCTCTCTGAGTTTTAACCTCTGAATGAACTGTGTGGATGGAGGGCATTCATAGATACTCTGTCCTACATGGCAGCAGACCTGTCTGTGTGTAAAGGCCCATACACACATACTGTACACACACACACACACACACACACACACACACACACACACATACCTATTGTTAATATGATCGCTAAACTACACTTCACTCCCCTGGAAGTAGGGGAACAGTGGTAGACGGCTTCAGCTGCCAACTGGGTTGAAAGGATTGGAGGAGAGGTCATAACTTTGGACTCAGGTTGTATTTAAACACATTATATTTTTTGTGTTATACGTATGTCGGGTTGTTTCATTGATAAAGACCTGCTAGCTTGTCCCTTTATCTCAGCCTGCTGTAATAACTCTATAGTCAGTCAGGGAAGCCTTTGTTTCATCTTTTAATTTTTTTTTCTTCACCTGTTCTGTTGTATTGTTTCTATTGAACTTCCACAGACTTCCGTTTGTGTTATAGGCAATGTCTTGGATCACAAATGTGATAAGAGAGTGCTTTCAGTCACTCAGAGATTAAATTTAAAGAGGAAGTTGGCCTACATGTGGCTGCTTGTGGGAGGAACAGATTGGCAGGCAGCAGCCTTACATGCTAACAGTCACACACAGTAGAAATACTGTCGTCAAAACCACCAGCAGAAGAAGTTTAAGATTTACTGTGGCTATGTGTTGTATTTAGATTGTGGGATGGCAGATTATATACTGTACCTCTTAACCTTTCATCTAGGTTGTAAAAAATACCCAAAAGTCACACTTGGGTAAATATTACTTTGATAGAATTGAAAGCAACCCATACAAAAGTAGTTAAGTCTTAATATATCTGACATTAAAATGTAATATAACAATGATCTTTTTGGCAGTTAATGTACAGTAAATGTTTACACTGTTCTAAAAAATGTTGCCTCTAATGCAGCTACAGTTAGTAAAGCCCAGTGATATATCATTTGGCTGATATTATAGCTGACATCGCTATAGCCGATCACAGATTTATCAATATCAGCCTATGTATTGACCGAAATGTGCTAATATGAGAACTTTTTTTCAAGAATATAATGCAGAAAAAGAAGTTTGGGTTATTTTAGGATTATTAGATTTCCAGTGGAGTTTGATACTTCAGTGCACAGATTTTAAAACAGTGAAGTTCGCAAGCATGAAATAACCACATTTGAGGGATCATTTAAAAATGAAAACTCCCCTATATCCACATCGGCATCAGCCCCAAAAGTCTAGTTTTTGTCTGGATCTAAAACATATCACTTCATTGTGGATTCAATAGTGTTTGTCTCCAAAATGTAGTTGAGTGAAAGCATTAAGCAGCAGAAAATAGTAATACTCGATTAAAATAAAATTATCTCAAAATTGTACATTCCATCACTGCATTTCATCTGTGTTGTCCTTCACAGACCTTGCTCCACTGGCAGATATTTTTTCCAGCAGGCCGAATGCTGGGCGGCCCATTGGACAAAGGCACAGGAAATAAGTATGGGCCGATGGCGAGCGCTTGTTATGCCAAAGAGCACGTCCATATTGATGCTTTTGGAATCCTGTCACCCATCGATCCGTCCTCTGCATTGCACATTTATACGTTTTAAGAGCACAGATATGTGTCTGCCAGTTGATTGATTGTGAGCTATTTTCAGCTGCGGCGGGCTGGTTCCATTGCAATGCCTTGGACGTGTCAACGGCAAAATCAAACACTTTTTCACACGCAAATCTGAACTCCCAGGCCTCATGCTTTTTAATTTTTTGGACTGTGGTGAGTGTTTGTTGCAGTCCCACAGCAAATATGACACAATTCATGACATTATGCAGATATTAATGCATTTGTTACAGAGGTGGATGATTGTTTGGTATGGAGCTCTCCCTGTGTTGGTGTGCTTAGTGGCTAGGGCGTCCCAGAAGGGACTGGGCTGAGGATGCAACCCTGAACGGAGTCAGGGAGTGTATCTGAAGAAATGAGGCTATGAAACTGCTCAGTGATACAGCTGCTGTTTATGCCTGATGAGGCTGGAACAGGGCTGGGTGTTATGGCCTTAAAAAAAATATTATGATGTTTTTAGGCTATATCACAGTACACAAATATCTCTGTAATTTGAATTTTTTTGTAATTTTAAAATGATTTACTTCCAAAACATATTGATTTGCCATTTTTCACATCGCCTCTGTTTGCACTTAGTTTGAGTCAAAAGACCGCTTTTTATGTACGAAATACCAAGCTTTTTGTCTAAGGCACAGTGCATTGTGGTTGTTGTAATTTACCAGTATGCCTTTAGTGTCTGGCAGTAAGAAATAAATGATAAAGCTTCATGTGTCCTGGAACAATGTAATCCACAGGCATGCACTGCTGTGTCAGAACAGGTATGATGAGATCCTCAGAGACTTAAATGTACTACAAACATCATAAAACAATTTTCAAGAAAAGTATTGGCAATTTTGTACTGATAGTATTATTATTTGTTCAAGTTTGTTTGAAACAAAAATGCCAAACTTGCTTCTCTTTGTCCCCTGTGATGGTAGACTGAATATCTTAAGATTTCGGATCCCTGGTCAGATAAAACGAACAATTTTGACTTTCTTGTGTTGAACATTTTTCTCAGATTTTATAGACCAAAGGATTCATAAATTAGTCAAGAAAATAAGTGACATTGGCACGATTTTCTCAGTCCAAATGATCTTCTGCCTGCTGTTATTAATCCCCACAATCCCATCTCGAGTTTATAGTAATCACAACACACACCATGTACTCAAAACATACAGGAAGAAGAGACTTGGCGCATACTAACCCCTCTCACTGAGACAAATGTCAGATTGTTCTTTCTTCAGCCATCCAGAGAATCTTCACACGTTTTGGCACCATCACCATTGACCCTATTGAAGATTAAATAGAAGGAGCAAAGATCATGGTTAATTGGAAAATGGGTGTCATCGTCACACACTTTGAAAAGATGATTAACACAACAACATGTACTGACTGCCGGGACTGAATAATTTTGACAACAAAAAATCAGATAAATCTGAACTCTCTGGATGATATAGTCAGTCTAAAATGCTTCAAATTGAAGTTTTCAATGATGATCTTATTGACTTTTTTTGTATCTCTAATGTCACAAATCATACTAAAACTTAGTGTTACTGTTATTAGATGCATAGAGCTGTATCTAATGGTACTTTTCATGATTGACTAATGTTTTGATTATTTTCTAAACTAATAGATTTATCGTTAGTAAGTAGTGAAACTGTCCATTAGTTCACATCTGAAAATGTCTTGAAAAACTACAGATATTCAGTCTAAAATGTCATATGAAACAAAGAAAAACGGCAAACCTTCACTTGAACTGAGTTCAGAACCGGAGTTTCATGCTAAAGAAAAGAACCAAAGTTAATTAAAATAGTTTCCTATCGATTAAACAACTTATCGTTGTAGCCCTTAGAATTTAAGGACTTAGATCATCCTGTCTCTCTCCTTTTGTCAGGGGGAGGAATTTATTTCCATTATCTGACAGATATTATAGTAACATTTTTAAAAATTTTTACTGAAATAAATTGAAGCAATATTTTCAAAACCTTCATTCCTTTTTCCGCTGTTCTCAGGGTTTAAGAAGTTGTAAGCAGGGCTTGTAAACACTTCAGCTTCAAAAGATTAGTGCATTTTTTGCTTAATGAAACTCAGTGAATCTCAAATGTTCAAATCTGTAATGTGGTGTAGTTTGTCGAGAATGGAGACGTACAGCTGGAACCGGACAGATCTCCAGCAGTCCCAGGGTCCCGGTGGTGGCACTGTGGATAGATATCTCTAAGGCTGAGTCTGGTTCTTGGCCTAGGCTGGGGCTGGGGTTGGGGCTGGGGTGTAGTGCTGGTCACGGGACTCTGTCACCAGCCTGGGGGCCACTGACACAGTCATCTGAGGCAGTAAAGTGCTAAGAATGGCCGGCATTGTCAGCCAGCCCCGGCCCCTGAAGGGCCTAGAGAAACAGAGGGGCTACGCTTCGCAAACAGTGGCTCTCCTCAATAAGGAGCCTCTTCTGTTCACGGAAGAGCCCGAGAGAGCGATATTTATACACCGGCTGCATGTCACTGCTTATTTTTTCTGTCACCAATAAGTTGCTTCATTTCTTAATGCTTTAGCTGGTTCGATGTGCACAGTTAAAAAACCAGGTGATGAGGCTGGTTTTGACAGTCTGGGCTCTTCTTTCATGTCTCAACTGATCTTTGCAATAATTTTTGTTGATTGGTTATCAGGTTACTTTTAACACACAGGAAATTGATTCTCTGCTGGGTTGTTTGTCTCACTGCAGCCAGAGCAGCATTTGAACTTGTGTTAAACCTTACGGGACTGTATTGTTTTGTCCATGTTAGGGCTCGCATAGCTTGACAAAGAGATCTGAAGTCATGGTCTGCATTTATGCATCCAGAAAACATAAAGCTCTGTCAAGGTTGTAGGGATAATAATGTTAACTTAAACAAGCAAAACAAAAATGATGGATGATGTAGCAGCACAACAAACTTGCTCTGGAAATTGAAGAAATGTTCAAAGAACAAAATCCAAACACCCATAAAAATGCATCCTGATGTCTGAGTCAACAGAAACAACCAATTTTAATTAGAAACGTATCAATGTTTATATCTATTCTGGGTTATGCTCATATGTTTTAGTTGTTGACTTCTTCTTTAACCAAGCTCTGTAAACAAACTCTGTAAAAATAGCCTAAAAGGTTTCAGTTCACTTTATTAAATCTCCTCATCCATTTCCAGTAAATTCTGTGTCCATCCTTTTAGCCTCTAAAAAGAATCAATGATTTTAACTTCAATGTTTACTGTAGCTCTATTCAGATCATACGTATAACTAATCAGTAGTAAATGAATACTTTCTTCATGACACGAATCATAAAAAGCTTTAATCCAGATTAACAAAAACCTTTGTGTCGCTCGCTAAAATCAGATGACCCTGCTGTCAGCTGACTGAGGAATAATCAAAGGGGGCACTATGTGTGTGTGGGTGTTTGTGTGTGTATGTGTGTGTGTGTGTGTGTGTGTGTGTGTGTTTGAATATATCTGTGAGTGTGTGTTTGTGTGCATGATTTCTGAGGAAAAGGAGGGAGTGGTTTTTGATCTGAACTGTAGAATCTGATCTACTGGAAGCTCAGTGGGATTGCATCTACACAAACCACTGTCCTGAAGGTTGTTAGAGCCCCCTGTGGGACTCTCTCTCTCTCTCTCTCTCTCTCTCTCTCTCTCTCTCTCCCTCTCCCACTATCCCTCTTGCTCTCTCTCTCTCTCTCTCTCTCTGTGTCTCTCTCTTTCTCTCTCTGTCTATCTATTCAGTCCTCTCTTGAGGCCAGAAAGCGACAGCAGAGAGGATGTCGGAGAACGCATGAGAACACGTCTTTCCCTATATGAAACCATTTCCAAAGTGTGTGTCCAAAGAGTCTTGTGAACCCCCTTTTCCGATAGGGCATTTTAACATTAAACATCTTCAGGTTTAACAGTAGGGCCAGAGATTTAGTGTTACTGTAACTGTTAATGGATTTTTCTGTCCATTAGGTAAGTGTTTTAAAGTGCTGTGGAAGTTTAAAGTTGTCGACGTCGGGTTTAGAAAGCTCTCTGCCCGCCTGAGCATTTGGAAACAGTTAAGAGAGCCTAAAGCTGCCCAGCATAGCATGCTACATGTCACAAGATTAGCTACACTGCCAGTGTGTTTTTATTTTGTTTCTAGAGACCAGAGGCTCTGTCTGACAGCCTGTATTTAGTTTAGTCAATGAGTTGGATCACATTTGAAAGCAGGCGCCACTCCATGGAAAAAAGATATACGTTTTGAATCATCTATCTGAAATCTAAATCCATTTCAAAATGCATAAAAAACAATAGTAAATCCCTTTTTTTCCCCCTGTGAACATGTCAGCTTTTGTGTTACATATCAAATCAGCAAGACTGTGTCATGCTTGGATTGTTTGTAGGTTGATGTTAATCGCTAGTTTTGTCTCTCTGATGGTTAATATGAGCAGTGCTGCAGAGAAAAAGTGGAATTTCTGTTCCACTTAAAGGAGGGGAATCGTATCTATAAATAGATTTTTATTTTTGGGTTAAAATGTGCGTCCATTTTAAAGGACAGACAGAGACACAGAGCGAGGCTGGTGAATGGCGGATATCTGCAAGCCTGTTACTGTGTGCCGACTACACACACATACAGTGTAGACACACACACACACACACACACACACACACCTTTCTCTCTCTCTCTCTCTCTCTCTCTCTCTCGCTCTCTCTCAGACACACACACACACACGCACACGCACACGCACACGCACGCACACACACACACACACACACACACACACACCCTGCTGTTGACCAGGAGTGTAAAGGCACAGACTGCTGCAGGACAGCAGTGGCGCTGCAGGTTCCCTGCTCAGAGATTGTGGAATGGTTGTCCATAGACCCCCCCCATCTCTCTCTCTCTCTCTCTCTCTCTCTCTCTCTCTCTCTCTCTCTCTCTCTCTCTCTCTTCACTGAGGCTCCCCCTCCTCTCTATCCCCCCTCTGTCGCTCCCTTTTCTCCCCCTCCCCTCCCACCCCCCCACCCCCCTTAGAGCTTATGTAAACTAGCTGTGGAGCCAGGGCAAGCTGAGGCTATTTTTAGCAGCAGCACTGCAGAGCAGAAACTGGCGGAGGGTCACGTGTGCGCAGCCGAATCAAAGGGAGTATCCCGGCAATGCGCTGTAAACAAAGGGAAGGTCAGTAGCAGAAGGTGAGACACAAAACGCCTCTGTGTTGGTTTTGTGTGTGTGTGTGTGTGTGTGTGTGTGTGTGTGTGTTTGAGAGAGAGAGAGAGAGAGAGAGAGAGAGAGAGAGAGAGAGAGAGAGAGAGAGAGAGAGAGAGAGAGAGATGACTACCTACTGCCTGGCCATACCTTCTCTTCTCTTAATGCCCTGACATAAAACAAATCATCGCGAATGTATGAATGCACCCATATGCCTATTCCTGCTCATTCCGTCTCCCACACGCACACACACACACAGGCACACGCACACACACACACACACACACACACACACACACAACAACAACACGCACAGCTCAACCATTTCTGCCACTGTTAGAGACAGAGAGGGGGGAGCTGAATTGATCAAAGCAGGGTTTGACACGCGAGGAGACATTTTGCTGTCTAATCATGACAGGGGCTCCCAGCTCCACACTGTCTCACTGTTGCTGCCAAGCCGACCTATCAAAGCGAGCAGCAGCAGACTTGGAGCCATGTAAAATCCATCACAAAGCACATGACCACGTGTGTTTAGCATTGACATTAGCATGTTTTGTATCACATGGGGCTCTGGTTGTGTACTGTAGCTCAGGTTGTGGAGCCTGTAGGCCTGGCTAGCAGTGAGGCTAGCAGTTAGTGGTGTCCAGCCACACCCAGGCAAAAGGTCTCCCTTCACCTTGGGCCACTACTCAAACAAGCCTCAACTTTCACCTCCTGTGGAATGTGGTCAGAAGGGGGCACAAAGCTATTTTTAGAAACCTTTTCTATTTTTCTGTCACAGCAGTTTGTTTGCATAGACAGTTTGAGCGCCTGGCTGTTCATCAGGCCAGGCTGGAAGAGGTAGCTCGTAGGCTAACTTAAGTAAACAGTTGGCTCCAGCACAAGCCACGGTTCGGTGCTTTGGTTGGATGATTTATTGCTGTAGGTGTTCTTACCCTGATGTTCTGGAGCTTTGTACTGATGAGATAGATAAGGAGCCCATCTTAAACTGTCCTGGCAGAAGAAAATGTTATGTCAGGGGAAAATCCGGTTCCTCTTCATGTTCTTTGGAATGATACTGTACTCTGAAGCAATATTTATTTAGAAATGTATTCCAGTTCACAACTGAAGTGCTTCTACACCTGCTAGTTAAACAAAGGCATAATGTTCTTACATGCTCCTTTATGAATATTACTTGCTAATTTGTCCCTCTGTGTGTTGAACTACACCTGAAACTGGAACTAAATCTTAATCGATTAGTAAATCAATCAAAATTAATCTGCACCATTTTGGTAACCAACTAATTAATTATTTCTCAAGTGAGAAAACATTCAACTATTACCTTTTCCAGATTGTGAGGATTCGGTTCACCTTTGGTATTTAGACAATACAAGAAAGGTATTTACAGATTAATCTGCATAAAAATAACAAATATATTTTTATGTTGAGTTTACCTTTAATATTTGAATATTAATCGTACACCGTAAAATTTCAACTGAATCGCAGTAACACAGTCACTTCTGAGAGGAAAACTCACATTTGATTTGCATTGTGGAATCAGCAAACCTGTTTATTTCTATTGTAATTTTTCAGTCGTAACTGTAACATTTAAAGTTATCCAGTAAAACATGAATATTTCTGCCATGCTTGTTTTATATACTAGTGTCTTGGATATATAAGAGTGACAAATCAAACAATTGTGACAAATATATGTAATTACGGCCAGTGTTTTACAGTTTGACAATAAACTTTATTGTGATGCTAATGATGTGTTAGCATCTATGATTGGCCAATATGGACCAATAATATCAGTCAGCCACTCTCTGTTGGGCTCTAATCTGCAGTACCTGTATGGCTTCTCTGGCCCTGCTGTTCTCACCTGTTGTGACACTGTACGCTCATTAATCTGTTCAGATATCCCACTAATCACCAACACATCAAATCACTCCAAATCCGTTTCCCCATATCTGCAGGTTTAACACAACTGACAGTTGGAGCTGCCTTGGTAATTTATTGACTATCGACATCCCAGTGTGAATAAGTCTGCTGTGATTTAAATTTTTAATAATTTTTTTATATTTGGGGTTTGGAGGATAAGTTGTGTTGTTCCATAGCCATCATAACATTGCCACAATTTACAGTCTTAACGCCTGGCCTTAAAGTATCGTCTTCTATAGCCAGGCCCCTCTAATGGGACTCCTATTGACTGCTCCGTGACTTACACCATCCTTATCAATTATCCCCACAGTTTAGCCCTCAACTCATATAACCCTGTGAGTCTAATTCATCTGCGTCCAGGTTATTACCGAATTCACTGCAACTTTGCGTCTCTTTCTTTACACACCACAGACTGCACATTACATTCCTCCCCTTTACTGAAAATGTGACTTATTTTTGGTTGTGCTTGAGATGGTGGCACTCTAAAATAATCTGTCTTCATAAGCCTAAATTTTCTCTGCCCTCCCACCAAAGACACACACACACACACACACACGCGCGCACGCACAATGTAGAAAGCTAGCACAGAGCACGGTTCTGCTTTGTGTTGATGTATGGGAGAATCTGGGAATGGAAGGATACAAGTGCGGCCTGGCTTAGGAAGAGACAGGGAGAGAGAGAGGGAGAGGAGTGGTATGGACCGACTGGGGTTGCCATGGGAACCCAGCTGCTAAAAGCAGGCAGGGTCAGTGTGGAACAGAGGCTGTGTGCAGCAGGAGCGAACGGATGCCACGCAGAGGCCAGATTGTGAATTACACAAACAGCACACAGGCCTCAACTGCTCAAGTTTGGGGTGAGTTTCACCCAGAAAATCTGCATATTTAAGATGTGAAAATGAGAATTAAAAAATCATTTTTACTTCCTTTGTTTAATGGAGATTGAGCAATCGATTCATGCTTATGCAATCCGCAGAGTTACTGTATACTCCCCTGTCTGATATTAGTCATTGGTTATTGACTTTTGATTAGGGGAAAAGAGGAAAAGCTCATTTTCACTGGGTCATCAGTTGACTTCCAAGCGGAACAACTAATTTGACATGGAGGCTGCGGTTGTTTATGGCCGAGAGAACTGAAACCTGCTCGATATTGTTGATTAGACTATTTTTATTTGGTTTTCTATTTTTGGCACAGACTAATTCAGTAGCTGACAGATAGTGTATCGATGCTGTGCCTCAATATTATTTAGAGAAACCCATAAGTCAATTTCGCTTTGAGGACTGTAGTTTGGAGCTCCACACGGGACATGGTTCAGGCCAGACAGAGTCCCTGTATTCCCACTGTAGCTTGAATTTGGGGGCTGAGTCTATTTTAAGCAGAGGTAATGTAATGGTCCAGGTAGACATTGAGCAGAGACAAAGGGGCATTACAATGTATTTTACATTTTTATACAACACCTTTCAAAACCATGACTTGATGTGGCCCTGGAAGGCGAATTGGCGGCCTTGAGATAAAGCAGGCACTTTTGTTTACACAAGATTTGGTTTGACTTTCACGAGTGTCTCCGTTCTTGCTCCTATATTTAGGAAGTACCCACTGAGCCGTTGATGGATTTGTCTAGTTTCAGATCCATCTCCCAAACTGCACAGTGTTCCTGTTTGGATGGATGAGTTGAACCCCGGGCTCAGATCTTTCCACCAGGTGACCAGGATCCTGTACAGCTCCAGCTCCACCTCCACTCTGTCTCACTGCAAATGGCTCTCTGTGTGCTCTACCAGCTCAGTCTGTGACAAGCTGCGTAGTGCAGCTGGTTTTGTTGTGATACTGGGTGTGTTTTGTGTGTTGAGAAGGACAATAAAGCATAAAGGAAAAGTTTTCAACTTGAAATATCAGATCGCAGTTCGACAGGAAGGGCTGCGAAGATTATTGGTCATTTTATGGAGTCATAGAATAAATGGCAACTAATTTGATTATTTCAGTGATATTTCAAGTAAAAACACCAAATGTACAACAACACCTTGTACATTGTGAGTACGACTCATAGACTAATGACTTATCTAAGTAACATTTATAGTACATATATGGTGAACTGAATATCACCATACTAGTGAATTTCACTGATATGTGGTCAGACAAAAAAAGTAGAGATTGACGATACTTGATTTTTGGGACCTATGCCGATACAGAAGGGATATATCAGCCGATACACAAAAAACGTATGCATTGATTCTTTAGATATGGTTATTAAACACTTGTGAGACAGATGTATCCAAATCCAAATAATCTTCAGAAAGAGTTTTCAAATTAGTGCATTTTGAGTGAATGTGTGCCAATGCTGATATACTGTATCTGTCAGACTCAAAAAACAAAATCTATAAACATGTCTCCGGGGTTTCTGTGCAATTATAGTATGCTTTTTAAAAAAAATTAAAAAAAATCTGACATTTTGGTGTCGACCAATCTAATATGCAGCTTGTCATTTTCTTTGACCTAACCAGTAACTGAAGTCATTAAATAATCAACTGAAGTACAAGTACCTCAAAAATGAACTTACTTGTCCAATACTTGAGTAAATTTACTTGGCTTCTGTTTCCCCTCAGCGAACTGTTCTCCTTTTTAATTGAAATTAAAGTCATGAGTTGTTACTTTGGTCATGGAATAAAATAAAACATATAACAGAGTAGTGCTACAGTAAATAAATGGCACAGAAGCAACAAAACATGTAAATAAAGCTTCACCAGCTGCAGACAGTGTGGTGTTGCTGCTGCTGCTGCCGCTGCCATGTCCAGCAGTGAGTTTTATAGCACTGTCACCAGTCAGCTGGAGACTAAAGTGAAAGTCCATTATGCTGGCCTGGGCAGCTCAAAATATGGAAACTATTGATTTGCTCCTCTACACTGCTAATTAAAGATGGTCCACTATTTGTAAAAAGTCAACCCAATTATCAAATGAGCACATGAGGCTGGGCGCTGTTGGTTGGTGTGAAGGTTGCCTGTCTGTTGGAGGGAGGGGACTTTTTCCAGCGCTGTTGAAACTTCTCACTGTCTTTGAACGGACTCACAACTGGCTCTTTGTTTTCTCGTTACATGCGGTTTGATTTGGCTTTGATGTGAATGTTAAAATGAAATTGTTGTCTTTTGGTTCGCGTCTTTCGGGAGTTGGCTACTTTTATCCAGTTCGTGGGCTTTGTTTATATTTAGGCCTGATTGTTAATTTGTTTGTTGTGGCTCGCCGAAAGCTTGTATCAATGCGCTTGTTCAGGGAGAAGCCCCGCCATACAGCTTGGTGACCTATGTCCCCAGGCCCCCTAAACTACCACCACCATCTACTCCCTTTTCTGCTCAATGGGCTGCAACATGTGACCTGGACCACATGGGTGCTGAGGCCTGAGGGCCCCCGCTGCATCTACTGTCCCTCAACATATCTGTGTGTGTGTGTGTGTGTGTGTGTGTGTGTGTGTGTGTGTGTTCGAGTGTGTGTGAGAGAGAGAGAGAGAGGATTCATGCTTGTGTCTGTGTTTTATGGAAAGATGAGGCCAGCAACACAGAAAGACCAGGCCAAATCCAGTGATACTGTCCACAACAAAGCCTATACATAGCAACACAGACCGGCCCGCAGGACGAGTACAACTTGTTTTGGCTAAATACAGAGACGACCCAGCCCTGCAGACAGAAAGAGAGGGACTGGAATAGACAAGATAGTAGTGGAGGTTTTTGTTATATTTAACCTGCTAATTAAGAACAAACTGTCATGGAACAGTACAAGGCCTTTTTCATAGGGAGGTCAGTGTGCAAGAATAAAAAGATAAAACACAAATCCACAGCTGTTTTAATGTGGTTTGAGGGTTTTTAAGTACAAAAGGGAAATGTCAAAGCTTAAACCTTGTGAAAGCATCATAACAAATGATAAATTAGAATTTCCCATCATCTAGTGCACACATACTGAGAAAAAAATGTAGAAAAACTGCAGGCCCGTTATCCGTCAAATCCACAAATCTGACATAATGACCACATCACATGTGACTGTGATCACACACTCTGATGCCAGTAGAGAACAGTTTTTTGGGAGGAAATTGAAGAAACCAACACAAACCACAGATTTACCCAGACCTGAGCTTGTCTATTTGTAGCGCTGGAGCAGAACAGAACAGCCGTAGTCACTGAAAAATGCACCCAAACCGTTTGATAAGGATTTATCTGTACGGCCCCTCAGTAATCAATGTTATCTTTTTTGCCGTTTTTTTTTCCTGGATCTAGGACCCTTGTTCTTTTTTCTCGCAGGGTACGAGGACTATATTTGGCTCTCCAGTGCTCTACCAATAGTACTTCTGTCACATGGCAGTCAGAAAGCGCTCAGTAATTATAACCTAGCTGGGTTTTTGCAAGCAAGGCTGACTAAAAATACTCCCACATTGTTGCAGTGATGGGGCAAAGACTGGAGGTTTTTTGTGAGGTTTTGCCTGTTTTTGTGTGTCTGTCTGTGTCTGCTCAGGGGGGGATGAGTGTGAGAGACACTTAACTTCAGATACAGTTCAGTGGGTTTGCTGGTTGTGCTCGTCTTGGTTCCAGGGAAGCGCTAATTAACAATTAGATACAATTAATTGTGTGATTTTCTAAAATGTTGTTCTTGAACCAACATCTTGTTTGACTTCAGAGCTCTCGTTCAAGCCACTACACGCCTGCATGTTGTCGAGTTGTGTTTTTGTCCCTGCTTTAACAAGAAACCTCTTTTGTTGACATTGCACTCTTTGTCTTCAAAGAGCTGAAACAGATGAAGATTCATTAGAACAAAAGATATTCAGTTAATTTATTAAGTTTATCAAGTCATTCAGAGACATCACCCAGGGGTTTTAGGATACGTGGAGGACATGTGTCACTATATTGTTGGACATTTTATACATTAAATGATTAATTGAGAATATCCAATGATAAAAATGAAATAAAAGTTCATTGCAGCTCTAGTCCAGTAAGGCTTAAGAAACATTATGAATGCGTCTGTGACCGTTATGATACTGTATTTGTCAATCTTTTTTAGAGCCTTCATTGTTTACATGACTTATTTTTTATCGAGCATCGACACAACAGTGTTCTCTCAAGAAAAATAGAGATTTAGAAATGGAGAAAGGAAGGGTCTCCATGTTTTATCAGATTATTTAAAGGTGCAGTATGCCAGTATTTTACTGCCAAGAGAGACCCTCAGTTTTTCTCCGCATTACATTGCACAGAACAAGAATAAGATGGAGGCAAAGTGTGTTTCATTTCAGTTTAATCTAATGCATCAGATGCTGCGAGCACTGGGGTATATTTACGACAATCTACGGTTAGTGTTATAAATTCTGTGTATACTTTACCACAAACAGAAGATGTGTCCTGTTGTTCATCATCAATGCTGAGCCCTAATTTCTGCTCCCATGCTTCTCTAGTTTGAAGAGGGGAAACCTTCGCCACTCTTTTGGCCAGCTTCGACTGTCTCTAATACTGCCCTCGACTGTAGTCGTAAATGACTATTATGTCACTCTCGATATGAAAGCACACACAGAGTTGCTTATTAAATCTGGTGGTTGATGAGATAAAAGTTTGAAGATAAGTTATCAGTGGTTATAAAGTTCTCAGGAAGTCCTCAAGTTTCTGGTTAAGGTGTTAAAGGCCTTCAGAGAGGATAACGTTAAGGAGACTTTTATGGTCAAAAAAGGTTCAACAGTTCAGTGTCGGAAAAGTAACAACTGTCCAAAGGTCAAGGTAAAGTTAAAGACAAGGTGTGGACTGAGCTAGAAAGGAACTGTGGGTATTTTCATGCTGGATCAGACTGAGGAGATGACTTGGCACACACCTCGTTTGGTTAATAAATACAAAGTGTAACGTGCACTAAAATAATAAAAGAGCTATATTTAGACGCTACTTTAAGCTGTGGTAACATGTGGCGTGCATGTGTCATTTTTGTGACACTGAAGTAATATAAAGTAAGTCAATAAAATATTAATAGATGGTATTCAGTTGCTGGCCTAATCACACACAAACCGATATCATATTTGTTTGTTTTTTCATGTCAGACTGGATGTAGACATCTCATTTTGCATGTTATATCCACATGAAAATGACTCCTGTCTCCTCTTCCTCCATGTTGTGTCTGGTGGAACAGTCGATGCTTCCACTGTACATAAACTCTATGTGAGAAAGTCTAGTGCTCTCTCAGAAACGGCATCACTTCTCCTTTTGTGTGGACAGAAATAAAGTCAGTGTGATGAAAACGGTGTTGTCAGAGCACAAGAGCAGTGTCTGTGTTATCTAATGCTTCATAATGGAGCATTCATTCTCAGTTATTTAGGTCTACATGGGTATGTTAGGTGTGCTACTTTTAGGATTGAGATGGAAATGAACTGATAAAGCATCCCTGGCTGAAACCATACAGAAACTAATCTAGTTTGCATCAGCGTTCTTGTATGCCGAAGCCGCATCGACTGTCTTGTGACATCAGGAAGCCACAGACGGTGCAGATGAAACATGAAGGATGGTTAGATGGTCTACATCTGTGTCCTACATAAAGGGTCCACTCGCCAACTTCAGGTGTAGGCAGGCAACTCCTCTTCTCCAGAGATGCCTGACATCCCTTTATGTCCTCTGCTGTATCTTCACTGAATTTACTCTCATTTGAAAACATACCTTGTACCATTCTCTCTCTTTATTTATTATTGATAGTATTGGTGAGTACTTTGTAGTACTGATGAGTGATTCTAATTTTATTTAAGAACAGAAATGACTCTCTGTAGAGTGCATACCTCTACCACAGCTGAACAGTACCCTTTAACTCTATCAAATCTAATCCAATATCACTGAAAAAGATAGATCTGGATTTTTAGTAAAATACAAATCAGATTGTTCTCACTCATTGATACCAGCAACCACGATGCGCCATATTTTAAAATGTTTCAAATATTCACTCATTAGCGCTTGAGAAATTAACCAAAATCTTGAAAAAGCAATCTTGCAATTAATACAAATATTGTCAAAGTCGACAAGTGCCAAATCGAAACAAAAAAGAAAGTCTTTAATGAAGGTCAAATATGTGAAAAAACAGCATTATAATGATGTACTGCTGTGCTACAGTTCTTGTTCTCCAGATGTGAGAAAATGTGTTTGTTTGGCACAGACACCATCATGATGACTTTTTTTCCAGTAAAATTATGATTCCCAGTAACTGTGAGTCATATTGCACATATTTCTGTCAAAATAAGCGTGATATGATTTTTAAAAACATTTTTTTTTATTTTCTTTTTTCTTTTTTAACCATCTTTGTGCAGCCCTATTTTAAAAGTATTGGCATCTTTATTTGTATCTATTTTATTCTTAGGAGCATTTTGCTTTGAGCTGTTTGCTCATAATTAGAGTCGCTAGCCAAATTTTGCTTGAATATGCAAGTGGCTGGTAGACTTGCTTTACTCAGCAGCCAGTCTGATAAAATTGAAACATAACATTCACTAGCCCATTTGGCCCATAGGAAAAAAAAAGTTATTTTTGCACCCAGCTCTGAGCCTGTTTGCTCCTGTAGTAAGTCAGTTCAGTTAGCAGAAAGCCAAGTGTCTAAAATGTCTGGGGGGACCTACTGAATGTTAAATGGCCGTCTTGGAAAATATACATCTATTCTTCTTATTCTTATTCATTCATATTGTGCATCAACATGTAACTTGTGTCTGTAGGTGCCTTCTCCAAAGCAGGGCCTCTCATTTTCTTTAAGTCTACACACATTTCGGCCCTTGCAGCAGCATTGTTGGAATCTTTAGTTGTGTGGTCGGGACCATCCAGGGGCCTGTGTGACCGTGTGTCCCCAGCCCCGGTGTCCTGGGCCTGCTGTGCTGCAGAGAGGCCCAGCTGCTGCTGCTGCTGCTGCTGCTGCTGCTGCTGCTGCTGCTGCTGCTGCTGCACATGCTCTCTCTGTAGTGAAGAGATGGCAACAGCAAGCTGTCTAACCTCCACAATAACCGCCTTATGTAATCACTCTGGCTAGAGACAGACCAAAATAGCCCAGACTGAGCAGCCCTGCCCTCTTGTGGCAACTAGCTGCCTTAACACCGGCCTGCCGAGCCTTTACAGGGAGTCAGACATGGCGGCCGCCTTTAGCATCCTGTGTAGCTTCTATGAACGTCTAAATAACTGTTGAAGTGAGGCAGCAGAAAAGAGAGATTAAATAATGATGCAGAAACTGTGTCATGTCATCAGATTTGAAGATTTTGACTATGGATTGGTTCAAATAAATAGATAAAATGGTGTTTGCATTGGTGTAGCATTTAAGTGGCCCTGTGAGAGGATCTCTGGTTCACTGTTTATTTGTTTGTTTTTTTAAGCATATAAAATAGAAATCACAATTTATGGAGACCAATCTCCTGTTGTACTTGACATAACGTTGATGAAAAGATCTCAGTACAAAATCTAAGTCTGTTGTGTTTCTCTTTTTCAGTTTCCTGGACAGAATTGACTCAGTAAGACAGAACGACTACACACCAACGGACCAGGTCAGTCCTCACCTTAACATGCACACGTTATACTTTGTAAATCACCACCAATGGCTGCTTTATTGAGTCTTATATGTCTTAATTTCCATGTTTTACAGGACCTGCTACGCTGCCGAGTGTTAACTTCAGGGATTTTCGAGACGAGGTTCCAAGTAGACAAAGTGAACTTTCAGTAAGTGTTTCACTCGGACATGAAACACACATGATCGTGACATTTCACTACGGTAGTTCATAAGCTGAGTCAAAGACCAGCCTCATCCCTGTTGATAATTCTCCGAAAGTGAAGTCCACACATTTTCCTAAGAAAGGAGGCTCCCCGGGCGCTTTTCATTTTCTGCGAACAGGTTCCCACAAAACATTATTGAGGCAACATGCTTTTTTAAAAAAACATCAGCCCTCACGGGTATCACTGCTATATTTATTGTGTCCTCGTGTTAACAGCCTGAAATGTCATATGTTTGTACCACGTAACAGCATGTTTGCTCTAACAGCGGTGGGATAAAAACGTCACTAGGTGCCCAAAATGTAAAATGAGTCGTCTGTGGTCGACTGGTATGATTTCTGGGCCAGCTGAGCAGTTACATACCATCGGTTACAGCCAATAAAAGTTAGAGTAAATGTTTCGTAACTGCTTTGATGATGTCAGATGGGATGACCCACTTACGCAGTCGCAGACACAACAGACTTGTTCTGCCATTTGAAATGGGCCTTTGTATCAAATTATATCACCCTGAATGATTGATATTAAAGCTCGGGATATGACTTCCCTTTGGGTGTGCATTTTTCATTATTCAGCTTTGATGCCTTGCAAACACCCAGGCAGGGTCACACAGGGTACCGAGTGTGTGCAAATAAAGCTGTTCCTCATATCATTTATTCATGATCTTGTCCCTTTTTAAGATCTGAGATCAGGAGCAGATTTAGCTCGAGACAGAAAATCTTTTGTGATAGTCTTAAATTTTTTTTATCTCTGCGTAAATAATCATTAAAATAAAAAAAGAGCGTAAACGATCGTGTGTACCTAGAGACGTGAACTGTTGTATTTAAGAGGGCAGCAGCGAGTGTGTTGTTGTGTCTGACCCAGTATTTTGTCTCCTCCATAGCATGTTTGATGTTGGGGGCCAGAGAGATGAAAGGAGAAAATGGATCCAGTGCTTTAACGGTAAGACTTTCAGCCCTTTTGTTCTTGTTCTCCTTCAAACAGCCGCGCTGTACGTCCTCGACCAGCGACACATTCTCCTCCCTTCACATCTTGTCTGTCTTAAAGTATTTTCTGCCGGCTACAGCATCACATCACCTCTTATTTTTTTGGGTTGCTACTCGCTCGTGTGTGTGATGTCAGAGAGCTGACCTGATGTTGTTCCTCTGCTCTCCTTCTAGACGTCACTGCTATCATCTTCGTGGTGGCCAGCAGCAGCTACAATATGGTAATAAGGGAAGATAATAACACCAACAGGCTACGGGAAGCCCTGGACCTCTTCCGCAGTATTTGGAACAACAGGTGAGTCTGAAACAGGAGTGACGTTTTCTACTCCTTGCTCATCTTTCTTACTACTCGAGCTGCAACGATAAGTTGTGAACTTTGAAATGAATTGCCAACTATTTTGATAAACGATTAATCTTGATGAATTAATCTAAACTTTCATTATGATACAAAAAAGGAGTCTAGTTTTCTCTGATTCCAGCTTTTCAAATGTGAACTTTTTTAGGTTATAGAATTCATGATGGTGAACTAAATATAAGACATCCAAGGACATCATCTTGGGATTTGGACATTTAACCAAGAAAATTATTCATTTTTAAAAAATTAATCTAAATACATTTTACTCTGCATTGAAAATAATTCTTAGTTGCATCCATTTTTTGTTGCAAAAATTAGCTGAGATGCTAATTTGATAATCAATCAGTCAATCGCTGCAGTCATTGTTTGAGCAAAAATGTGAAACATATGCTGGTTCCAGTAGCTGGACGTGTCCCACGTTCTCGTCAAAAACATCCACTTCTTTGTCACCACAGCCACAGCTGGAAATTGTCCCGAGGTGTCCTTAACAATATCTGGTGGTTTTGACAGTTACAGCTGTTGACGGACGGCCTCAAACTGCGGACACTGGCCTGTCAGCCTCTTGTCAATAGATCACGTCCCTAAAAACACAGAGAATTGTATCGTCACACCTCCATGTCATGATCATTAGTTCCAGAACGACATTCACTGAGCATATTAAGGGGGTATAATTGTTAAACTTCCCAAAAGGCCCAAAAATGCCCGTCAGATATGGCTAAATGAATGTCTTAAACCAACGAGTTGTTAATTTAGGTCCAAAAAGAAATAATGCAAACCACTGACTTTCCTTTCTGATGTATAAAAAACCTCATGTTAATGCTATCTGTTGTTTGTCTTTCAGATGGTTACGCACTATATCGGTCATATTATTCCTGAACAAGCAGGACATGCTGGCTGAGAAAGTATTAGCTGGAAAATCCAAAATTGAAGACTACTTCCCTGAATATGCTCGCTACACCATACCAAATGAAGGTTTGTGCCCTGCTAAAAGCACCCAAAGTACTGATGGAGTTCTTCATTGTGAGAGCTGTTGTTTACTGTGGGCCTGTTGTTCTTTTAGCAACTCCTGAACCTGGTGAAGACCCAAGAGTGACGAGAGCTAAGTTCTTCATCCGGGACGAGTTTCTTGTAAGTTTGTCCCCGTTTTTGTCCTTTTAATTAATAACTAACTGAGTGTAGTCATGCCGAATACAAACACCAGCTGCAACACCACTTTTTAAAGAGGACTGCCCGGCCTCGTTTTTGTATGTGGATGAGCTGCTGGAGGCTGATCATTAACCATAATATCGTAAGTAGGGGCCCGTGCTGATTAATCAGGCCAATATTCAGCATATTACATTGACTTTTCTGTCAGACTGCCGATAAAATAAATACATTAAAATGTGCTACTATGGCTCTGATGCAGCATCCCCTCGCGAAATGTCCATCTGCAAGCGTGATTTCACTTCGGGCGTTCACAGTGGTATATGGGATGAGTAGTCCTTCACTATTTCAATTATTATGTCCACAGTCTTGTACCTTTTTGCTCCAAATCGAATGTTTTATGGTCAGGTCATCTTGTAGTTGTTTGACTTGGTAAACTTGGAAACAAAATATGTTGATACTGTTCTCAGGGATATACTCAACACTCAGTCAGTTGCTCATCTGGCTCAAAGCTGAAGTCAGTCAGCTGAAGGAACTTTTTACGCAAGATAATGTGCTACTTTAAAGTAAGGTCAAAGGTCAGGGGTAAAAACTGAGCTAAATGCGCTTAAAGGTCAAAAAAGGAGCATAAAGGGACAGTTAAACCCAAATGCAAAAATAAATGTCCTCTCTTCTCTTTAGTGCTGTTCATCTATCTAGATTGTTTTGGTGAACGTCAGCGTTTTTTTTTAGTTTTTTTTTTATATCGGCCGGAAAGATGTCTGCGTTCTCTCTAATATAATGTAACTAATTTAGATGGCACCAAAAATAAATTTTAAAAACTCAAGAGCAGTCTCCCTTTCCAGGAGTCATGACCCAGTTACTCAAGATAATCCACAGACCTCGTTGGGAGCAATTCAACTTGCAACTTTTTTTGTCCTTGGAGGGCAATTAAAAATGAAGAAAACAAGACCTAGATACAAAACACGAAAGACTGTGATCCTCAGATGACCATCCTATCAGGTTACGTTTCTATAGGAGCTACACTACTCTTTCTGCTGAACTACACCCGCTGTGTCACTGCGCAGAAGGAAGCTTGCATCTGCTCGTGGACATGAGGCTCGTGCTCGTGACAGAGGGGGGATGTCCTCGTTCTGTAACGTTTGCTAGCTCAGTTAGCTTTGTCAGGTAGCCTCTCGTCCATGAGAGGTTGCACTGCTGCGTGGTGATATGGAAAGAAAATTGTTCCAACATGCAACCACTCTAGATATATAAATAGCTCTACAGGTAGGAGGAAAAATATGTATTCCAGATTATCAGGTTATATTCCGCACCCTAACGTCTGTCCCGTCTCTCCCTCTCAGCGGATCAGCACTGCGAGTGGCGACGGCAGACACTACTGCTACCCCCACTTCACCTGCGCCGTGGACACAGAGAACATCCGGCGGGTGTTCAACGACTGCCGGGACATCATCCAGAGAATGCACCTGCGGCAGTACGAACTCTTGTGATGGGAGACCGCCTCCGTCAGCCTTCTGTGTTTTTTCTCCACCATTCTGCATCCTTGACGAACCCTTCCTCCTCCTCCTCCTCTTACTCCTCCTCCTCTCTCACCCCTCCTCCCCCCCCAAAGAAACCCTCAACAACCCCTGACCACCCCTCCCGTCGAGGACTATGAAGTACTACTGAAGTGTGTCAAATCCTCTTCCTCTTCTTAACTTCTTAGCTTTTTGTACTTCTTCTTTTTTGAGACCGATTCATCCCCATTTCACCGCCGTGAAAGGAAGGTTGGGGAACAAAGTTGTTGCGTGCCGCTTATTATTTTTTCTTCTTTTAATCCTTCCTTTTTGAATGCCTTGATTTTTGTCATTCCACTAAGCCTTGGGCTACCTCCTTTTTTTTTTTTCTTTTTCTTTTTTTTTTTTTGCCCCTTCGTGTCATTCTATTTTTTGGCTTTGTCGTTGGACCTGGACTGGTGGGTGTGGACGTGAAACACACCTACAGGACCTCAGTGTAGAGGCAGCGTGTGAGCGTGTGTGCAACGAAGAGAAGGAGGAATGCCATGTGAGCGAGCGCATGTGTGTGTGTTTATGTTTGTGTGTCACCTGCCGGTTAAAAACGCCGGCGCCACCACCATGACCTTTGCCCCCCCCCCTTTTTTTTGCCCCCTCTGATACTTCTCCTCTCTCGACAGAGAGGAACGGGAGGGGGAACCGAGTGGATGAAGAGATAAATGCACTTTGCATCAGGTTCCTTAATAACTTTTTTTTTTTTTTTGGTTGTTGTTGTTTTGTTTTTTGTTTTTTCTCCAGAGGAAGCATACACACAATGTAGCATCACAATATTTATTACCCTGTCACGATGTTAGCTTGCCGAGCTGCAGGGTGCACCGAGCAGCCGAGAGACATGTGGAGCGAAAGATTAAAAGTGTGAGGGGGCAGGAAACACGATGACACGAAGACGAAGGATTTAAAAATGAAGGAAAAGGGACTGAGCTCTCTGCACCTTAGCCCTGCTGCCTCCACGGACTCGGACCTGCCTCCTTTTTCCACACAAACCATCCTTTTAGCTTAGAGATACTGATGGGAGGGGAGGGTGGGGGGGACGGGAGAGAAAAATGTATTGTTCTCTTTTTTTTTTTTTTTTGTTAACTTGTACACTGTGCAAGGTTGAATTATCCTGTACAGACTGTAAAATGTAATATTATTTTGTACAACTTAATTGAAAGAAAAACAAATCTACTTGTAGATCTTTGTGCCTTGATTATGGCTGTACCTGTAAATGAGCTCAGATGTAAGTATGTTTTCGACTGCGCTGTACAGCTTGATGTCAATCTCTATCAGCAGCGGAAGACTGCGGGTAGGGGACTTTCTCTGTAGAGTTTAGTTTTTTCTGGTTTATAAAAAAAGAGGAAATGCTGTTTAGTAAAAAATAAAAAATAGGGAAAAAATCCTAAAAACCTGTATACATTATGCAAATTAACCACTTACCTGCAGTGAAGACCAGATGTTGCAGCGCCATGCCTTTTTTTTTCTTTTGTTGGTATTATTTTTCCTCCTTTTATTTTTCTGTTTGTTTGTTTTTTTGTTTTTGTTTTGAATTTCACAGCTTTAAACAAACATTGGAAATCCATTGAAAGTGTCCAAATTGCAACCTGGTGTTGTTTTAATAAGAACCAACGTTTTTTCGATATGAAGTGTGTCTGAGATCTGTACTGATGTGCGTGCCTGTGCGCATGTGTACATAAAACAAACATAGACTCACAGACGCATTGTGTGTGTGTGTGCGTGTGTGTGTGTGAGGGCGAGTGAGCGTTGTGTGTAAAATTTTATAAATGTATGTACATGTAAATTTATAGGTCTATATAAATATATATGTACAATTATACATGTTTAATTATGTGTGTGCCTAGGTGTACATACCTATGTATGTATACGGTAAATATGTATACATACACACACAGGAAAGCATGTTTAGAATGGAGATGAATAAATGAGAGCGTGCAATATTAGTGATTCTTTGGTCCTTTGGAGCCATACCCGATGGCACAGGCACTATGAATGTGTGAGCAGCACCCAACAAGACGAGCTCTTCTCCTTGTACAAACAGCATCAGCCTTTTCTTCTGCTACAGTACACGTCTATCCCCGAAAGAGAGTGAACTGACTGGAGGTGCAAAAACCTTGTTTGGCCTGGGAGGATGATTAAATGACATTTTTATTTTCTTTAAATAAAGAGGCACATTAGAGGACTTTGCTTTATTTCCATCTTGGTGTCCAGTTGTGTCCACGTTTGTTCCCACTGAAGGGTTTGTTTTTTTCTTTCTTTTCAGAGCTGCAAGGATTAATCGATTAGTTGTCAACTATTAAATGAATCGTCAACTATTTTGATAATTGAGTCACCGGTTTGGGTAATTTTTTAAGCAAAAAAAAAAACAAACAGGGAAAAATGATCTGATTCCAGCTTCTTAAATGTGAATATTTTCTTTACTTCTCTGTGACATTAAACTGAATATCTTTAAGTTGTGGGAAAAAAAGGCATTTGAGGACGTCATCTTAGGCTTTTGGAAACACTGATCGATAATTTTTCATCATTTTCTGACCAACTAATCGATTAATCTAGACAATGGTCTAAAGATCAATCTGCAATGAAAATAATTGCCGGTTGCAATTTATTGCTCGCTATTATTATTCGCTATTTTCGACTATCATTTTCTCAAGCAAAAATGACAAACATTTGCTATTCCAGCTTCTTAATGTGAGGATTCGCTCCTTTTCTTTGTCATTTGTGAAACTGAATCAAGAGTTTATGGGTTCTGGTTTCACAAAAGCAGCATTTTAAAGACTTCACTTTGGGCTTTGTGATAATGTGACTAACATTCTTCACAATCTTTTGAATCATTTTATATATTCAAATCGTGAAAACCAGGTAGATTAATCCACAATGAAGTAACATTTGTAGCCATGTTCAGAGTGTCGGCTTGTCTTTAAAAATCAGAAAACGCCTGGAACTAAATTTTATTCATTTTTGGTCTTAAAAGTAACAAAAAAGCCTTAGTTAAATCTGTGAGGTTTTAATTGCCACAAATATTTCATCTTATTTAATTATTTCATCCTTACTGTCTTTGAGTCCTCATTTCTGATTTAAACCTACCATTTTATACTTGACTTACTCTAATAACTGTATTACTACATTAAACCAGCCACTGCACGTACCTTACCTGACTTAACTTACCTGCAATGCCTGAAGAAATATAAACTCAGAATTTTTATATTTACAATATCAACGAGGTAAAAGATCAGCTAATGATAATCTTTCTTCTTTGATTAAAATTGTCTTCCCCAAAACTACAGAGTGCACCTTTAAAGTTGGTTTGACAGCATCTCAAAAAGGTCCTAAAAAGCATCAAAGTGTCTGGTACCTGTAGACATCCTGCTGTCCAGGATGCTCCAGTGGAGTCAGTGTGCGGGGCCTCAGTGTCCACAGGTACACGTGTGGTGTCGGGACATTCAGTACCTTTACTGCGTTTCAGCAGAGTTGTTGTGGTATAAACACAGCAGACACTTTGACGGGTCGTGGCAGGAAAAGAACAGCTTTTACTAATAACATCAAAGATGGCTTCAGCCCTGTGGAGTCGACTGTTCCAGTCACTGTTCTGATGATTCGAGAATTATTTCACAAGACAATGAACTGACTAATCATGAAATAGAGTATCATTGTGAAAATCATTATTCGCTGCTTCAATGACTTGAATGTGACAATGTAAAAGGTGTAAGAACCCCACAAAATAATCGACAGATTAATTTAAGATTTAACAAATGTGTAGTCGCAGCACTGCTGTTCGTTGACTTACAGCGCTACTAAATATGTCCTCACACACAGAGATATTACAGTGAGTGGTCAATAAATGTATATTGTGTCACACTTTGTACAACCCTAATGAAATGATTGGTGGAAGATGAATACCAGAGATTTTTTAAACCTCAACACAAGTCAGATGACAACAGTTTTACGAAGATAATATATCTTGCAGTGCTTTTACTCCTTTTTTTTTTAATTTGACATAATTTTGCATCCATCACATTCATTTCTTTTGTTTACCATGACGTTGTGTCCACCTCTGCCGCCATTCTCCAGGTTTTGAAAAGTCACGTGCAGACTGGAACATTCCCTGATATTTAATAGTTCATCCATAAAGTGACAGTTCTTCATAACACAGAGTCAAAGTGCACATCGACCTTGAGTTTACTCTCTAAAACAGACCTTAAGATTCTGATTTATTATGTACAATTCATCATAAATTTAAATAAAATTGAAACAATTTGGCAAAACCCTCACAAACATTTGGCACAGAAAGTCGTCAATAAATATACTCAGATATGTATCATAAAAACAGCGAGGAACGAGTGGATCATCGAACACCAACGACAGAAACAGTGTGTGAGACAATCGGGGTGTTTACATCAGATCACAGCGAACATCAGAGTGAGGAGACATAAACCACCTTAAAACCATACCACCTTAAATCAGACCAGGGACAGTTAGTATTTACATATGTACTCGTTGGATTTGTCTGACTGAACTCTGCGCGTGTGAACTTTCTAATGATTCAGCCAGAAACAGGAAAACGTTTTCTTTTCTGTGATTAAAAACCCTCCTAAAAACACCAGTGATGACTGTGGCACACATCCGCCCTGTCATCCCAGGCTATGACCTCATCGTCATCATCATTATCATCATCATCATCATCTGGAGTGATTAAGTCCTTGAAGGACATCTATAAGGTATTTTCATGTCCTTCACAGTGACAAACAAATCGAGGTTGAGCGGGCAGATTCTTTAAACCGTTCGGGAGAGGAACGTCACATTTTTGCAAAAATCCTCACATCATGTTATTTACCCGCTCTGCTGTCCAGGTGCACGCTGGGTAATGTAGTTCACAGGGACTTGTGCTTCCCCAGCAGGAAGAGGCTGAGGCACTGCAGCAGGCCCTTCATCCAGAGACAGTGAGCCAGGAAGAGCAGCAGCAGGCAGGCGCCGGCCGAGCAGTAGACGCCGATCACCGTGCTCTCCTCCGGCAGGAAACACTTGGACAGAGCGTAGCTGCCAGGTGACACTGAGGCCTGGGGTAGGGGGGAAACAGGAGAATAAATAGGTTAGAGGTGATGATCAGCATTAATATCAGCAGAGGAGCCACTCGGCCACCAGGGGGCCTCCAAGAATAGAAAATGTGAACTCTTTCTGTTTCCAAGCACAGGAGGCATTCTGGGAGCACGAGGATATTATTAAGAATCACAGATATGAGACACTAACAGCCTTTCCTCCCTCTCTGTCTGTCTCTGTCTTGTTACCGTATTATGTCTGCTGTGAGTGATTTGCAATGTGATGCTGGGAAGGCGACGTGCAATGAAGTAAAAATAATCCATAATTCCCCTCAAATGTATAAAAACTGAAGAAGTTACAGTGGAAGGACGACCTAATGAAACACAGTGTTAATGTTCAATAAAATACCAGATTTCTCTGGATTTTAACATTTTGGATAATGTACACAACTCAACATAACAGCTAACAGAGCTATCTTATGGTCAAACATAATATTTCCTCCGTTATCTAATTAACTTGGAAAATCGGCATTTGTTATTCTGAGATATTGATATTAATGACTGTCATCTTGACAAAACAAATAAAATTTAACAGGAAATTTTAATTTAACATTTTATTGCGGCGATGTTACCTTTACTTACCTCTGTTACCGGCGTTCATTTTTAACTAGTCTAAATACTGTTGGGTAGTTTAATCTGTAACATTATGTCATAACTGATTTGACGATCATAGTTTGTATCACTAATCTGAATCTGCAAAGAAACAAGTAGCTGAGGCCCAATAAAAAGTACAATATTTGCCTCAGATCTGCAGTGGAGGAACATAAGTAGCTTAAAATGGAATTGCTAAAGTATAAGTCCCAAAATTGTACTTGAGTAAATGTATTTAGTAACTTTCCACCTTTGGAAGCAAAATGTTAAAGGAGCAGTATGTAAGAATTGGCGCTCTTTTGAATTCACACTCTGTATTCTCTTTACACAACCATGACTCCAGCTATGGTTAGCTTGTTAGCTCAGTTAGCCATGCAACTAGCTGGACTACCACGGAGTGTTGGGTGTTTTCGCCGCAGGTGCACGAACCTCGGACCGCTGGGAGAAAGAGGTTTTCAGGGCCGGCTGCTAGCTGGTTAGCGTGCTAACTTCAGCTGGTATCTCTGCAGCACAATACACAGCCGTCTTTTATGTGACCTCAAAAACTGCGGTTTCATCACATTCTATTTAAAGTTTGGGTTATTTCTGATTGTCTTAAACTAAAATTCCTACATATTGCCCCTTTAAGCTAAAGAATGAGCTGCAACTGGCTTCAAAGGGAGATTCCGCTGATATATTATTATTACAAAATATTGATTAACACTGCTTTAGTGTTATTATTCTTCATTTACATCCTTTCTGGACATCGTGTCTTAATGACTCATTTCCGAGCGGGTCCCTCCAGCCGACGTCATCTGGACTCACCAGGATGAAGCTGGGGTTGTTCCTGTTCCTCCAGCTGAAGGACGGCACGCTGATTTCTGGGTACTTGTTGTCATGGAGAACCTCACATCCGCTGTGGGTGTGTCCACTCAGGATGAGGCGGGGCTTAAACCACTGCAGCAGCTGAGGAGAGAGAGCACCACATCGAAAAACCTCAGAGACCGGTTGCTGCTCGCTTACATCATCAGTTTCATCATCATCATCATCATCGCTGCCGCCGTCGTCTGCCGTTTCTATACGGGAGTGTTTCTGACAGCAGACTGTATATTAATTGGATGAAGGCGCTTCAGAGGAAAGAGAGAGAGAGAGAGGGAGGAGGGGAGAGAGAATTGGCAGCAGAGGCGGTGTGATGAGACTGCAGAGTGCTCACCCTCTGTGAGGCCTCCTTAGACAACACGTCATACTTCTCCCTGAACAGCAGGTGTCGCTCTGCAGGCGGCGCGGCGTCCTGTCCTGTGCAGCCGGCGTCGCTCACCCTGTACAGAGGATAGTGCTGGAGGACAGCGCACAGGGGGAACACGATCAGCACTTTATCATTTCGACTCTGAAAATCACGTTCTATATTTCTGAGAGACAGAGGAGATTATGATTTCAAAACCGTCTCTTTTATGCTATCACTGTAGCTAATCCTATTGTGGTATTTGTCTTCCTCGTTTTTCCCCCAACTGTAATTGTGCTTTGTAGAAACAACAAATGTAGAGCGTCATGCTCACAAAGGCTGCTGAATGTAACTGAACTGACTGACAGTCATTTATTTCGCAGATCCTGAGAGGGTCCAAACAATGTCGGCAACGACAGACAAACATGCAGCCAAGAAACGGTTGAAAGGAAATGAAAAAAAAAGAAAAAAAACTAAACTGGATTAATACTTTTGTAATCAAATAATAAATGTGTCAGTCAAACTGAGATTAATCATCGGCGCTCAATTTGATAGTAGAGTCGTTGTTTCAGTCTGAGGAAGGAGGAAAGCTTCTCAAGTGTGATTATTTGTAGCTTGTTTCTACTTCATATAATTGTAAATTGAATAAATATGGACTATTGGTCGAACAGTAATCTGTAACTTGAAGACATCACTTTGGACTTTTGGGCTCGTTGTAGTGGGCGATTTTGACTATATTTTAAAACTTGACAAAATAATCAACAATGAAATTAGTCAGCAGTGTTGGCCGTTTGTTAGGTTAAACTAACAAATAATTCAGCCACTTTGTTTTACTTTACATCCGATGGAGTTGTAACCGCGTCCAGTTTCCCCATCCAGTGGCTTTAAAATGTTAAAAATCATATTTCACATTGCATAACATCATTAGCTGCAGATGTAGAATGCACTGTGTACATGAAATTGTCAGGCAGTAGTAGCAGTAGTAGTATAAGATCATTTTAATAATCTTTTAACAAGCATCTTAACAGATAACAAGGGGGAAACTGAACAGGGTGCTTCATGTAAAATGAAGTGGCTGAAAGAGAAGATTTGCTCGTTTCACTTCACTTTTTATTGTGTAAAAGTTCTGGTTTAGTTTAAAAAAAGTTTTTTTATTCGTTTTCCTTTTTAGCAGCTCCAGTGAAGATATCTGATATCTTTTTTTACATAAAAAAGGATGTAACTAACGTTTTTTTTTTCAAATCAACTTAGGATCTCAGGGCTTCTGGAGACTTTGATCACATTGGACAAGACGTATGGAGCTATTTTATGTTATGCACAGATGTTCTTTGACATTTTTTTGTCCTTATCTATTTCAGCTGTTTGGGAGAACACTGTTTTCCTTCGAAGCTCCTGCAATGTTTTGTGGACTACAAAACCTGACTTCCCATCGGCGTTAGTGTAATGCTGCTCTCAGAACTTGGGGGGGGAAAAAATGAAATGAAACCATCCAAGTCTGAAACTAGGTCAAGTGACGTGAACAATTACCTCTTACCTTTTCATCACTTCTGACATTTTACGCGTGTTTTGAAAAGAGCTGTCAAAACAGCTTGATTGTCAGCATATTTCACTTCCACTTGGTTGATTTTAAAGCTTGACAGAAGTCTTTGCGGGCGTGAGGTGGGAGGAGACTCCTCCTGTCTCTCTGCAAGTGCTCTAATTTGTTAAATCAGCTGCTGCAGTTGCTTGTGAAGTTCACAGACCGTCCAAGCAAACATCGGTTCGTCCCTGTTTTCATGAGCAAATGCAGCGGGACGCATTTAGATTGGAAGTAAGGAATACCTGTGTGCCAGTGTCTCCTCATACTTGGTGAGGGAACAAATCGGAACTTAACTGACAAAGACTTCACCTAAAGACTTTGCTTCTGATGAACAATGAGAGGAGCCTGGTCAGCTTTACGTTTTTCAGAGAATATACAGCACATTGGTTTACCTGCAGCATGATGGGGGGTGTGGGAGGATAGACCTGCGAGCCCTCACAGCTGTCCGTCACTCCGCTGCTCGTCTGCGAGTTCTGCACAAAAGACGACGTAAAGAATGCATCAGCTGTCTCGTCCACAAGCCCACGATCCGTCCTCAAGCATCATCCAACATATCTACTTCGTATCTCCTCCTCCTTCTGTTCGCAATCAGCCACCACTTCGAAATGTGCATTTGTCAGAGCAAAGAACAAAACTCTTGCTGGAGGTGCGACTGAGCTTCGGATAAAAGTGTATTTTTTGACTCGAGTCTTTCACACTTGATGAGCGGCAGCCGCAGCAGCAGCAGCAGCAGCAGCAGCAGCAGCAGAGTGTGTTAGAGGTGCTGACAGTGTGAAAGAGTGCCACTGACTTCTTCCCACCTGAAGAGAACAGTTGAGGTCTCGGGAGAGTTTGATCAGCTCCTTCTCCACCGACTGGCAGATGGGGCAGCCGTCACCGTGCAGGGCCACGCTGTTCACCAGCAGAAAGCTGAGGAGAGGGAACAAAGCGTCTCGGTAACTGCGGCGCGATCCAGAGGAGCCGCAGAGGCACGTCGTGTTATCACGGCCGTGTTCTTGGTCGATCTTTGAAGAACACGCTCATGCTACATCTAAATCATTAAGACAACACCTACGCTAATGCAGCATTATACAACAGGGCAACGCTGCCGGGAAAACAAGGTTATTTGTCTCGGTAAACACAAGAACGCAAGATTCATGAATCAATTTCTATCCTTGTGTAAACATTTACTTGTCTATATATATATATACATATATATATATATATATATATATATATATATATATATATATATACAGTGCAGCAACGAGAAGCTAATCAAGTGCCCCTGGATTTTTAATAAAGCGATCAAAGCATTTAAAGATGATTTGCTGAAAATACAGACCTTTATAGGGTTTAATACTTAATATTTTAATAATAAATATACATAAATAAATAATAAATGTTTGATTTTGACTCATTTCAAAGTTCAAATGCCTTTAAAAACTATTAATTCCAAAGAAGTGTCAACATTTTCTGATTCCAGCTTCTTAAATGTGTTTATTTTCCTCGTTTCTTTCCTCCTCTATGACAGTAAACTGAATATCTCAGAGCTGTGGACAAAACAAGACGTTTGAGGGCGTCATCCTGGGCTTTGGGGAACACTGATCGACATTTTACACCATTTTCTGACACTTTATAGACCAGTGGTTCCCAAAGAAGGGGGCGAGTCGGGGCTAAATGAGTGAGGGATGGTTCTGCTCTGCTAGCAAAGCATTGACAAGTTTGCGACTGGACTCCCAGATAACTGTACAACAGAAAAGAAATCTACACCAAACATGAAAAACTGCCAAAACAAAAGACAAGAAAGTACGACAAGGCACATCTCGCCCTCGGCCTCACCAGCGCAACGAGGATCCTTTGAAAGCACTAAATACTGTCACCCAGTGAGTATTTCGAGCAGATGCACGTTGCACTTTTAATGCTTCCACTATGAAGGTGACTCCTTCCTTACTTTGTTTTTTCAGTGAGATGACACACCAAAGCTGCAGCTCTGTATTAATTACAGACGACTGAGATCAGAAGGGGAGCCTGCAGAAGAACCTCTGCTACGGACCAAACAGCAGGTCCATCGTTAGTCGCAGCTCTAAATGTTCGTAATCAGTTCATACAGACATGCACATCTCCTTTGCAACAGCCGTTTCTACTACATTAATCTTCAGTATACGTATATTTTGTATCACAGGCTCAGAATTGAATCTAACATATGTATGGATGTTGAATGTAAGTATTTTTTAAGTTTGATTCACAAGTTTTTCATCCCTTCATTCATCTATTCAAAGCCAGAATGTGTCAATAAATTCAGCTGAAATAATCCAGACATTGGGCACAGCTGCTGACTTTGCACAACTCATTTTAAATCCTCATTAGTTTGAGTAAAATTGTGTTGTGTCAATCACGTGTATCGTCTGCACACAATCTTTGTTTTTTTTTAAATTTGTTTTCTATCTGATTTTCAGGCGGCCTTCTCAATATGCAGCATGTTCCACAATAAAGGCAATAAAAAGGACAAAGACTAAAAACACACGTTACTTTTGGAATTGTATAATAATCTACTTTTAATTCATTGTATGTTTTAGGCAGGTGTTTAAGTATATTTTTTGGGCTTTTTATGGCTTTATTGATAGGATGGCAGAGGTGACAGGAAATAGGATGAGAGAGAGACACGCGGCTCAAAGCCTGGGCCGCTGCAGCGAGGACAAAGCCTCCGAACACGGGACGCCTGCTCCACCAACTCAGCTAATGGAGGCACCCGTTTGCTCAGTTGGCATTAAAAAGAGGTGTTTTTAATATCTAACTTACTTTTTGAATAATTTTGTCTTTATGTCTATCTAATATGTCCATCATATCAAATCATTTATGTTTATACTGGAGTCCTTCAACCTTATTTTCTTTAAAAAGTCCCTGTTTTTCTGATGTTTGTCTTCAAACCAAAAACCAACCCACCAACTTGAACAAGAACTGGCGAATATTAAACTTTGCTTTAAAACAAAATGAAAAATTAATCCCCCATTGACAGATTTCGGAAAAACTGAGGCTTTAGAGTGTTTTCTGAACAAACAAAAAAAGACTTGATAGGAGGGAGGGTTTTATAGTGCTCGCTGAATGTGAATCCATACTGACGTCAAAGCCAGCGTGTTCATCATCGCACACTGTGAAGGAATGCAGTCTGCTATTTATGCCTATTAGGAGATATTCAAAACCTCCGGACCATTTTACTGCCTGTCATCTTGTTTTAAAAGCACTTTTCTGCAGCAGCAGAGTGCCTCTGGGGATTAAACCTGTGACCTTCCCGCCTGCTGAGTCACACCCCTGCGGCGGTGTCGCGGGTCAGCCCGTCACTCACTTGACTCCCTTCTTGGTGACGATCCTGGTGGAGGAGGCGTTGAAAACCTTCTCGAAGCGCTGCAGCTTGAACCAGTCCATCCTGCGGGGAGACACAATGTGCTCGTCACACGGCA
>CAEMYA010000024.1:9009453-9020768 GCA_903131615.1 Diplodus sargus
CAAAAAAAAAAAAAAACCTGCTGCTCGGTCTGTCACGTCTGTCTGTCACACGCCGTTACATAAGAGCCGTGCCATTTCACTTCCTGCCGCACGAGTCCAATCAAAGCACACACGGGCGTCTACATAATCCCACATTTCTGAATCACAGGCGGAAAATGCTAAACTGTGGGAGGGTTTCATGCATGTCGTTATGTTTGCTTTCACTGCCTCTGCCCCCCCTGAGAAATTAAGGACAACAGTTTCCAGCAGGAGAGTTGTTACGTGCAGGGGGGGGGGTGGACACAATAATAAATAATAATAACGCAATATCCCTGCAACACAATGCAATCCAACAACAACAACAACAACAACACCACCACAAACACACAGGCTCAAGAATAACCGTGAAGTTGAATCAATGACCTCGTTAAGAGCTGAACACGAGAGACACGACAGTTTGTCAGATTGCTGTTTATGGTTCAGGTGCTTCTGTCAGGGCTGGAGCTGTTTTTCCCGACAGATTTGTTTTAATGGGATATTGTGAAACAAACTCTTATTTCCAAGGTCAGGAAGACTCCAAACGCAACGTTTGGGACGCTGGCTTGAGTATTTTGGGGCTTGCTTGTGACTTTCGCCTCAAATTTAAAGGGAGACTTCACGCCAAAATGAAAAAATACATATGTTTCCCCCTCACTTGTAGCGCTATCGTTCTATATGGATTGTTTTGCCGTGAGTTGGAGAGATATGGCAGATATTTTAGGGATATCGTCCACAGCTGGCACTGGACTTGTGGTGCTCGCAGCGCCAAAAAAATACACTTGAAAAACTCAACAGCACTGCCTCTTCCCATAGATCATGACCCCGGTCACTGAAGATAATCCACAGACCTTGATGAGAGCTTCTTCTCCGGGACAAGAGGTTTGTGCTAGCTACAGCGCAGAATTTAAAAACTTCGTCCTTATTGCTCCGTGCCGTGATTCAGCTCAACTTCAAGCGATTTAAAGTGCTCAGCACCCAGAGAGTCTTTGTGCGCCATCAAAAACACCAAAACACAACATCATATGGATTAGGAATGTAAAAATACACACACATAAACAGGTAATAAGGGTTAAATAAGATGGCTGAGTACATTCAGCAGGTGACACCCTTATGAAGAGAAACGTGTTTTCAGTCCAGATCTGAGAATGTCAACAGAGCTTGTACATGGGGGAGGTTAGTCCAGACAATTGGAGCTGTGTGCGCAAGTGCTCGCTTATCAAATCAGGGAATAGTTAAGTTACCGGCATTAAGGGAACAGGACGGAATACAATAAGGCTGTAAATCTATGAAGGAGCAGGACCATTTCAAGCTTTATAGGCCAGAGGGAGGCTCTTACATGAACAGGTAACCAAGTGTCTCCGTGTCCTCCATGAAACTGCTCACCACAAGGTCTGTGGATTATCCTGAGTAAGCAGGTCATGAGTTCTGGAGAGAGACACTGCTGTTGAGTTTTTTAAAAATTGATTTTTTTGGGGGGTGCGCTTTGAGCACCACAAGTCGAGTGCCATCTACTTCCATTACATACTGGAGAGAAATCAGACATTTCTACAGCTGATATCTCCGAAACTCTGGATGTCACAATGAAACAGCGTAGGAAACTGTGCGTTTTTGTTTTCTAAAAGATATCAGAATCCTGAGTCTGCATTATATCTATGTAATTGTACTGTATAATGTGACTCTTTAAAGGATGCAACTCGTATCGTATCTATTTCTCTCTCTCTAAAAAAGAAATACCACAAAAATTCCAAAACAACGCGGGTGTTTCATCGTCTTTCGGTACCTACTCTGTTTGTGGCTCTCAACCTCACGTCTATTAATTGAGTGTTTATGGCAACAGGATGATGGATGTGGGTAGCACATTATAAAACCGTTTGATTTATGTTTTGCACAGCATCCCAGCGTTTTTGGATGGGATCTTTCTGTAATGTTTCTCCCCTTAATTTCTTTTCCGTGTGTTCCAAATCTCTAAAAACAACTCATCAGACACGACCCCTCGGTGTTCTCACTGGTACCTCACTGCTTTTACTGTGTCCAGCCCCTTTAATACAACATATTCCCACTGTTGGCTCACGGTCAAATATTCTGTCAATGGTTAAGCCATGTGAACGATGTGGACAATGTCCTTTTAAGCTAAAATGTTTTATACTGGCTGCAGTGTAACAGAATGAGGCTTTTATTGACATTTCTTGGCAGCTGATACCTGTCTGCTCTGGTCAAAGTCAAAGCCAAACATGTGGCAAACAGAGAAATGAAAATCCTTATCTTATCGCCACTCCACGCACAGGTTTACCAAGGGTTGCTGATCACGACTAAAGGTTGAACATAAAAAAAACAAAAAAACAATAGCGCTACAGGGCCGCAGGCGTGTTCTTACTCATAATGGAAACCGATGTCGTGGTTCCCAACCAGCACAACCAGTTCTGTGTCAGTGGAGTGCCTGAACATCCTGTGGAAGCGGCGCACGTCGTCCTCCCAGTGCTGCAGACACACAGAAAAAACAACACAAACACAAGCTGAAGGCGGGTTTCGGCGCAGGCCTCTAATAAGACACTCCCCTGGGAAGCTGATGAGAGATAATAGGATCTCTGAGGGTCACCCAGGAGCCCCCATGGGTGGCTGAGCCGGGCTGCTTTGATTCAGACTCCAGATTCAATTTTGCACCTGCAGGGGCCCGAAACGGCTCGCGAGAGGCCTTTAATTACATCAGCGCTGCGTGTTTACATGAGGTTTTTGTACCCTGATGTGTCCGTAAACGACTCCACGACGCTACTTTTAATTGGCGCTGATGAAACAATTAATCGACTGACGGAAGATTAACGCGATTACAATTATCATATCACTGAAATGCCAGATATTTGCTGGTTTAAGGCTCTAAAATGTGCAGATTTTCATCTTTTTTACGATTTAATTTGAATATATTTGGGGTTTTTTGACAGCTTGTTAGCAAAATGACCAAAATGCATCGCCCCTCTCCATCCCCTAGTAGCAGAGAGAGTGCCAGGACGGAGGGGATGTTGAGTCGTATATATCGGTCCTTTCTCTGACTGACATTTGTAAAGGGTCGTCTGCAGCGTCGACCATGACTCTGAAACCCAAAGAACCAAAACAGTGTCAGTGGTTTTTTGTGTCCGGTTGCCAATAAATAATAGCCCGATTTTGCAAAGTAACTTGCAACAAAAGTTATCAAATAAATATAGTGGAGTAACATGGAAATACAAAAGTAAAGTACCTCAAAATGGTACTTAAGTACAGGATTTGAGTAAACTGTAGCTAGTTACATACAAGATTGGTCCAAATATCTGTTCAAATCTGTCTCTCATTGCTAATGATCAGTACGCACCCTGAAAAAACACATTCCCACCACGTTATCAATCGAGGAAACAACGGCGAGATTAACTGACCATAGGGATAATTGTTATTTGCAGCATGTTTCAAATAAAACCAGCAATTTAAGGATGGCTTCTGTGGTAACTGTCGACCGACATCTTTGAACACTGTCAGTCGTGTAAACCGAACTGATCGGTCAAGAGAAAGAATCAGTAGATTTGAAAACAACCTCTGGCTGCAGACCAACTGTCAGCGTTCCACTCTGCAAATTCAAACATCTGCGTCCTTCCTCTTTCTTAAAAAACAAACCGAGTGAATACAAATTGCACGAGTGATGCCAGCCGAGCGTTTTTAAACGGATGAGGAAGCCAACGGGGGAACATGGTAGATTAGTGGAGATTTTACAGCCTGCAAGCTCTGTTTCTTCCTTTTTTTTTTAATGAGGTGCAGCGCTGTGCAGCAGCTTCCTCTTTCTTCTTCCTCACATGATGGATCCAATTTGACAATCCAGTAATAGATGTCTGAGAATTCCCAGGGGGGTAGAGGGGGGTATTTTTCTTCCTAAAAGCAGGATGGGTGATACTGCAGCTGCTGCTGTTGTTATTGTTGGTGTTTTCCTAAAAAAAAAAAAAAAAAGAAAAGAAAAGAAAAATCCTGCAGCCTCTCGGTGTCTGGGTGGCACAAAATGATGGTGGCCGGTGCTCTGCATCTATGTACTGTTCCCTCACAAGCATCATCATCACCACCACCATCATCATCATCATCATAATCTCTATGGGTTTGCAGACAAGGGGGGAGAGGGAGGGGGGGGCTCTGCGTTACCTTTTGCGTGCTCCACTTGCCTTCGTCGAAGATATCCCCGAGAATAAACACAATTTCGGGCCTGAGCAGCCACAGAGCGGTTTGGAAAGCTCTCTCCATCTGCCATTCCCTGCGCGTTATGGAGACAACAAGTATCGTTATTCGGTGCTCTTTTTTTGTTTTGTTTTTTTTTGTTTACAATTCCCGCAGAGGAGGCAGCACAGACAGGTGGTAGTGGCGGTGGTGGGCTGCCTCCAAAATATGTAAAAATGACATTTACCTCCTCAGCTTGTCGAACCAGTGTCCCCCGACGGCTCCGAGGAGGTGGGTGTCCGACAGCACCATAGCGCGGACCGCGGAGTCCAGCGGCTGCCCGTCGATGCCCTCTCCGCCGCGAGCATGGCTGGTCTTCGGCCAGGCGCACTTGAGGATGGTCGGGAAGTAGATGAGATACTCGCAGAAGAAGAAGGCACCGCCGACCACGAGAATCAGCAGCACCGCGACCATCCATCTGACGCTGAACCTCGGCATTTCTTTGTTATTCGGCGTTTGGGATGCCCTGAACTGGCGCACTGGCGGTGATGGAGCGGTCCATGAGGCATCTTCCCCTCTTCCAGACCGACTGCTCAGGTCTCCAGCCGTGTGATGCTCATGGCAGGCTGCCTCTGAGAGAAAAAGCTCCGCGTCGGGTCCGGCTGGCGAGAAAACGTGAGATGTTTGGTCAAAAAAAACAGTCCCCTGTCTGCGGAGGACAGTCGAAGGGACAGCAGCCTGCCGCGGTTTCCCCAATCTCAGCTGCTGTCAGCTCTCATAGCGTCAAGCTGCAGTCACTTCCGGTGAGCGCTTTTTCAAAATAAAACGATAAAAAGAAAAAGAAAACCGACCATGAGGATCAACTGTAGTGACAAAATGATGAGTTCTGGGTAATAATTGTGACCTGTCTGTTTTACTGCTCTTGATGGTGATTCTGTTGTGTTCAGGGGTGGTGTAGTGGGGAGGTAGGAGGAAATAACGTTACAAAGTCTCTCTCTCTCCGGCAGGCACGTGCAGAAAGGGGGAGCTAAGGGGGCTTGTGCACCTGCCCATTTACCCCTGATGTCCAAAGTGCTCCTTTATAAAGGTGTATTGTATTGTGGGATTTTAAAGGTCCCATATTATACTGTTTTTTTAAATCAATTTCACACATCTGTCAGAGGTCCAACAACACTGTATTCGATATGCATTGCCCCAAACCCATCCGTGGTCCTGAATTTCAGCTAAAAGTCGCTAAAATGAGCTGAAAAATGCTAATGAGCTCCACCTGCCAACCTACTTGGAGAGCCTTGCCTGCTACATGCCCCTTTCAGGAAGACAATGCCTCTTATGCTAACGGTCACATGTGCTAATGTTACGGTGGATGTATCTCTATGGCTCAACCATACCAGTTTGACCCAGAATCGGACCCAGAAGGAGAGGCTCCTGAAGAAGTACAGACTTTGCAGCTGCAGCAAGACGTTTTCAGAATGGTTAGTGTGTCTGAATAATGTTGGTTTGTTCGTATGTGTTGTTACAGTTACTACCGTGTAGCTAATGGCTAACAGCTAGCGAAAGCTGTGTTTGTCTCCAAAACAGTCTCCAAACTCTTGAAAACTGTTCACATCGTCTCTGTCTCCAGTCTGCACATGTTTCCAGACTTTTTACTGTGACAACCAAGCTCCATCGTAATATTATTAACATTAAACTCGCTTCAAACGCCATTGCATAGCGGACCAAAGCGGAGCTAACTAGTTAGCCAATTTCCAGCTGACTTCACCATATTCGTAGGAAACTGTATATACTATCAAACCGTGGCGACACTTTTCGGTGGCTCATGTGCAGTTGTTGGTTCCGGTATGGTTGGGACTGATCCTTTTACGAGGGTCAGTGTTGAGGCAAAGCCAGCTTTGTACTGACCCTCCTTACTGAGGCAGTCCCATGTGAAGTGGTAAGCACACATACACAAACTTAGACGAACCGTAGCCGGCACGTTGTCATTAAGAATGAAACGCAACCACAGTCTCTTCTGTTGTTCTGTAGCTGGAACAGAATATAGGCACTGGTGTTGATTTTGACAACCAACAACAGAGCGATTTGCGTGTCTAGCTCTGAGCGACGACATTGCGCAACACTGCTGTCTCACCACTGGACACACCAAACTTTACCTCAGGGATGAACGCCCCCCCTCTCGGATATCTCCTATCATCTACAGAGGTGGCCGGCCTATGAAAATGTCTCCTTTCGTGACGTAACGAAAGGAGCAGAATCTGAACAGCCTGTAGGAGCGCCGTTTTACCAGTGTGTGGGCTGCAGAGACCATGCAGGAATCACTTGTTTTCCTCATTCTGGGAGTTGGCAGGCTAAGGGAGGACCAGCTTATATATGTAGACACCAGAGAAAACATGTTTTTCATAATATGGGACCTTTAGTGCTGCGGCCAGGAACAAGAAAAAGAGCAACGTCACTGCCGCCTTTCTGAAAAGCTGAGAGATTTTCAACCAGAAGCGCTCGGAGCGGCCGCCCAAAAAAGGTCCAGTGTCTTTTCTATGGGTGGCCTTAATAGTTACCTTCTGCAATTTACACAGTTTTAATTGTGTGTTTGTTTTATTGTTTTCATGTTTATCATATTTCTGATTATATGTCATTCAAATGTTTAACATCTTTTGTTTGAAAAATGACTCAAACAATTAATCGATTATTAAAATAGTTGGCAATGAATTTTCCTTACAATTTAATTGATTAATCATCGCATCTCCATGCATTCCGTGTGCTTCTTTTTAACTCTGAGCCTGTGCCCCTTCTGAAGGTGTCTGTGCGGCCCTGCTCACTGGTGAAATATAGGTCAGTACAAAGTGGCAAAGCTGGTGTGTGTCTTTAATTTTTACATTTACTCAGATACTTGGGTTTACCATAAAACAATTTTGTGATACTTTTTATTTTAGTCTTAGTTTATTTTTATTTTTCATATATTTTTTTACAGTAAATTTCAACAGACAAATGGGTTTTTGTACTTTTTACTACCGAATCAGAATTGTCAGTATTTTCACGAGGAATGTGCCTCGGTATTTTGGTGCATGCTACAGTCGGACACAAAAAGTTGTACATATTTTAACCTTTAAAACAAATATATGTTAAATGTATGTTTAAACTAAAAAGAGCGACACAGTCTTGAAATACACCCAAAAGCAATGCAAAATATTGACATGGGAACATACAAAAGTTCGCAGAATTTGAAAGAACAAGTGACCTAAACGTGTTTTAATAACTACATTACTTACTTGATTAGTATAATTACTTTCCCACAGCCGTTGTGGCTAGCTTAAAAAGAAAACTAGCTTTCATGCCAAACGGTTTAAAAGACGAATTCACGCTAATATAAATCGTTGTATTTATTTCTATTTATTAGAAACCTTCACGTTTTTTGTTTGACTCTCAACGTACTCAAAGTAACACGTCATTGTTGTCAAAGTTGTCAAATGTATCCACATGTAAAAGCTTACTCGGCCAACTTCCGGTGCCGCTCTTGCTAACACCGGCTAACTTGACGGTTGAGTTGTGTGTGTGCGTGCGCGGCGCGTGGGCGAGTGGAGGTGGAGGCGCTCGGGTGAAAACACTTGAAGTAAAAGTTGAAGCACTGGATAAAAAAAAAGTTTTTTCAGTTTGTGAAACTGTAAAACTTTTTTTTTTGTTTGGTCGGCGCTCATCCGATCGGCAGTAAGACTACCTGGCTAAGCTACCGTCCACACAAACGAACCAGCGCAAACAGATGGACTGGAGCCAAAAACTATGGGACAAATGAGATTAAGTGATTAGGAATCCAATCGCCAGGAGACTGCCTGTGTGAGCAGCTCCTGTCTGTCAGCTCCGAGACTGGAACCAGGGAGGATTCTGGTTCTCACAGGGGGACGCTTTGCTTTCCACAATACTATTGTAATTATGGTCTCAGAGTACAGTTACCTGCTCAGCGAGTTCACCTGCATGTCTTCACTCTGCCTGCTCTGCCCACACATGTCAGGCAGAGGAGGGGTTTCATGCCCCTACACTCCTCCTGACCTCTCTTCACCTTGACTCTGAAACATTTGTTCCAGCTGCAGCTGCAGAGTGCAAAGTCTGTTGCAGAAAGAGAAAGTAGTGAGAAGCAGCTGCGCAGAGCGAAACTGGTGCTGGACAGCATGATTAAAGGGAGAGGCATGTCGACTGTCAGGGTGTGAGGTCATGAATGAGCATTTTTGTCTCTTGAAACCCTGAGAGGGTGGGGACACTAAACTCGGCTCCCCCCCTCCCCCTCCCCCTCCTCCAGATGCAGTCTTGGCTTTGCTCCACTCACAGCAGCAGCCCTCGAGGACATGACAAAGTCTTTGCCTTAAATTATAAACTGCCCTTCCAATGCATAGCTAAGTGAGTTTTAAACCCTGCAGCAGATTGACAAAGCTGCTCTGTTTGACTCCTCGCGTTTCAGTCTCAAGGAGAAAGTCTTGAGAGATCCACTAATACCAACAACCCCCCCCCCACCAGTAGTATTTCTAATTTGGAGCAGCTCTCCTTCAAAAACACAGTTCGCACTCTTTTACATCACACAAATGCTAGTTTCAAACACAGGCGGAGTCTGAGCTACCACTCAGGTCATGTCTGCAGTTAATCTGGGAGGTTCAGGAACCACGGGGGAGCTTCAAATCGAGTTAAAAACTGCAAAGGGTTAAGGCTAATGTCAGTTTCATAAGCGAGTATTAATTTTATGAGCGGAGAGTGCAAATTGGAAAATAAAATGTTCAAAGCGGGCCCTGTTACAGTGACTGCCTACCCGAGCTGTGATGTAAAATGTCTACTAAAATACCCTTTTTCTTCAGGGGCCGTGTACAAGATTCTCCCAGTACGAAAGTCATGAGTCCCCCCAGGAAATTGAACAGTTCTGTAAGGTTATATTTCTCACACGTTCTTTTCAAAAAGACTGTAATTATATGTAATTACAGTGTCTATAAAACGCAGCCACCACCTTGGATGGTTTCCTATTTTATCGCTTTTCAAATAATGGAATCATATATATGTATATATATATTTTTATAAGAATTTACCCAAAGAATGTATTTTATGTCAAAGCGAAAACAGATTTCTTCAAAGTAATGCCAATTAATTTAAAAAACATACTGTAAAATAAGTGATTGCATAAGTATTCAAGTCAGTATGAAGTGGATCCACCATTTCTTGTCAAAAAAGCAAAATTATATTGCCCATGATTCCATTTATGAAAGCATTAAAGTGGAAAACATCCGAGGTGGTGTTTACTTCTTATAGGTGCTGTATATGCACGTCACACATGCTGTATCAGAGCGAGGTGGCTGAAAAGGGGAACTGGCTGCACACCGATACCTGCATTAATCCATCTGGAGGGTTGAGAGTCAATAAATACATCGAATATATGCAAGGAATCTCAATTTATTCTTGATGTAGGTTGATGTTTACATCTTTCCATACTGTATTGTTTCAGTCTTGGACTTCCATTTCCTTCCAGCGTCAACTGTTGTTTAATCTCTGAGTCTGAACACAGTGGAGGCAGGCATGTGACTCTCGTGTACAAACGCTCCCCTGCAGAAGTGCAGTTTCATTTGGAACCGGTTTTAACTCAGAGCTGCTGAGCGAGTTCAGCCGGCTGCGGCAGCCGTCTGACTGTCATTGTCTGCAGCGTTGGAAACCAGACAACATTTCTGCAACATGGCTTTTCTTTAGTGAATCATCTTTTGCTATTATTTTGGGCAGTATAAAAACGGCACGGTGACGACGTCATGATTACGATCAACCACATTATGTTTCACAACCCACCACCTCAAAACACAGAAAATATTAAAGGTGCACTTTGTAGTTTGGGGGAAGAAATTTGAGATCTTCAGTGACTGGTTTTGTTATGCCTAAACAGACTAAATAAACACACTCTCTCTAAACAAACTGACCTTAAAGGACAACACAATTTCATAATGCTTTACTTTTGTTCACATGTGGCGGACCCTGCCACCTTTCTAGCTTCAAACAGTGACCTGGGGACCTTATTTTCCTCTGAGAACAGCTTGTTTATTCACTTACGACAGTTTTTTCTAAGCTTGTCTTATTAAATATTAAAACCCAGTGCAACACTGTGGTGCATTGATGTGTTTTTAATAGTTTTTATACAACAATGGAGCTCCACGGCACAGAGGAATACGGGATGTTACATAAAAGATACCGATGAATACATTTTTGGTTTTGGTCTTTTCAGGAAAATAGTCTCTGATAGTTACTGTCCTTAATCCTTATCAAACATTGATTCATAAACCAATCAAGTATCTCCCCACCAGAATGTTATCGCTGACATTGGGGAGAAGACTTTGATTCAGCATTATACATAAACCTTGTGTGCAATATAATTAAACGCTGAGTATAAAAATTAAGGGATCACTCTATAAAATACCCATCAAGTTGTAGTTTTTATTTTACAGGGTGTAAAGTTGGTTGTTAAAACCAAAAATTTCAAGAGGAAATTCGGAGGAGGACTCGACCGCAGTGTCCTTAACGGCTGCTCATCAAACCTGCAGGAAACACTGACTCATGCGCTCATTAACTTAACAAATGAAGCCGACAAAAAGGAAATTTACATATGGAGCAGCATCGCATGTTAACAAAAAAGGACTCCCCGCGTTAGTGAGGCTGCAGCGATAACAGCTATCTGCTGGCTCTCTGATACAGATCTGATTCATGTGAAATTAGTCTGACCCATCGACCCCCCCGACGCTCATCCGAGGCTGTTGTTATGCTATGATGCTGTGCTGCAGCGCGTCGGAAGAAAAATGTCACTGTAAGTTCCCATCTCCTGAGTCCTGCCCCAGCTGTTTCACCACAGGTGAATTTAAATGAGTGACTCAGCTCGCCTGACGTCTGAAGGAATAAATAGTTTCTTTAGAAAAGTGTGATAATGGATCCGAAGTGAGGAACCCGCTGCTTTGGCAGACTGTGCGTTTTTTCAAGGTTAAAATTTAAATCAGGAGCAGGTTATCTGTCCAGTTGGCATTTTCTGGCCCGATGAGTAACTCTGTATTAGAATGTTTATTTTAAACTCCGTGTCTGGATGTGGTTACGCTCCAACGTGAATAGCTCCTGATATTGCACTTTCATAGTCTAACAAAACT
>CAEMYA010000024.1:9026782-9045420 GCA_903131615.1 Diplodus sargus
TGCTTGCATTTGTTTGAAATATCCATTCTGTTTGGTTTGCCTCAATTCTTTGGAAAAGAAAAACACGACAACCTCAGCTGAACTCCATCAAAAGCTGCTGAGTGCCACACTGAGTTGTAAAATTCAACAGTGTTGGAATATTGATATTGTCGTATTAAAAAAATAATGATATGATACACACATACACATCTTGTGGCATCAGTAATATTATTCTCTTTGTCTCCCTTTTTCACAGCACTCTCCAGACTCTCTCTCCACCTTTCAACACACTTTGGGTTCAAAAAAGAGACAAAACACACAGAAAACAAAGTTAAGGATGAATTTAATTTACAGCTTTTCTTGAAACAAAAATGCTATAGATATCGCAATAATAATTGGTTTGTGAATTTGTTTGGTCACAATGATCGTGTAGTGAATATTTGACATTGTGACAGCCTTGATTACACGGTTGAGGTTTGACTGCCTTTTTCTTCTGATTCTAATTTCTATTTATTTCTTGATCATTTCGAGGTTTGCACAACTGAGCATTGTGAAGGTCTCACCTTCGGCTCTGGGTAATTGTGACACCCTTTCAAGGAAAATAATGATAATTAAAGTTGCAGGCAGCAATGATCGGGCCCTCGCCACCCACCTACGTTGGGCTGTGGCACTGTTGGAGGAAGCACACGTAGATGTTTGCATGTGCACGTGTCTCCTGGACGTGGTCTGAATGGGTGAAATAACACTTCTTTTGATTATGAGGAGCTAGAAAAGAGCCACAAAGTCACACACACAGCCACTAATCATAAGGGAATGCAGAGTAAGTCAATGACATTCTAGAGTCAGCTGTAAGCATGTGTGTTATCTTGCAACTCGTTGCATGTAGCCGGATTGATATAAGTATTTTATGTCAACAAGATTTGTGTCTTGAAATATTTAGGAAATATGATTACAGTTTAGTAGGTCTATTTGCAATGTTTTCACAAGTGCCACGTGTATTGTTGCGTTAAAGGTCTTTATCTGGTGTGGTAACGTGTTTCTTTTCTTGGTGGTGGGTGATTAGGAAAGAATGTAGAGGATAATAAGAAATCATGCATTAACATGATGGGTACAGAGATGTTCAAACAACAACAACACAATTACCATGAAAATTATCATGTTAATTACTTTAAAAAGAGACAATATTTTTTGTATTTGACAAATTATTATTTGATGTTATGTGTGTGAGAGAAAGTTTGTGTGTGTGTGTGTGTGTGTGTGTGTGTGTGTTTCGATTTTTCATTGAAAGCAGACACAGTCGTGTTAACGTAAGAAAGAAAAGTGAGGAACAGCGTGACGATATCTGTTTATCAGAGACAACAACAGCGTTTTTTCTGAGACAGAATACATCAGCCGAACGACATGGAGTACTCTAGCGACCGCCCCACAGACATGTCTCGGGAGAGACTTATCTAAGAGCTCGAAGACACCAAAGAGCAGCTTAGGAAGCAGAAAACCCTGAAGGAAATGTACATCAACAGGGGGAAAGAAACCACCAGAGAGCTGGAGCGGCTGAGAAAGTACAGTGATGATGTAATTCTCAGCAACACAAAGATAGCTACTCAGGTGAGGGTGAGGAATTATCAAGCTGACCTCCAGGCGGAGACGGACAAGAACAATCTTCTTCAGACAGGACTGGATCAGATCAATGTCTCCTACAATGAGATCAGACTCAGGTAATCATTATATATTGCACATATTATGTACATACATATGATAGTTACTGTGTAGTATGTTTATCGTTATACTAATCTCATCTTACCTATTCACATGTTAGGTATGAGACTGATGTCACTGAAGTCAGACAGCAGGTTGAGACTCTCCAACACGAGCTTCAGAAGGAGGCCCAGCAAAGAAAACTCCTTCAACAACATCATGAGGAGCGGAAAATGGCACAAACATCCAGCCAGGACAGGTTTAGTGCTGAGCTCCAGCAGGAGCAGCAGAAGAACAACCAATCTGCAGTGGGAGATTGAGAAAGAGGTCAAGGCTCACGCAGACACAGTGTCCAAAGGCTTGCAGGTGATTACCAACTTGAGGGCTGAGCAGGATGACCTCCGTCACAGGATGTCCGAGGAAATCAACAATCACCAGCAAAACACCCTGGAGAAGGAGGAACGTTATGAGAGACAACTGGAGGAGCTGAAAACTCTGCTTACTGTTCAGATCTCTCTCAACCTTGAGCTCTCCACAGAGCTTAAGGCGTTGAAGGAAGCTGAAGTCCCCGAGGGGAAGCCGTGCGAGCACTAGTCCAACGCTACTGCCTCGGCCCCCAAACTTCTGGAGGTGACCAAAGTCCCCAAAGAGAAGGCGTGCGAGCAGGAGTTCATCGCTACTGCCCCCGGCTCTTGAACTTCTTGACGTGACTCAAGTCTCCGAGGGGACTCACCCAGGCAAACCAAAAAAGTCTTCCTGGAAAAGAGCCCCGTCACTTTCTGGGATTGAGGAAACCACAGAAGTGGAAGAAGTAAGATGGCTTCAACAACTCAAGCTGTCACAATCGCCATCAAACATCAACATCAAGGACATCTCTACTGTGGACAGCCAGTAGATACCACATGTCATCTGTGGTCGGGCATGGGGGGGGGCACCATATCACTGTGACCTCCAAACAGCAGCACACTCTTGCAGACATAGTATGAGGAGCTAATCAGAAATGCCCTCCGTACTGTGTCTTTCAGACAAGCTACATGTGTGCTGTCTGTGTGGAGTTAACATGCCCTCCCCAAGCCTCTGTGGGTTTTCCCCGGGTGCTCCGGTTCCCACACAATACTTTTTTGTTTTTTTTTGATACAAAAATAAAAATAGGAAAGAAAATGTTAATTACTTACTCCGCTTCAACCAACCAAAAACATCCTACTTTTATATCAATGCACCAGTAATAATCAGTAGATACACAATTAAAACATAGTACCGTAATTACTTTGTTACTTCGACTTTGTAGATAATGTTAAAAAATGGTGTCTCCTCTGCACTGTGTGAATTAGTCGACCCATGAAAATACTGCTTACCATTGGTGTCAATTCTTCAGAGCGACTTCCACACTTATACTACTTTTTTCTTGCCTCTACTGCACAAAAAAATTGACATGATTCATGAAGTCTTGGAATTTCTTGAAAATAAATAGCTTTTAAATTTGGCACGCACAACTTCAATCTTTCTGCATATATCTGTAAAAACATCAATACTTTGATGCTCCCCAAACATTTCAAATTAATGTGTATCAAATTTACTGTCAGTGACAAAGTTGACAAACTCATACACTGTTATCCTCCATTTGTTTTATCATTTATATTGTTTCAAGCACTTTATTACCTCCCATAATGCCTCGCTTGATGGCTCTTTTTGCCTTCCCACACAGTGATCAATAAAGCAAAGTCTCCTAAATAAAAAAAAATGGGGGCAGATTTTGCAGGCTCAGCAGGAAACTTTTAAACAGCGTACTCCGTTCAGTTACAATCACATTACGCCTAATGCAGGGCCTGCTGATTGGTTGAGGTTTTCATGGATAATACGCAGCGCTTAACCCAGTTATCGCATCAAGGTCTGTGTGTTTTATGAGAGAGAAGCACTGGTGTTTGTGTCTCTGATGATTAAAACTAGAATCAGATTAGACGTGCATTAGGAGGCTAATGAACCTTCAACAGGAACACTAGATAAATCACTCACCGGCTGTCATTTGTTGTGCGATACATCTTCAGTTTGTGGTCTTTTCTCTCCTCATGATGATGACGCCAAGCTGCCGTACTGTAAAAGCTGCACAGCTGTAAGAAGAAGATGATGCTCGTGTGTTGATGTCAGTGTAGAAATGAAAAAAAACAAAAAAAACAAACAAAAACCAAGCAAAACAGATCAAAGTGATGCTCTGCTTTAAAGGGAAAGGGAAATACTTGGGTACTCATTTCAGGCATTTGTACTTTATGTGAGTATTTTCTTTTCATGGCACTATATATCAGAGGGAAATATTGTCCTTTTTTACTACAGCACAAATACAGAGACTGACATTTTTATGCGACAAAAGTGAGTATTTTTAGAGAGACATTGGGACATTTTGCAGCCATTTTTATGGTGACAAAAACTGACATTTTGTCCGACACCATGATTTATTTCAAACCCAAAACGAGTGGATCTGGTGCCCAAACCTAACCAGACCTTTATCACAGTGTGCTGTAAATGAGACTGAGTGATTTGTACAATGCCAACACGTACAGTACTCTGACAAAAGGGTCGCCATGCAAGTCAGGATGATTCAACATCTGGAGATAATCACAAAATGTTACACATCCAGTTTAGATCTTTCACAGGAAAAGGTTGACCTGCAGGACGGTTTTGATTTTATCTTTTAAATATTTGCACCTAAGTGCATTTTGCAGATGCCTTTTTTCCAAAGCAACTTACAGTAATTCATACATTCATACACTGATGGCAGAGGCTGCCATGCAAGGTGCTGAACAAATGCTTCTGGAGCAGGTTGGGGTTCAGTATCTTGCCCAAGGACACTTCCCCTCACACATGCAGATAAGGGGAATTGAACCAGCGACCTTCTGATAACAAGACGCTGGCTCTACCCCTGAGCCACAGCCACCCTATATGCCCTAATTATGGCTTTTTAAATCATAAGTTTGACTTATATCTTATAGTTTTGACTTTTATGGTACACATCATCATAACTTTTCTCTTGATTATAACTTAGTATCTCAAATAATAACTTTTAATCTGATAGTTATGACTGCTTATCTAATACATTCACTTTTTTGATCTCCTAATCATGACTTTTTTATTCTAATCATTTTAACTTTTCATCACCCATCTGTTTGCTCTGGCTTACAATGGGGATATTTTCTTTTCATCAAGCTCACTCTATTTATCTATTGACAGAAATTGGCTTCCTTACTATTCACCGAGCAGCTATTGAGAAACGTTTCTGTCTGGACTGTAGAGCGAGGTCTCATCTCTCGCCGCTAAACTGTCATTCCACACACAACTAGCATTTCCTGCCTCAGTTATAGATATGATAACCGGCTTTTGGAAAGACGAGACAAGTGGAAAGAGTGCAAATTATGTAAGTTTAATGACTGTTCGATTGCCTTGTCATCTGAACAGCCATAGAAGCTTATCTAATTTTTCCAGCTGAAGAAGCATAATGGCATTCATTAACTGAATTGCAGATATATGTTTAGTGGTGTCATCAAAGCTTATATCGCCTCAGCACTAGCCGGCAGGAAGATGCTCATGTTAATGCACACATCCAGGATGTCGGCCTCATCGTAAAGAACTGATATGTTGAGCGATGTCTCTGTATCGTCACATTACATCCTGTTTTTATTTAGACTTGCAGCACTCAGATAGAAGAGCAGCCTTAAGCTATAGAGCCATGTCTTCATGGGGGTTGTTTGTGCCTCCCGAGAAGTCTCAAAGCAGGGAAGAGCTCAGCGTCTAACACAGCAGCTATGACCTAAGAGGTCAAGGGTCATCGGGACTTCATTCCTCTGGTCCTGCCGCAGACAACAGCCTCTGTGTTTCATGACACAATGGACTTCTTAAGAGGAGGCGGCAGGGTCTGCTCTCAGAGAAAACACACGAGTAAGTGACTTGATGAGGAGGAGCGCTGTTGAAGATTAGAGTAAAGCTTTTGTTATTAAGATCGAGACATTGACGACTTTTCAGCCCAGAGTTAGAGCTGTTCTCTCGGCTGCCGTCTTAAATCCTCGTCCAGTGGCCGGAGTTGCGCTTGTGCGGCGAAGCTTTAACATGCAGAATAAGAAATGATTTGAGGTCAGCTACTCCTTCTGGGAACAACCTCCCCGTCCTCACTGCCACATAAATCATCATTTTCTGATGTTCCGAGTCATGATTCACTGTTTGCTCTGTGGTGAAGCGCTGTTCATATTTTTCCTGGTACCTAGGTTTCCTCGGCCTCTCTCGGCGACCTGTACTTCAAGCTAGTGATTTTAGACATTTCTCAGAGTGACCTCCATTGTTGGCCTGAGTACACTGTGCGCAGCTGTTTGAGAGAGAACAGCAGACTGATGGAATACTAAGATCTAGCGGGTAAAAAGGCAGTAACACAGACTTTGAGAGCGTATATTCTTGCTGATGGTCTTGTGCTCTCATGTAGGTCCAACAGAGGCGTCAGGATTGAATTGATAGTGCTTTATAACCAGTTAAAAGTTCTTTGTAGCATGCTAAAGCAGCATTCTAATGTTGCAGCTGCTCTATGCTGAGCAAATCTAACATTTTCCTTTGAAAATACTCTCCATAACTTTGTCTGAGCGTCTCAATACAATAATCCTACATCAGAACACAGACATTTGGTCTTTTATTTCAAAGTGACACAACCTCATATATCATTTGATTTTGTGACACTAAACATCGTCAGTGACGTACCAGACATATGATAGACATGCAAAGGAAATAATAATAGTACAGTTGTACACTGGAAAGAGCCCCATCCATCATCATAGATGACACAACACACCCCCTCTACACTGAGTCTGAGCTGCTACCTTCAGGGCGACGATGTTTGGGGGTGCCAAAAATCGCACACTGTAAAAATACTCAGTTACAAATACATTGAACATGTAACTTATGTACAAGTGTGGAATTTTTAATGAAAATTTACCTAGATTATCAAAAGTGAAAGAAAAGTACCCATGTGACTGTAATACTATTATAACATCACATTATTATTACTGAACAAGAGTATAATTTCACTGTTACAGGAGCTAATATCTCACCATTTTATTTAGGCTTACAAAGAGTGATTGCTTTCATTATGAATTAATCGGCTGATTATTTTAACGATTCATTGATAATTTGTCTGGTTTGTCAAGCTAAGCCTTTTGCATTTTAATTGTGATTATCATTGCCGCCTTCTTTTTTCTGTTGAGAAACTAAATTCATTTATCAGCAAATGAAGCTGAATTTGTGTGAACTGTCACATAGTTAAAGGTGCGTTATGTAGTTTTGTGGACACACTTTAATTATTTATGGAGCGTGAAGATCACAGACTAAACCACAGGAGCTTAAATCACATGTGTGCCCTTAAAAGGCTCTAACACCATCCAAACTGGAGTATTTAGGTTTTAATATGACGGCAGCGATGTACAGTATATCTGTCTGAATTCCTGAAGAGGCAATCTGCCTGAATCCACCACATAAAGACACTAAAAAGCCCACTTAAGCAGAGGCACCTTTAGAGTGCACGGAAAGTGCATCCATGTAAATATTGAACGGACACACAGTTTGGGTTTCACTCATGGGTCGATACTGAAGCAATCTGGACGTTAATCTCATTTGCACTCCTGTGTTCTTCTTGGCAGAAGCCGCTGCAGGCCGGCAGTGTGGGATCTCTACTCGAATTACAACAAATTCAGCATTTAGAAAGATTTCATTTGGAGATTCACATGAATATTTAGGCGGGCACAGGTTCTGTGCTATTACATGGATATTTTCGCCCAATTTTTGCAAGAATGGACAATTTTTGGAAGAAGAATCCATCTGCTATTGAGGACTGTGTGATATGGACCAGTTGAAAGCTCCAGAAAAAAAGTTATTACAGCAGTTTTGTCAGCTGTTTCTCACTAATGACGCCTTTTTTCACATAGCTCATCAAATATCTTGGTTTGCTTCGGAGGCTTAGGACAAGCAAACCAGTTAATATTCTGCAAACCTAATGAATTAATCTTGAGGTTCTTTCGCGAGCCCCTCCGTCATCTCCACATAAATATTTGCCCAAAGATAATAAATAAAAAAAGCATCAATCAAAATTTCCCAACTTGTCAAAAACTGAGCTTTTTGGATTGTAGGTCATTTTTGACGAGTTGGGAATGAAAATCAGTCATTCTTACAAACAGCACCCTTTGGCAGTGCAGTTTTCCTCACAAGGTCCATTCGGAGGCCTCAAAGAGCAAGGACCCAATGATGAGCGGCATCAGTACTTCCTGTTGCGGTGATCATAATTCAGACATTAACGTGAGGCAGGTCAGCGGGATCAACTGACTTGAACCGACACTGTGTGACGTGCAGGACTGTTGTGTCCATTTGGCGAAGGGAGCTTATCAATAACTCCCCCTCTCAAGAATCGGATGAATAATGGATCAAAGGCGAAAGTTACTTAAGATTCACATCCATCTGCAGGGATTAGATCAGCAGGTCCGGACTTCAAACGGCAGAAACAAATCGAGGGCTGACATGTTTTGAGGTTGGTTATTGATTATGGCTGGCTGCAGTTCAGGGCCTCGCGGGTGACTCTCTGGCTGCTCCCACATCCAGCCAGTCGCTCTGGATTTCCAGGGAAAAGTGATGCTTCAGAGGCTGGCAGCGAGCACGTTGGTCTCCCGACGTCAGCTTTTCCCCTCTGCTGTTTATTTTTCTGACTTTCACAAACCGAATCCACGTCGGTGATTAGGCCAAGCGGTGATTCATCACATCACAAGCACAACCTCTGCTGCTTTAAGTGCCCCGTGTTTCAAACGTGGAGGTCGAGGTGGGTCATTTGGCTCGGTCCTGAGAGCTCCCATCATGCGTCGCTTTCATCCCGCCTAATGCACTTCAGAGGAGGCAACAGCGTGGATCATTTTCTTGTCGATATCATCGTTAAATATATCAAAGCACGTATGATTGATCGGTTTTAATCGTGGCTTCTGCATGTTGATGCTTCATCCGCTGCACAACAAATAAAACATGAGGTCAGCGCTCCCTCACTTGTTCTTCGGTGCAGTTTCTTTTAATGGCGGTGATAAACAACAAAAGTGTTTCATATCCGCAAATAAGGGAAAATCAGTTGGAGGAAAATAAGAATTTCTATACTGAGCTACATTATTTCTACGCTAAATGCTTCCATTTTTACTCGGTGCTGCAATCAGAACTATCGTAATTTGCCATAAATTGGATGAAGTAGGGGGGAAGATTATGTGTCATCAATAAGCAGACAGCGTTGATGAAGAGATTTAATGAAATTGGACTTCAGAAACAAGTAAAAACAAACTATATTCAGACTTTCTCAGACATTTCTGTGTATTTTGGCACAAGCGTCTTTCTCTTTTAATCTAAAATTAAGCTGAAATAAATGTTATGAATCACTGTGCTCACTGTATACAGTGGAGCTTTAAGTTCCTGTGACTCATGAGTGACTCGAAACCAAAAAATTAGTGGGATAACATGATGAATGCAGGTGTTTTACACGAGCAACACGTTCCTGCGTGACAAGAATAAGACACTGAGTGAGCCTGCACCCAGGCACAGTGGTGCTTTGTGTTAAATGCTAACGTTAAATTTAATGTTGTGACGACACTGAGCTCATCGTCTGTTCGGCACAGGCGCAATAAACACTGAATTAGGGTTCGAGGAAGATCGTGTTTTGGCCGACCTCGTTCTGTCACCACTAACACAGCTGGAAAATGATAAATCAACTTTGTGTGGCGTTTCTACAGCCCTCTACTGACGGCTCAAAGCACTTCACAACACCTGTCACATTCAAACACACATTCATACACTGATGGTGGAGGCTGCCATGCAAGGAGCGGACCTGCTCATTAAGAGCGATTTGGGGTTCAGTATCTTGCTCAAGGATGCTTTGACATGCAGCTGGGAGAAACCAGGGATTCAGGCCAGTGGCCTTCCGGGTTCTTGATGACCCGCTCTACCTCCTGAGCTACAGCTGGCCATGTTTTTTTTTTCTTCTGCAGTCTCTTTAAAAAAAAACAACCCTGTGGTGGGGTTTGGTCATAACAAGTGTTGAAACACCATCTCGAACACTGGTCATCAGCTCGTGAGACTGAATCACAAGTAAGACTATCTTTTCATTCACCTCTCTCCCTGCTCCCTCCACTCACCTGACCTGACCCACTACATGGCAATCGAGTCGAACCACCAAAGACTTTTCCATTCTCTATTTCAAACATTGCAATACACCGTTATGTTCGCGCAAAAATATGCGTCACTCCTGACTGAAACATGACACGTAAGATCTGTGGTTTGCAGAGCCGTAAAAAACGAACATTTTATTCTGGTGATTGGGCTGTAAACACAAACATTCAGGTTATCTCCTGGGAACACAGTGTCTTCACCAAACCTCATGGCTTTGAGGACCTTGCAACCCATCTATTGCCATGATCAACATTTCACACCCAGATTTCAATGATTTTATTTCTGTGTTGTATGTGGTCTCCTTGTAAAGCGCTTTGGTCAACGTTTGTTGTGCTCCTGAAATAAACTCGTCCCGACTTGACACTTATCACCTTTTCACATCAACCTGCATGTTGTCTATAAGTTCACAGGTCAGCCTGGAGCGGAGCAGGAGCCAACGCAGCCAAAAGAGTTTCAGGACACATCAGCAGCTGCCACAGCTCGGCACGCCATCCCAGTGACAACAAACACGGACAATGATGCAGATCAACTTATGTGTCCCCCCAAAAACAGACCTGAGCACCGTGGGGCTTGAGTCACGACGCACGTCTGTTTACTCAGCATAACTGGATTAAATGTAATCAGGGCAGATGTTGTTGCTACAGTGTTCTTCCTTATTCCAAGAAGTGGAATTATTTTGGAAAAATACTTCTTTCCTGCCTGCAAGGGGAAATCTGACAGGCCTGTTTTGTGGTAACAGGGATTAGATTGAACGGTGGATGTGCTGATGTGTGCAGGGTGGTGTCGCACCAGTAGGCGTCGCTGTTTTCTCTCCGATGAAACAGCTGGACAGCAGACCTGAGGGGACGTAATGATCAGTGAAAGTCTCAGGACATGTGTGGAAGTGGTCCTGCTTACGTAAAGTTGATACATTTAAAGATACCGACTACAAAATGAATTATTTCTTTGTGATATTAAACAAAATCAGCTGTTTTTTTGGACACCTTATCTTTTAAATCTCGTGGTATTTGTAGCCATCTCTTGTCCCACCTCTTGCTTCCAATTATCAAAGGGGGCTGGGCCGGTCACTGGATCGAAGACTTCTGATTGGCCGAGTGAGGAGTCAATCAAAGCCTCGTCCTGGTAGCCTCCTGTTGGCGAACACAGTCCACAGACCAGAAGTGAGAAAGTCAAATTTCAGCAGGAGGACAGAACGGGGAGGCTGAGTTATCCGGTTACTCTGGGTGTTCCTGTCAAGCCTCACAGACAAGACGTGACATTAGATCAGTTCTCGTACTTTGAAGGTTTCTCTTAAATGTGGTTTTGTAGTTAAAAAAGAAGAAGAAGAAAAAAAGGAGGTTAATTGGACTTGAAGACTTGTTGGCTTCTTTCCTCCGGCACATTTACGCGCCGTGCCCGCGCCGGCTGCCTGCGCACCTGAGTCGGTTGCTCCATTTGCGCGGCGTCAACATGACTTACTGAACTAACACGGTGTACAGTACTGACCGGTGACATGCCTGCCGTGGTGAACCTCGCTGAATGCGCCATATCACACTGTGGAATAACCAGCGGAGTCCAGGTGTCATCAGGAGGAGCTGATGTGGCCGAGCGGAGGAGCGCACCAGCTGGGATTTGACAGAGCGCAGGAGTTTGGGATGCAACAGAAGCCTTAGAGAGACAATCCTCGGCTGCTTCTACCTGGACTGAACGGAGCCATGGCCTCTGAGGTGGTGTGCGGGCTGGTCTTCAGGTTACTGCTGCCAATGTGTCTAGCAGCTGGTGAGTTTTTTTTCTTCTTTAATCCTCACTTTTTACGCATCTATAATGGCCTAAACCTGATCAAATAATCAATTCACCTAGTCGTATATCTACTAGCTTGTCTGATATCATCCTATAAATCAGTTAATTGTATTATGGTAATGTGACGTTTAAGGAAGGCCGTATCTTATATTTGCCACCGTGACCGTCTTTATTGTCTTTTATTTGGCACTCGTGAAAATCTGTGATGTTTAGTTTAAAATCTAATAACCTTAAGCACAACAATCCAAATCTGAAGTGTGATGCGCAGAAATCAAATGCATGATGGTGACTGACCCCGTGATGCTGGAGGTCAACGCTGCATCCCTCATCCCTGCTCACTTCTGGATCCGAACTAAAGCGAATAGGCTGCACAGCTACCCACACCGGCTATTATTCACCAATTACAAAGCAGAACAGCGGTGTACCAGGACTGGTTTCCACCTGGCTGTAAGCTTTTATTGGATCTGGTGAAGGGGAAAAAAACACACAGCTGACGACAGTGTCCAGCCTCTGCCTCCCGGAGGTCCTGTGGTTTGCACACTGTTTACGTTCAAAAACAGACAAATAAAGAGCAACTTTTCTCTCTCTTTTTGAGAGTTAAACAGAAAAAAAAAATGCACATTTTAACCAGTTGACTTGATTATAATCAGATTAAAATCAGAAACTGATCCTTAGATTGTAATTAATCTGTATAAAGTTTGTTGTCATGGTATTACAAATTCTGAGGTTTTAATGTGAAATCTTTAACTTATTGCCTACTAATGAATCATCATCATTGTGTTGTTGTTGACGGCAGAGCTGCTGACTGGACAGTCATTAGATGTCTGTGGTGACAACACTGTTGATTAACATTATGTTGCCTTGACAGTGTCCGAGCTTCGCGTTTTGTGTTGCACATTCTTCCCACTTTAGTCAGCGGTGGAGTTTCTTTTGGGCTGTTTACAACATTTATAACTTTGTTAAGAAAAGCGCCGTGCCACGTTTTGCTCGATTCACTCTTTTGCTATGCGGGCTTCACAAGATGACTCAAACCTGGCTGCTTGTTTTGGACTTTTTAAGTCTTTGGCGCTCGGATATGAGTTTGACACACTTGAACTCCGACACAGAGTTTGCAGAGCCTGAGGTATGATCACACAGGCTCCATTAAATGCAGTTTTAATTCTGTGGTAGGCCACAAGTGAAACATGATTAACGTCTAACTGCCACTGTGGTTCCACTGTGGTGTCTGTGCGAGACTTACACTGAGGTACTTTAAAGCTAACGGCGTGCTTTCTATAGATAAGACCCACTCAGTCCCACCATAATGCATCGCTTGACAGCCCGACGCCCCCCTCTTTGTTTCCAAAAGCAATCGCGAGGCCATGCATTGTCTCCATTAATTCGTGGAAAGTCGTTTTAACAGTATGAATTAATAATGCGGTTGCGAGGGAGAGAAGAATTGCCTTCCCCTTTTATCGTAAACATACCTTTAATATTTGATGTTTTTTCAAAGTGCAAATGGGCACTTGTCATTCAGCGCAGTTGTACACAGTACCTGACGGGAGGAAGGAAATATAAAGTGGAAAGAAAAAGGGAGGTGTAGTGGACCAGACGGCGTGAGGGGATGAGAGAAGGTAGATCTGTCGGCAGCATCGTCAGACCAGGGGCTGTCTTCACTTCAGTACTTCTGTTGACAGTCAAAGATCTTGTCTTAATTAGAACGGAATGGGATCGGTGTCAACCAATAAACGTCAACTCGTCAGGTCACAGACATGTAAAGCAGATTGTTATTTTTTCTTTGGAAGATCATATGTTTTTTTATGTCATGTCGGGTGTTTTTGGGACGAAATCGAATAATGAAAGTGTATTTTTTGGCCTCTCAGAACAGCGAGGAAACACACTGCAGCCCGGCAGACGTTGTCCGACCGCAAGCGCCAACATCACCTGTACTGCATATTTTCAGAAGTGTAATATATGTTGCACCCCGTCGCTTTTCTCGTGTCCTAGTGAAAGACCTGTCTGCTGACGTTACATAGCCTGTGTTTCCTGTTGGCCATCTGACAGCACCTCTATTGAAAAGCATTGAACTGCTGGGCCCCGTGTGTACACAGTCCCCCTGCCACACACAAACACACACACACACACACAAACACACGCACACACACACACACCTTGCACACACAGCTACAGTGTCGCTGATCAAACAGACCGCTGTTTACATGTTTACTGGCAGAGTTTGGAGTGTGAGCGTGATTATGAGCGTGCACTTGCGCTGATGTCCGATCTGATACTATCAAGCCTGTGGCACGAATGTACGGACAAAGCGGCAGGTCAGCTGTGGCGGGGAGGTCAGGGTGCATCGAAATAAGGAATGACACTGAAGCGAACAGAGGATGAGGGTCGCAGGCAAGATGCTTTGCTGCTGTGAGCATCACTGGAATCAGTCAGACAGTCGGCCACCACCACGGCGTGTAGTATTAACGCTTGTATGTATCTTTATCTCAATGCACAGGAACCAAACTAAATTAAAGTGCGCAAATCGAGCAGAAACAGAGCAGCACACCCAGTTCTGGTGCTGTTAGTTTAGTTTAAATCAAAGGTTGTGTAAAGAAAAACAAGCTTTTTGATTCTAGCTAAAATGTGTTTACCACTGTTAACCTCAAGCTATTAAATGTGCTTCTGCCTGTCAATTGATAAAGTTGAGCTGAGTTGAGTAAAAATACAGACAAAATACAAAAAAGTTGTGGTAGGGGTAAAAAAAATAAAATAAATAAAAATAATAATCCAAATGTAATTGTAGACAAAGAAGAATCAGAAAGCATTTGTTAAGTGCTTCACTTTAACTCACTTTGCTGGTTTAGTCTGTAAACCAATCAAGACTGTTTTAGGCTGTGAAAGAAAAACAAATGTAATGAACAAGTTTTCTGTTCAATAAAAACTCCATTAAAGTTTGGAAATCAAGCAGAGACAGAAAGTTTCCTCCTCGGAAATATGGCAGAAATATGATTCTGGTGGGTTTTTTATTTATTTATTTTTTTTAGCAGTGTTTTGCTTAAGAATCAAGTAGCTGTCAAATGTTTAAGCACACAACAGAATTTAAACTCAAATAAGTACAGTGCTAACGATATGGACACGCAATACCAAGCAGTGACATAAATAATTGTCAGGTTGTAGGATTATAAATAAACAGGTTCTCATCATTGGTAGATATAAAAGAATAAGCAAACAGTATTTAAGTGATTAATTTAGCACTATAAGACAAACCTGGAAACCAAAACAGTTTTATGTTGTAAAGAAACATTAAATGTGAGAAACCAACATTAACTTATGGTATTCAGCGTAGAAGTAGCCTACTATATGAAGAGGACAGCAGTGGGAACATTTACAGCTGGAAGTAAATGATAAAGACAATTTGAGGTTAGTGTGACACAAATGACTGTAGTGTGTGTTGCTAACCCACGTAAGCTAACCCTGTAGCTTCATCAGAGTTAAGCTAACCGTACCCTAAACTTTCTCTGGTCGCTAGCAGACTAACATATCGAAGCTGATTATGTGAAATGTGGCTAACTTTTAGCGTTAAACAGCTTTAAAGATGCAACATAGCCTATATGTGATTTAACTGACGTTACATTGAACTCACGTGACAGGAAAATGATCGGTCAACCATCTTGATGTATCATTTCAGTTTGATAGACTATAGTTAGCTAGTCTAGTCTAGTCTAGTTAGCTAACCAGAAAGCCAGTGATGTTTTGCCAGCTAGCTAACAACCATACATTCTATCTTAAGACTGAATAAAATGGTTAAGAGCTGCAAGTAAACTTGATTTAAGTGACAGAAAGTGAATTGGCAACACTTTAGATGATAAATGGATGGAGAAGCTAGTATCTTAAATGACGCTATATAAACATATAAAATGAGCTGCCTTTGAGAAGATGTATTAGCATGTCCCCTGAAAGGCTTATTTTGCTCAGTAAGCTGTTTCTGTGTGTTGAAATCAGGATCTGGACAGGATCTCACATTTTGAATGTCATTCCGTATCCATCAACCACTTAGCCTCGAGCTTTATGGTCCGATGAAAACAATAGACCTCTGCACAGTGGTAGTATGGACCTGATGTGGGATGTTGTATATTATTTTCTTCAGAGGAGTTAAAATTCCTCTGTTATCACCCAGCGCCTGGTCTTGCCAGGCACCGCACCACCTTATCTTCTTTTCATGACATTTATGTTTTTGGGCTCAAACTCTGAAGTTGGTTGGACTTGATTTCACATTTAAAGGCCGGTTTGCTCCTCTTGCGCTTAGGCCCCGTGTGGCTGTAATCACAGCGTCTCACGAGCAAGACACAAAAGCCTGATTCAGACATGAATGGGGATTTTTGCTGTAATCTGATGTCTGAAAACAACTGCAGTTTATTTTCATTCCCTGTGTAAAAATCCTCAGATGGTGAGTCATACAGAGGAGGCAAATGGTCAGGAAGACTGCGGTCAAGTGTCTGCAGGCTAACGCAGCCACGCAGACACAGATAGATTGGCTGTATCTCATCACGGTATAGATATTAAAGAGACCGCTTTAGATTTGTAACTCTGAGCAGATGTATAATGGGTGCAGCAGGCTCCATGCTGCCAACTTGGGCAAAATAGGCAGATTTAGGGCTTATTTAATGCCACATTTCACAAAGATAAAATGAAGTGGGTGGGGAGAGAAGTGGTGTGAGACCAAAAATTAAAGATTGTGAGTCATTCCCTCCCCACTTCGGCCCTGAGGCTTATGTTAACCCTACTTGTTTGAAAAGCCTGAAACAAAACATGATGAACAATGATAATAAAGTCTCCTTTAAGTGTTGTTATGTTGGTGCTTGGACTGTCTCAAGCGTTCGTGCGCACTTGAAACTTAATCCCATAGATAATCTACAGATGCTGGTGGTTTTCTCAGCGATGACAGCCCACGTAACATTTATTAACATTTGTTCCCTCTCAGTGGTCCGTATCTGCGCACAGAGGAAACAAGGAGTTTCACTTACTGTAGGGCTGCAGCGAGGGAGAAGCCAGAGAGCCAAGTCAAATGTCAATGAATAGGTCCATTGAGTGTGCAAAGATAAATAAAAGCACCGTTTTCAGCAGTTAAGTGTAATTTTTCAGAAGTTCAAGACCAGTAGCTGCCAAGACGGGCCGATCTCCGCGGCCCGAGACGGTAACTCACGTAGTCGACCAGGTTGTAAACTTTGTGCTTGTTGATTTAACCGAGAAGAGAAATTTGGGAGGTCAGACTGTGTGTCCACATTTAACACAAGGTCACTGTGTGCTTCCTTCCCTACCTCCTGACCTCAAAATGTTCAAAGAAATGTAAGACGGGCGTATGTATTTAATGAACAGTCAAGGAATACCTGAAAACCTGTGAGTTGTAAGTGATATGTGCAACGGAGTCAGAGCTGATTTTTACAGAGCACTCAGAGTGTGCTTCATGCATATATGTAGCCCTCAGTGATGAAGTAGGCTAAGTGTTTGCAGGAGTGTTGTTCATTTAGGATGCGTTAATTGATGTTCAGTCAGCAGGTGATGTGAGCCGTTTGACTGGTAAAAGCTCCTATCAGGGCAGATGGTCAGTCTGACTCGGGGAAATGAGGCGCGCTAAGGATCAATACATCAATTAATGGTTTTTGGATGCATGTTTGCACTTAAGCGTTTTAACTTTCACCAAGAGCTCAAAAGACTTCCTTCATTATCCTAATATGTGTGTATGTGTGTGTGTGTGTGTGTGTAGGGGGGAGTGTTCGGGAAAGCATGAGTGTGTGGTGTTATGCAATCCAGTGTCATGTGTAGTGACACATCGTAAATACTCAGTTAAAGACTGTTTCCAAAATTGATTAATCTCGTAATCATTTTCTTTGTCATTTCGGTTTGTTTGGTCGATAAAAGCTGAAATGAGAGAACTTTACTTAAAAAAAAACATAAACTGAAGTGATGCAATACAACAATAAACCGGTTATCGAAATTGTTGCAATTAATTATCTTGACTTCCTTTAAAATAGGGTATATCTGCAACCACAGATTATTTTAAATTGTTGTTAATTATTCTGATGGTTATTTTCGTAGTTAGTAGCTTGGTCTTTCAAATAAAAAATATATAATATAATAGCTATCAATTATTAAATTGATCACCAAAAAGAGTCAGATTTCTCTGATTCCAGCTTCTTAAATGTGAATATTTTCTGGTTTCTTGACTCCTCTACGACTGTAAACTGAATATCTTCGTGTTGTGGAGAAAACAAGACGTGTGAGGTCATTATACTTGGCTTTGGGAAACAAAAACAAACATTTTCAGCATTTTCTGACATTTTATAGACCAAACAAGTGATCGATTAATCCAGAATGAAATAGAATCGTTAGTTGTGGCCCTACTATAAGGAACAAATCAGGATTGGTCATTTACAGTATAAACTAAACAAATGAAATAAAATAAAAGAAATGAAAGATAATAAGGAAATGCATAAATTACTGAATTTCCAGAGTCCACTTGGAGTGACACACTCTTCACGCTCCATGTGGCTGCATTTCATTTAAAGTTTTGGCAACTGAAAGCTGTTTTCCTGTTTTTCATCTCTCAGAGGTACATGAAGCGTTTCAGGGACGTGTGGTGCACGACTCCACAGAGAATTGGTTTTATGGCGTTCCATCAAAAAAACACATGATCCAGTTTGAATGATGCTCACAATCCATGACATGCCGCGGGATTCTTGCAAAATGAAAATTGCGCATTTGATGTGAAGCCGTTTTTGCTGTCAGGCAGAGCCGTCCTCCGGCTGCTCAGTCAGCTAATTGTCTCTTAGCACCTAAAGACTGTCGGGGGATTGCTGGTCACCAAAACAAGACGTCATGTCCCCGAATGAGTGAATTAAGCTCGGGCTCTTTTTGGTGATGGGTGCCAGATGGACAGATAACGAGGCCTGTGAGTGTAAAGTTTGGTTACAGGAATGTTCTGGCCTTTTTTTTTT
>CAEMYA010000024.1:9045453-9076218 GCA_903131615.1 Diplodus sargus
TTATTACTACGAGCAGCGAACATTTTAATGAGTTTCACCACATGTTTCTCTCAAACAGTGTTTAGTTTATATCAATGACGACTCCTGACCAGGCAGCTCGTTACGGCTGCCAGCTTCTGCTCTTTTTTTTTGTTTTTTCTTTTTTACTGTTAAATGTTATGTAATGCACACGAGACACTGTTAAATTCGGGATGTTTGTTGTTTGTTAATCAGTCTGTCTTTTGTCTTTATCTCTGCAGCTTGCCTGTTCAGGTACAATGCCCTGTCCTTCATCTACCTCATCTATCTCCTGCTTATTCCACTCTTCGCGGAGCCCACAAGCACAACAATGCAGGGTAAGATCTGACTTGTGCACTCTTTGAACTTTACACATTCGATCCCTCCGTTTTTGTCAATCGCCTGGAGAATCCTGACTGCCTCCACGTTGAATCGCAATATTGTTGTCAGTAATGTAAACCAGCCCTTCTCCAGGGGACTTGAATTTCCTTGAGATGAGGGTGGATTTGGCACAGAGTTCGGTCCATGAAAGGTAATATCGGTTAGTGCGGGCATGAATCCATCTGTGATAATAAAACTGATCCAAGGCCAGCAAGACTTGAGACGGATCAGATCTGACGTCCACTTGATGAAAATAAAAAAGAAAATTGGCCGAGGTTTAGTTTATTTAGAGTCAAGAGAAATATCCTTCAGAGCACGAAGACGAAAATTGAGGATGAGGGCCGTTTCTGATCACCACTAACCACTTCAATTACCAGAGGGGGATATAAAAGTGGCTCCTAAGGCTCCACTGATTTCCTAATACCATGATCTGCGTGCTTTTGACAAGTGTTATTAGTTAATTCAGCCTTTGGTGTTTTGTTTGAGAAATGAAAACCAGCCTGCGCCGTCTATTGACAGCTCCGCAGCAGCCATTCCTCCTCCAAAGAAACATAAATCACGCCGGCAGTTTATGAGAAGTGACTGAGGTGACTGTTCTTCTTGGAGGCGATGAAAGTGGGATTGCGGTTGCCGGCCTCAGCAGCGCCTTCATGCACTCCTCTCACCGCGAAAAATACTAAACATAATATGGGTTTCTGTCAGAGACCACATGCAGTGTTAAATAATACATAAACCCACAGTGGTGGAGTGATCAACATCCAGTCCGAGAGCTGTCTCTGCTCGTCTCCAGCTGAAATAACAATCAGGAAGTAAAGGAGGGAGAGGAGAGCGGAGAGAGTGGACCACTTACACTCTCATCAATAGTTAAAGAGGGAGGTCTTCCAGTGAAGCGCAATGTTGATGTGTCTGATCGCTGTTGACTTCAAACATAGATCGACGCATGGCAGCTCAGTCGGAACGTACACAATCTTTATGTCTCGAAATATCATCAGCATGATATGAGCACACTTTGTCCGTGCTCTAAGCAAGTCTTCTGTGCCTGCACAACCTTTGTACGACTAAATGAAACACCGCAGTTATGAACCGTGCTGGAGTCGCAGGCAGGAGCTCGGGGTGGATGGTGGGCGTATAAAGTGCACGACTGTCACACCGGTATCGAGGGTTCACATCCTGTCTGTGATTAGGTTCAGACAACAAAAGAACGAAGGAGAGAAAGAGATATTCTCAGTTTAGTGAAACGGTCTCCCACATTGACTCCATCAGATACACCTTGGTTAAGTTTAGGGAAACATTTTGATTTCAATTATATGTTTATACAAAATCTTTGTGAAATACTGATGAAATTCCTGTATGTGGAGTGAAGAAAGTGGACAATTTGTGCCCATATACAAGAATTTTTCTTTTGTGTGTTTTTTTTTGTGTAGATCTTTTTTTTTCCTCACATTTTTGAATAAAGGGCTTCAGGGACTCTCATAAGTCTCTGAAGCGAACAGCTGTTTATTTCTTTTCCCTTGTGGTTTACATAACTCTTTTTTGGTACAAAATAATTGGGTAAAGTTTGCGTTAAAAATTCAGAATTCATAAGCTAATGCATATTTCATCAAACTGTTGCAGATCATCATCCCTGTACAAAAAGAATTCATTCAGTAAGCTTATTTAAACTAGGCTCAATGTTTATCATGAGCCAGTAGAGTTGTTTTATTTTTCCAATGTAAAAATCTGTCAAATGTCAGAATGTTTGATGATGGTTTTGAGTAACGTAAGGTAACAGTGTACCAACTCGCAGCAGAACAACCTCTTTAATGTCCCAGCTTTTTTTTACACTTCTTTTTTCCAGAGAGTCCTGCTGGTCCTGATACATGTTTTATAAGCTTATGTTTATCTAACCTTTAACCAGACATAAGAGTGATCATGTACGGAAGCACAAACACAAAAGACTTAAATACCACCCGTAAAAGTTGCTGCAGGCACATAAATTATGAGATACTCTTCTAGTGAAACACCTGCCTCAGTCACCATATGCAGGCTGACGGAGCCACAGAATGAGGAAGCGCCTTTGTGACAGGAATGTTTTGACTGTTTATAGAATGCTTGGAAACTGTAATAATATTTATCTGGTTATTGTTGTTTACTTTGGGCGCCACGTAAATGTATAAGATACTGAGTAACAGCTGTTTGTGGCTCAGGATGACGGTGATAGCTTTGTTAAAATGATCTCAGGTCCATTTAACCTCAGATTGTAGACCCGAGGATGAAAAGTGTTTTCCAGCGATATCTTTCTTCGTATTTTTAAAATGAATTCTCGCAACAAAGTAACAAACGAGTTTTCATCTCACAAGAGAAATAACAAAAGACAAACAGATGGCCAACCTTTTTTGCTTCCGTCGCACAACAATGGCTGGTGTGACTCTAACTGTAGCCGGCCGTTTAGCCCCCCTTGTTGGCTGTAATGATAATAAAACCAAATAAGTTTCTCTGCTTTGCACGAAGGTCTCGCTTTTGTCATATCACATCATAAATCTTCCTGTCAGTATTTGTACATCATTGTCAAGCTGAGTTCAAATGAAAAGAAACAATCAGATACCAAAGGGAGTTAGTTTGAAAAGTAATTAGTTTTAAAGTAATTATGATCATGTGAATTAATTGTGTAGTGATTATGATCCGTTGCAGATAATAATGTCCTGTACTTGACAGTTACAGTATCTCCTCCCTGCTGGCTGTGTTGTATGACATTTAAATTGTTCACTTAATTATGTAAGAAAGCCTACTGAATGCTCACTGACAGTCCACACTTAAAGATGCACATTTCATTGTGAAAAAATAGAGTCAATTTTGAATTGTTTAAGGGGGAATTAGGAGAAGGATTGAGCTAAATTCAGTGCTTTGTTTTGATGGTCTGTTTCATTTTCACTGTTACATCTTGAAGGACATACGGCGGTTAAATCCGTAAAGTAAATTTAAACCAAATGTTGCACATGAATAATTCATTAGGTGTAATTTGCTTTAAAAAGCCACAGCAGTGTGGTTTGCCCAAGGATATGTCAGCGTACAAGACTTCCAATCTTAACTTGGAGACAAACTAAATCTTATGCAACTTGTTGTTGTTGGTTGTGATTTACTCCCTAATGTTGTAATGACAGTATCTGGCTCCACATTTGCTTGAAGGCATTCAGTTCTCAGCGGAGAGATGACAACTTCCCTTAAGAGAGTCTTTTACTATAGCATGAATTTTCTTTAAATAGTTGCCGCTATGGACAATTTAACAGGTTTATGTTTTTGCTCGTAGACTTCTAATAGAGGGTGCCTGGCTTTAATACATCAACTAGTTTGGCTTTAAAAAAAACAACAACTTCTTTATTTGACCATTTTAAGATCATTTTATTCTTCTTATTGTCTGGAGGGGACGTCTCAAAAAAGACAAAACCAATCACATCGAGGTTTAAAACCTTTAACACTATCTGCCATTTTGTGACCACTTGTGATCATATCGCACTTGCCTGCTTAAATGCATATAAGCACAAACATCACAGGGACAAAAAGACACAAAGTTTTGAACACAAGAAAGAAATAGCTTACCAACTTTTGCTGAATTTACAGGAAGGCCCAAATAATTAAGTATTACTTATAGACAGGGTTTCACAATGTTTACAAAGTGTCTGCAAGCTGAACAACACACAAAACTGAGCAATCTTTTAAGGGTTAACTGTATTTTTTAAATCTTAATTCAATAAAATATGGTCTTCTGTATTTTTATTCACAGTCCTGCTAGTCCTGATACATGTTTTATAAGCTTATGTTTATGTTTGCTCAAACACAAAAGACTTAAATACCACACATAAAGGTTGCTGCAGGCACGTAAAGTACGAGATACTCTTCTGGTGAAACACCTGCCTCAGTCACCATATGCAGGCTGACGGAGCCACAGAATGAGGAAGCGTCTTTGTGACAGGAATGTTTTGACTGATTATAGAATGCTTGGAAACTGTAATAATATTCATCTGATTATTATCGTTTACTTTGGGCGCCACGTAATTGTACAAGATATTGAGTAACAGCTGTTTGTGGCTGAGGATGATGGTGATAGCTTTGTTAAAATGATCTCAGGTCCATTTAACCTCAGATTGTAGACCCGAGGATGAAAAGGGTTTTGCAGCGATATCTTTCTTCGTGTGAATTCTAGCAACAAAGAAACAAACGAGATTTCATCTCACAACAGAAATAACGAAAGACAAACAGATGGCCTCCGCTTACATGTAACAGAATATGAAAAGACATAAAAAAAAGTAAAACAAAAAACAAACTTTAATAATGAATAACATTCAAATAGTTGAATTGAATAATAATCAGCCTAATAGGCAGAATACAACTTGGTTTGGCTTAAAATATCTGTTTAGTTGTCACAATCACGGATGGAGATTGTTTGACTTCCTGTGAATGTTCCCCAGGTCTCCCTAAAAAACACCTGCTTCTGTCACCCAACAATGGCTGGAAATGTCTGCAGGTGTCCTCAAAAATGTCCACTGGTGTGACTCTAACTGTAGCCGGCCGTTTAGCCCCCTTTGTTGGCTGTCACGATGATAAAACCAAAAAAATTTCTCTGCTTTTCACAAAGGGTCTCACTATTCTTATATCACATCATAAATCTTCTTGTCAGTATTTGTACATCATTGCCAAGCTGAGTTCACATGAAAAGAAACAATCAGATTTCAAAGGGAGTTAGTTTGAAAAGTAGTTTTAAAGTAATTATGATGATGTAGTGATGTAGTGATTCTGATCCGGGGCAGATAATGATGTCTTAGCTTAATGTGTTACATTTAATGCTGAACTTACAAGAAGGCATGAATGATTTCTGTCGCTGTTTCACAAATTGATTTATGTTTCTCCCTCACTCAAAAACCCCTAAAATTGTGTGATTTTTTTAAGGGAGTCTGGGGATATTGCATGCGGTTGCATACAGCCCGGACCACCTCCAAATCTGGACCGATCGATCAGATCTCAATGCCTCCTCGGATCACTCCGGATGGATATTAATATCGAGTCTGAACAGGGCCTATTATTTTGCCAGAACCGTGTGGTTAAATCAGGTCTTGATGTTGTCATATAGGCTTCTCTGATTGATCAGGGGAAAAAAAAGCAGCAGCTGTTAAAATTGAACAATGCCTTCTGTTTTGGAAGCCTTTAAAAAGTACTCCTGGGACAATGTTTAGAGACTGAAAGTAGAATACTGATTTAAGATGAGCGTTAGGCAACCGAAACAGATGGCTGTCACGCAACAAAAATGCTCTGTTTCAAATGGGAAACAAAGGAAACAGAGCCAGAGCAGTTGTGTTGTCCTGAGCCTCAGGACCGATTTGGACGCAGGAGCTTGCTAACAGTCCTCATACCTCGTATTTACAAGCATTCTTTTCCCTCTTTGTGGAAGCCCGGGGAATTACAATGGGAAATTAGCACAAATTGTTTTTACTTCAACATTTAATTTGCCTGCCGTGGTCTGCTGTTGCACACATTTGATAAGGTTAGCCCTCGATCGCCCGAGGCTCAGCAGTAGCGGTTCACCTTTGCCAGGATATTGTGCCACACGCTGTAAAAAACTGCAGTGTGTTCCCCTGCTAGGATGCAGTAAATATAATGAGATGGAGATGTTGCCCAGAGCAGAAGCAGTCATCCAAACCGCGCAGATGTGTGGCGCAATTCAACCTTTCCGGGCATTTCTGTCATTTTTCTTCCTCAAAGAAGAAGAGTCTCATCAAGCTTGCTCCTCCCCGAGGGCGAACACTTTCAATTTTCACAATGAGGGGGGGTCCGAGAAGTCCTACTGTAAAGAATTATCACCATAACAACTCCTGAAATTATCCCAAATACCTGTAGGTGCACTATAAAATAGCCATGTGTGGAGCAGCTGTGGCAGCTCCTCACGCCGCTCTCATCCTTCCCTCCCAGGATCAGTAATGTCCTCTGACAGCTGTATTCTTTACCGACATTAAAGAGCCAAGTCATTTCTTGAAAACACGAAGAGCCACCGACGCCAGAAACCAAAGAATCAAAACGGGCAGAAAAGCTGGTTCTGCTCAGTCTACGGTGAATCAGAGACTTAGAGAGAATTAGAGGTCTTGTGGTCCACCAGAATGTTTATTTGACGTTTGAGCTGAAATAAGCTTTGCTCTGTGGTAGTTTCGCCAGCTCTTAGCCAGGAGATGTATCGTTATCCACAGAAAAATCCCACTTGGGTGCTCTCCCACTCACCCTCACCCTTTGAAGAAAAGAAAAAAAAGACGTCACAGCTGATCACGTGAATATGGATCTTTGCCCTCATGGCTCTGCCCTAAGAGCACCGTAAAGTAATCTCAGACACTTTGTAATGTTGCTCCAAAATGATTAAAATGTCATGCTCGTGTTTTGACAAAGTGTGTTAATGACAAATAACCAACAAAGAGTCTTTTTCCAAGTTTCAGTGCATGTACGGCAGTAATAACATGTGGAATTCCTTAAACTGAGTGGCGGTGGTGAACTCACTGTAGCTGTTCTCCTCCTCCAGGCCACACAGGGCATCTGCTGCAGTCCCTCTGCTTCACCAGTATGTCCTTCCTGCTGCTCCACATCATCTCTCAGATTACCATCACCAGCCTCCTGGCAGGAAAATCCAGCAACTCAACTGACTTCAACTGTGAGTACACCGCAGCCTCCGGGGTCGAGGCTCCAAAGCTTGCGTTGTGTTGAAATCAAAACGACTCATGTCATGAATCCGCAAAGAAGGTGCAAAATGTTAGGTACAAACAAAGGTGTACTGGACGGATGGTGTGTGCGCAAAGAGTTTAATGCCGGAGGGGTGTCGCTTCCTTAGTGCGCGATGAGGTGAATCATTTTTGTGAAGGTAAGAGGAAGTTATTTTGATTAAAAAACTGAGAAACAAAACAAAATCAATCCTGTCTCACTCTTTATGGCCTGCACGCAGGATGCGGACTTCTGGTATAAGTCTGCCAATAGCAAACCTTTTGAGTCAGCATCCTCCTCTCTTTTCACTATCTGCAGGAAACAACAGCGACAACCTCAGAGAAAGCGAGCTACACGCTGCGCCATATTCATGATCTAGTCGCGACCGGTACACTTCTAAACAAGCCAACAGCCCTTACCTTTTCTTTCAGGCATTTTTAAGGCCAGGGCTCTCCTCATTTCATGCAAAACAAGCTTGTAACAAAATAACAGCGCTGGAGAGAAAGATCTGGCCATGCAAGACTAAATCCAGTCAATAACCAAGTCAATTGCTTCATATTTGACTCGGCCACCTGACATATTTAGAGTCATTTATGTTGTTTTATCCGCTCTGCTACAAGGTTTGTTTGTTACTAATAGGCGGAATATAGCCAACCTTTCTTTCCACTTGCTTCATGCTGCCTGCACTCGTAATAAATTCTTCTGGCATTAGAAACTTGTTGGAAGAATCACAAGCAGCCCAAACTGTACACGCAGTTTTTTCGGTTCACACGTGAGGGTGTAGCCGCCATAGTGTAGTTGCACATAGCCACTGTAGGTATGATGTATCAGATTAATGCAGAAGAATAAAGATGTAAAGCAATATTGTATAGAATTTGGCTTTTTGTGCAATATAGGGAACAAAATATAATCGTCACGTCATGTGGCGTTAGATTTTTCACAGTTTCAGGTGCTTAATCTGTATCTAATATTAGTTTCAAAGATTCACTTCTAAAACAATTTTCTCACTCGTGTAAGACCAAAATGGCGAGATCTCTACTTGTTGAGTCACATGTTCATGACGGACTGTGTGCACACGTGTGTCCCATCCATCACACAGGCCGTTTTGTGCTTAAACTCTGACCTGAGCCATTGACGCAGTGTCACAGAGTTGTATATCACCAGTGAAGGTGTCGTTGTTTTTCTCTGCCTGAGGGAAAGTTTCCATGCAGAAAAACTAAGACATGCGCCGTTTCCAGAAAATATGCTCTCTAATAACGATTCACAATGTCTAGAAATGCCCTCACTCTTGTTGAATTCTGTCACATCGTGAAGATTTATTAATCCAACACATTCCTCGGCGTAATTAGCTTCCTTGTGCCGTATGGCGACATAGAAAAAAAAGAGATTCTTGCTGCCAGTAAAGCAAACACTGTAAGCTACTGACTCAGTGTTGGGAAGGTGTTAATAGTTGGCCTTGGGCTTCTCATGAAACTCTGTATCAAACTGTAAAATTTGAATGTGTCTAGACGGGACAGACCCTGACCTTGTGTTCTAATGACTTGTTCTTTCTAATGGAGGTAAGACGCTTTCCAACGTCGAAGCGCAGCCAACTTTGCTCAGGAGGCAGAACGGACCTTATCGCCTCAGGCAGAAACACGCAGCGCCGTTCAGAGAGGGTAGACTAAATATTCACTCAAGGAGATCTTTATTACTGAGGTCTCGAGGGCTGCAGCCTTTGGCAGATCAAGCCCTGCTGTGATGAGACCACAGATTGTATCCATCTACTGTTTTTATCAGAGTATCATCCATCTATCTGTCTATTGATCTGCCTGTTTATTTAAGGAAGAGCCTCTTGCATTGACAGGATCATAAATTGTGAAACAAATCAACCGATTTTTTGTGAATCTTCGTAGAGTAATTTGTACCTTGAAAAGCTTTAATTTCATCCTAACCAGTAAAGGGATTGATTGATTGATCAGGAAGTACACAATCCAATCCAACAATGAATACAATGTTAAAATGGGACCGCCTATTAGCAAAATGGGTCAAAGATACTGAAAACTAGGGCGGGGCGATGCAGCTTTAACATATTACATATTACATTAACTTATTATATTGCAATATTTTCAGGCTATACCGCAATCTTTGAAATCTCGTCAGAAGCACTTCATTATTTATCGCACATTTTGAGACATTGATGGTTGCAGAGGATGACTCCATCTGACTTTCACGATCTCATAACTTGTCCTCTAGTGCCACCGTGATTTGTGGTTGTGTGAAGTTCTTCCTCCTCGTCTTCCTTAGGGTGAACTGTGATAATGTTGGTGATCCTCTGACCTGTATCTTACCACCATTCGATAAAATTCAGATTTAAAGAAAAACGTATGACATTCTAACCGTCTCGCCTGTGTTTTGATATGTTGTGCTAAATAGCCAATGTTTGCATGCAAACACGTTCAGCGAAGTAAAAAACGAAAAACATGGTCGACATCATACCTACAAAACATCCGCTTGTTAACATTGCGAGCATGTTAGCATCCCTATATTAGCATGTAGCACTAAGCAGCGCTGTTCCTAAGGACAAATGGGTTATTGTTTTTTAACCCCAACCCCAAAATGAGTCCTTTTTTTTCAATCTAGACGTTTGCTTCGAATGAATATGAATAAGAATCTGCCTTACACTAATCATAATTAGTGCCAGCTTTCTCTCTCCAGCACTTTCTGGCTGCATTACTGTATAAATTCAAGGCACATGAATGCACCATCGTTCTGCGGAGTGTGGACTACGGTTATGTGCGTTTCAAAGTATTTTGGGTTTCGTTTCAGACTGTATAACACGAAGCTCCACTGGCACTTGAATGAATACCATCTTGAGTCATTATCTGCAACATTTAACACCAAAGGTCCTGTTTGAGCGCTGGGCTGCTCGGGAACTGCTTTACAGTGAACAGCTGGTGGATCCTCGCTGTCATCTGACGATTAATCAGGCACATGGATACAGCATCACGCGCAAATGATGAAAAACTGCTGGAGCTAGAGCGATGCCATTAGTATTCACAAAATGTCGGCGCAGAGTAAAGTTTTAACTTTTCGACAGCAGATTCGGACAACATTAAAACGCGCATTATTTTACAGACATGCATATACTGTATATTGGAAAGCGTCTGTGTTGATTTGTGTCCATGTTATTGCAATTTCTACTTCCTGAAATCAATGTCATCCTATTCCTATTTTTATTTTCAGGCTACAAATGTAACAGGAAGTCACACATTACTCTTTGTCCCCTTGATCCACCGCCTAGGTTCTGAGCAAATGCCTTATCTCAGGTTTCTATATCAGGCGTTTAGCCCCCTGACACCCTTTTCCTTTTGGCAGCCAGGCATAAACAAGGAGCCCTGCATTGCGGTGAGGCGGTTATCCTCCCTCCAGATAACTTCACATAATTTCCTCTGTCCGCCGTAGCCAAATACACCATTAGAGCAGTAAACCGAGTGGAGTATGAATGAGGAAAGCTTTCCAGAAAAAGCTAACACCTCCAGCTGTGTGGAGCAGGTCAGTGACTGGTCACCAGATGAGCTGGGGCTGCCGGCTTCCTTTGGAGTTATCAGTCATTCCTCTGTGCTGATTCGACGTGGTGGGAAGTGCATTTACAAACAGTCCTGAGAGTTTATATTAACCAAAGAGCACCAGATGGGCGGAGCTCGCTTCATTTCAGATAATGTCAACTTAATTGTCAGAAAAATTACACTCAGCTGAGTGGAAATACTTTCCTGTTATTGTCTAAACTTTTTGGCACTTATAGTCTTCAGTGGCAACCCCCGCCCATCTGGCAACTGGGGAGGTTCAAACAAACCATAATAAAAAAAGCATTTGCACGTTAGAGCCTGTTGAGAGGCTGTTTTGTGACCCGTTCCTCCGGGATAGTCTTTATTAAGTCCTGTAGACAGCGTCGTTGACCTCGCTATCCACAGTTGCCCCGTCCACCGTTCCCCAAATGCGCTCGCCGATTGTCTGATTATACTTATGACGTGCTGAAATGTTGAGGCTGCATATCACCAGTCTCTGCAACTGGCATTCGGTTCCAGGGATAGAAGAGAGGGTGCGAAGAAATGCTGTGCTGAGAAGTTAACGGCCCAGCAAGTACAAAGGGTGTTTTATGATGTTCACATAAACTGTGAGGACAGGTATTTTTGGTGCTCAGCTGGGGTGGAAAGCGGCCTCGCCTCGATGGGCAGAAACTCTCACACTCTTTTCCAGAAGTCTTCATGCCGAGTTCAGACTGTGTTGCATCCTATGGACCACACTTGGCCTGACTTTACCTCTGGCATTCCTTTGTGTGCGATATCACACACAAGTGTGATATCGCACACAGGATGGGTTTCCTCTCAACACCTGTTAGCTCAGTTTGGGCTGGGTGAAGTTGGGTGTTGCAGATGTTTGGGCTTGGGATTTACTGAAGAGTTTCTATTTGAAGATTTAAATGGAGCCTTAAGTAATCTGTGACCTTTATCAACCTCTGCGGGTGATTATTAGGGATTACAACAGCATCAGCAGACCTGATCTCCTCCTGTGAGAGTTTCTAGCGTGCCTTTCACTATGTTCATAATATGATTATTTGGCTTGTAAGTGACATTGAGTTGCTAACGAATCAGCCAAAAAAACATGCAGAGTGAAGAGTACCACTTGATTAGCCTTAATGAAGGATACTTGTGTCAGTTGCTATGTCCCAATTCAGGGGCTGCATCCTTCAAAGGACCGAGAGAAGGCCGTGTCAACCGTTGTTAAATGGGACGGTCTAGCCTTTGGAGCATTTCCTGGTTGCGTCACCAGATGACCCTTGTGTCACGATTTCTGCCGCCCAGGCCCGCGAAAGTGACGATCTACGCCATGCAATGTTGCCATTTTCTATCTTTCTTTCTTCTTTTCTTCAAATGCGGCCTCCAAAGGATGCAGACCCTGAATCGGGACACAGCAACCGTGTATTTATTTTGTAGTCCGTTATAGAATTTCCTTGATGCTTAGCCACAAAACTTCAACTGAATGAAACTGAATGCTGCATTAATGCTAATCATCATCTGTCAGTCAACCTGTCCGGTGGGTCAAAGAGTTAATTTTAGACTGTGATATTGACTGGAAGTCAAGTCAACTGGCTCACGGTGGATGTGCTTGGAGTTTGGCTCAGATACGTGGAGGTGCGTCTGTTCCTCCAGCGTCTTAGCAGTTCAGTCGGGGGAGGACTGCGTGTGAAGTGTTCGGTGTCAGAGTTCGTGTCAGGGGTGATTCATGTGGGCCCCTCCCATCACAGATGATCCACTGACCACTGAAACTCCACACTCTCCCTCCTCTAAATACGCCCCAGCCACATAACACACAAAACATCTGCGGCACTGAAGCTGTTCCTGCAGCTATTTTTGTCACTGATGAGTAATCGCGAAACACCAGGCTTTTTACTGACAATCCATTACCGTTTAATTCACCTTGAGTGAAATTCAGAGACTCTTTCCGGTTTTTGACAAAGTGCATATTAGTGTGACTCATTCCTTTACTGGATACTGTGTGTTTCATTTAGGAGAAGGGCTTGAATGCCTTTTGTCTTATCGTTCGCTTACTGCTTCACATTGCATCTTCCATTTGCAAATATAGCTTTTCACTGTGACACTTCTTCTACAAGAGATCAATAGTACTTTTTAATGCTCATCTCTGTAAATAGCAGCTCATTAAGAATATTTTTTGACCAACTCCATCTTCTATGTATACTGGAGAGCCTTCGTCCCAAAATAATGACATAGTATTCTCTCTTTCTTTTATACGCCAGTTCGTAATTGTAGAGTACAGATACAATTTTACCAAGAATTGATATAATACTCCTCTGAGAGTAGAAATAGTTTGCACAAACAGAGCATAGATTAAGCCATTCTGACGAAGCTCTTCCTCCGCTGTCCTTTTTTGAGTTACGCTTGTCTGAGTTGAGAGCTGTCACTGAAGTGTGTTTAACATCTCCACTCTCCTCACTGGGCTCCATAAACCAAGAAACCTCATCGCCGGAGGAGGTCGGCACCTAATTAGTCCCCTAATGCGCTGACAAAACAGCCGGATATATCGATATGTCATTGAGTCGAGATCCTGAAGTCACAGGCTGATGTTGTGCTTTCTCTGGAAGTAGAACAAAGGCCAGTCAACCTTCTGCTGTTCTTCTTAGGGGCCGGTTGAATACCTGGAAATCTCTCTCTGAGCACTCGAGTGACGTTCAGGAACTCTTCAACCAGTCCAAGCTGTTGAAACAAAGCCTTCTTATTTTCTTGTTTTTCCCTCTATCTCAACAGTGAGCTCAGAAAGATTCATTGCTTTCCTTCACCTGAAAATGAAATATGATCCAAAATGAAAGATATTCATGCTCTTGGAATGATTCGAAGCAGGTTTCTGAAGGGTTTATTACTGGTTCTGTTGCAGAGTAACAGCTCTTTTACAGACTAGATCTTCATTCTTTATATTATAGCAATAGGGAACAATAAACAGCAGTTACTGGATATATTCTGCATACAGTGATGGAAATCATCATCCCAACAGCTGTTTGACCACCTGTAACACATTACTTTTTAATGACTTCATATAAAAGTCTTATTAAAGGCGTCGAGGTTTATTTCTTTTCCAAGCAATATCAATATTCACTAACTGACTTCATGTTTTTGTCCAGGTTCCACGTGGGAGAAATCCATCAGACAAATTGGCTTTGAGAGGTAAGATAAACACTTTCAGAGCAAATCCACCCACTTGTACACCGAATAATGTCACTGCTTTACATTTTGACAGCACATTTCTGTCTTTACTTTATTTTATGATTCCTGTAGTGAGCTCTGCTGAGATGCAGGATTTACTTCCCTGTCAAAAACTGTTTTTTAAATAACATCTGTCCTGGTGATCAAGCAGCAGCGCGTATTGATTTAGTTTAACTGAGCATTCATCTTTCTCCCAGTTAGAAAATCCACTGGGTATTTCAACAGTAGGATTCAGGTAGGCAGGATATTCAGAGCTCTTGAGATGGCCTTCTGACAGCAGACGTTGGACTTTAACTTTAGTTGTTGAACAAAGATTTGTTCAAACAATCATTTTCTAGGTTATACTGTGTTGAATGAACATAAATAATGAAGTTATTTAGCGGAGGAAAGACTCCCCGACCGATGCAAGAAAGCTGAAGGCTGTTGCGTCATCACTGCAGTCATGCAACATCTCCAGCTCTGACAAGCATGTTGGGGGTTCTGTCCATTCAGATCTCGTCAGTAAACAGCCTCTCAGAGCCAGTTGAATTTTCTGCTACCCCCAGGTTTGTCCAGCCTACATTACACCCCCCACTCATACCAGGTATTAACATGGGATCTATATCCAGATATGTTATCCAGATGATAAATTCATTGATCTTGCTGTAGGTATTTTTGACACATTTTTGTTGTGCTCATGAGATCAGACCTGCCCTTGTGTGATTTGAGATGATGGCAAATCAGCCCCATTGCCTGTCCCTTCTCGTATATTTTGTCAAATGTAACACATGCTCTTTGTATAAAAATATACCACTGGTGTGAAGGCTTCATGACTATTATGCCTTGGTCATAGCTTCATAGATGAGCATCGCGCTGATCGAAGAGGCCGTTTGTCGCAAACAAAAACCAATTTGAGACGCACATTTGGCATTGAGAATAAGGATCAATTCAGGATACCCAAACGTAATACGCTGTTTACATGACTCGCATCAAATTCGGAATATTGTCATATCATAATTAGTAGAGGAAAATCAGTGTCCATGTAAACATAGTCAGTAATTGCTCGTTGGTGAAAGGGAGGGCCGACAACCTGTGTACCACGGAACAGACTATAATGCTTGATTTTTAAAAGAAAAAGTGTTTTCTTATTCAGACAAAACTTTTTTTTCTCACCTGTCAAAGATCTGACATGTGATTATCTTCCCCTGCATGTGTGTGTTCATACTGTCCTAAATATAGCAACGCCACAATAACATTAAACACCACTTTTTGCATTTAGCCGTGCTCGCTCATCACCTGACAAGGTTTATAAATGCTCCCAACCTGTCCCCGTGTGGATTCTTGATGAGTGCGAAACCTAGTTATGTCTGACAATCAGTGGATGGGCCTATTTTTCAAAGCTTTTGCTGCTGTGTCTGTCTCCTCACACCCCCGTGATCATGTTAGATGTGGTTTCCTAAGTACGGGAATGTCCAAACTCAGCCACATCCTTTTTCCAGTACTCAACAGCCCTCGGTGGATAGTGTACTGTAAGTGGCGGAAGTAGAGCCGTAAACATTTTATCCCGCCTGCATTTACCTGTTTGTGTCTAGCATCATATACAGTATAAACAATGTTTACAGCTGCATTTGCTGGACGAGTGGATGCTTTATCGCTTTTACTGCCTATATGGAGAAGAATGCGACTCTCCGGCCTGATTTATAGGCGTTTAGAGAAAATTCACAGCTGTTGTGTGTTTTAGTTTTTTCTCAGCATTGACCTTTTCTAATCCTTTATAAATACCAAATATTTATATGGTTGAGAAAAGATTTTCGCTCTCCGTATTTGTAGTTCTTCGCTGAAGCCTCGTGAGTAATCGCCCCCGCGGTCTGAGCCAGCGAAGACGGGTCTTAGCACTGCTAATGTTATTGTAATTCTCTCACATGATAAGCAGGGGAAAGAAGGAGTCATTCAAGTTGCTGGCTCAGTCTCGTCTGGCTCTGACAGTTTCCATCTCTTTCATCCACGTGAGGATGCACAAAGCTTCACAACAATAAAGCACATGGAAACAGACGTCCTTGATTAGATTAAACTCGCCAACAGCCGCAGCCAGAGGCCCAACTATTTATCTGAGTGAGCGTTTTCCATCGTGTTGATTAGCACTCCGTATTCAACTTGTTAACTTTTATAAGCTTTGTATCCGTTCAAGGCCGGGATTGAGATTGGTTGCGTTTGAAATGACCACTCGCTTCATAACTCGATCCAAACATTTGGTCAGCCCCTTTTTTTTTTTCTCAGCAGCCTGTGCAGCAGAATCACCAAGTATGTTTTGTTTATTGTAAACAGTTTAATTATTCTTGGAGCTCAGCTGGAAATGTAAAGAAAACACTCTGGTGGCCAAACACAGGATGCAGTGTGATTGCTGTAAAACTGAAATAGAAATTGGTTTGGATGATAAAAGTGAGTTTTAAAAGCTTTTGAAAGCTGCTAGCCATTTCAAGGACAGTTTTTATTTGCTTTAATTGTACATGCAATCATGACACCTCATAAAAACCGGCCCTCGGGCTGCACAAATGCATCTCACTTGAAGCCTGACGTTACTGTAGCTGTCATGGAAACAGTTGGCCGCCTCTGTTTTGCTTCCTGTTTGAGCAACTCTTTGGGTATTTAGTCAGAGCTGAGCAGACTAATCAAATACCAAATTTTACAAAAGCTTTGTTTACTCGCAGCGATATGACCACGACACTTCAAACAATGTCATGTTTTATGGTATCAATGAAAAACACGCACTCTGCGGACCAGAACAGGGATGTGTATTATTTGTTTATGATGTATTATCATCTGCACACAAGAGATTTTCAGATCTGCGATTATGTGAAAAATCTAAAGCACTTCCAATCCTTTTGACTTTGTTTCATGGGGTTTAATGAGGAAAAAGCGTGCTTATCGCTCACACCACCTTATTATGAACAAAGGATGCAATTTTCAAGGGAGTAAACATGTTTTTTTCACAGTTCGGTAAGCAGAAAAATACCGCACTCTCATGGGCTTTTTTGTTTGAATGGAATTTCACTCACTTGTTAATGGGGATACGTTTAAAACCAGCATTTCATTAAAGTGGGTGGTACTCCATATAAAAGCTGAAGCATTCAACACAACACATATTAAAAGAGCTGTTGAGTCACGGAAAAATCCAGATTCCCATGCGTTCATGTGAACAGGTAGGGCTTTCTGCGAGATATGATTGCTGCATGAATGTCCCTTCACATGAACTGGAGTGCTGTTCAGTCTTAATGAACACAGACTTTAGGAAAAATGCAAGAATATGTAGTGTTTTTTGGGATTATTGAACCATTTGGGGGCTTTTTGGGGGACAATGAGAGAGAGACAGAGAGAGGTGACATGTGACAAATAACTTCGGCCAGATTCAAACTATGTGTGGGCCGTATCCAAGTGAGCTAAACGAGCGACAACAAGTCCCTGGATTTCTTAGAAAAACTGTTTCATATTAGAAGCGAGCGACCACGTACAGTTGAGTTTGTTGTACTCCTTCCCATTTTCCACCATTTGGTAGCGATCAAAGCCTTCGAGATTGCTCAAAATCACAATATTTGGGAGATCTTTTTGGGATTCATCCATACTTTCAGGAAACGAGCATCTGCTTTCTGTCAGTGTGTATCCTCTGTTTTCTGTTTGTCCCCAGCGTGATTGGTGCAGATGCAGGGAACGGCATCCGAGTCTTCATCCCTGACATCGGCATGTTCGTGGCCAGCTTGGCCATCTGGCTCCTGTGTCGCAGTCTGGTCCAGAAGAGGCCGCCTGAGGACATGGCCCAGTACAATGAAGACTTTGAATCAGAGGAACAAGTGAGTTTTATTTGTGGTGACACGCAGTCTATCTAATCCTTCTGTCTGTCTGTATGTCTGTCTGTCTGTCTGTCTGTCTGTCTATCTGTCTGTAGAAATGGTAGATTAATCTGACCATTCATTTTTTTGCAGTTAATTGTTTAGAAATGTTGTTGAAAGCTGGACAGTTATTCAGTTAATCAGCTAATCAACTAATGAATGAATCTTCAACTATTTTGATAATCAATTAATCGGTTTGAGACATTTTTAAAGAATATGAAATCAAGATTTTCTGGTTACAGCCTCTTGAATATAAATGTTATTAAATATATTGATTTCTCTACTCCTCTGTGACAGTAAACTGAACATAATTGTGCTTTGGGCACTGATTGCCATTTTTCTGCCATTTTCTGCAAATGACTGATTGATTAATTGGAAAAATGGATCTGAACAAAATAAACAAATAACAAGAAGATAATGTTTTACCACATTTTAGAACATGAGTAAGCACTTATCATTTAAATGATTAATATCCCTGTTAAACATCCCTTTATACTGTTGCTAAGATTAGTAACATGACAGCTCAAGGCTGGTGGCTGGAAGTAACGTGACAGTTAGGCAGTTTCCAGCACGTGAGGTTTCCAGGTGAACAGAAGCCAGAAATAGTGATTGTCAGAAAAAACAATGGGAAGAAGCCAAAATGGGGGATGCCATGAAAAGGATAATCCCAATAAGCAGATGTTGTGGTTTTAAGTATGAGTAAAAAAGATGTTCGTCAGGGTTTGATGAGATAAACCATCTACAAAAGATGTATACAAGCTGACATTTATGTCCATTAAACTAAACTGAGAAAGTGAATAATATCTTAATAAGAATGTTTTTATGAATGTAAAGAGGAAATGTCTCAGCTTAGCAGCTGTAACTTTCTCCAAACACCTCAGACAACCACAAATCTACACAAACTCATTTCCAGTTCAGGTCTCTGATAGTTAATATTTGTGTGATGTTCCACCTTCTGGAAGTCAGAACTGATCAGATTTTTTTCAGCTGTCTTGCCAAAGTGACCGGTAGAGTGGACGTTCGTCTCTCCTTCTCAGTATGTAATGTCCACATCCCTGTGAGGGTTGATGACTTGGAATACATCCCCCATCCCCCGGCAGGTCCTCCCTCCTCTTTATGACTCAGTGTTAATTAAATCCACATTCACTTTCACTTCGACTGCACTGCTCATGCTGGCACAGATGGCATCGCTCCCCATTACTGAGAAACACCAGGAATTCATCTGTAGAGCCTTACGTTGTGTTCGGGCTTTTATTTCCGTCAGTGAGCCGTCTGAGCTTTTCATTCAGAACAGGGTTTGTGCCACCTGCCACTTTCTTTGTCTAGTGCCTTATGTGTTCTATATGAATCAGAGCTCACTTGTTACTATATCTTTATTTTATTGAAGTTAAAGAGGGACACATAGTTGGTTAGAGTGAAGAAAGAACAGAGAACATGTGGTTCCAGAGGAAAACACAAGCAGCGACACGGAGCACGTACATGTTGCTTATATGATGCTCAAACACACTCCCAGCTGGAGTCGAGCTACCTGTAGGGAACAGTTTTCAGCACCATGGAGAGCTCTGACCTCCACGCTGCACCATTCATCATTCAATCCTGAAATGTGTCACTGTAATTCGCCTCGAAGGAGGAAGTGGAGAAGCTGAGCCTGGACGACAACATCCTGCTGGAGGACGACTTTGAAGCGGGGTACGAGGCCGAGGAGGACGAGGAGCTGGACGAGGAGGAAGAGGAGGAGGAGGAGGAGGAGGAGGAAGAAGAGGAGGCGAAGGAGAGCATGAAGAATAAAATCCTGCGCACTGTGGCGGAGGTGGCATCGAAGGTGAAGGAGATAATCGGGAACTTGATCACCACTGCTGGGCAGGTGGTGGTCACCATCTTGTTGGGCATGACAGGTGAGCAGCTCTGCATGCTGTGTGATGAATATTCATCTTATAGCAGCGTCATTTGTATATTTAGGTGATGTATTGATTAGTTGAATAATGTAGCGATGAATCAGCTATAGATTTATAACCGATACTATATCAGTAATCTGTGAAAATTATTACAGAAAGGCAAGTCTTTTACAGTGAATACTGTTGTTTTTATGTTTTTTCAACATTATGCTTTATTTGCTAGTCGTAGAATATGAGTCTAGTGTTGGCTGCATAGGATTGTTTCTGTTCTGTCTTGTGTGATTCAAACATTTCCAAAAACCCCAGACCATGACGTCCAAAATCGTGTGTTTATCTAACCAAATATTCTACTTTAATCCATGTTCGTTGGCGTTCAGCCTTTCACAAAAGACATTTTCACCGTGGTTAAAAAAACTGTTTACTCAGCTTGCTGCCAGAGGAGGCATGCACCTGTTTTAACGAGGCGGTTTGGCACAAATCTGACAGAGCCTCAAATTACTTGTTCGGAGAGAGTTGATTTTATTTATGCTTTTCCAGATCAGGCAAAAATCCCCCCGTCCTTTGCACGACGATTGAGTGTCAGCTACACCAAACTCCAGCACCAAACTGTTCAGATTTGGAACACTTTATTTTCAGCTTGAGTACTATTACTTCATTGGAGGCCTTTATTGGATTAGCCTGCTGCCTACATGTATTTGTATTGACACAACTGACTAGTTATATGCATTAAACACAGTTGATTTAGTTAAAACAAAACTCTCATGAAAAGAAAAAGGCGTTAGATTAAACTCATTGAGCTGCAAGAAAGAAAATGAAAAGTCACATCGTATTCACAAAGTTTGCCTCGTCTTTGTTGTTTGGGTTTGATTTTCAGACTGTAGTTGACATATTTTTCTAAAAGCGGTTGAACGATGATACAAGGTGTTCTCAAACAGAAACTGTAACATCAGTAAAAAAAACTCTTTTAATAAACAATGTGTATTTAAAAAAAAAAAAGCTTCCAAACTTTTTGTTTAACATGCAAACCATTGAAATAAGACAATGTGACTTACCATCATTGGTTGCAAATGTCCATGTGTTATGTCAGTAGCACATGTGTTTTCTGCTCTCCTGTCATGTTACCATCTTGTGGCATCTCAGATTTATCTGTCAAAGCACTGGGGTGGTCCAGAAGCCCTGGTTGGCAACCGCTGCTTCACACTGTGCTTTTAAAAAAATGGATGTTGTAGTGAATTGTCTAACACATACAAGACAAACAAATCAAAGTGTTATGTTATGAAGTTAATTCATAAATTCATAAGTGATTCTTGACAGTTTTATTTTTACTTGCTATGTGAGTTTTGCCACATGCAACACCAAACAGAGCCAGATATTATGAATAAATAGCAGTCAACATTTCTCTCATGTAACAGTTTATCGGATGTCTGCTGAAGTGCTTTATCGGGGTCAGAACTGTGGATCTATTTGGGCTGATCAAATAATGAATCCATTGTCCTCTGACTTTGTACCCCTGTTTCTGTGTTCGCAGGCATCATGTTGCCCTCAGTGACCTCGGCTGTTTACTTCTTCATCTTTCTGTTCCTGTGCACTTGGTGGTCCCTCCGCCGGACCTTTGACACGCTCATCTTCAGCTGCATGTGTGTCCTGATGGCCATCTTCAGCGCTGGACACCTCATCGTCCTCTACCTCTACCAGTTCCAGTTCTTCCAGGAGTCCATCCCTCCAGGCGACAACTTCATAGTGTAAGACGTCAAAAATTCCAAATCATGTATCTCAACTGTGATCTTATTTTTCAGTATAGGTGCAAGGTAGAAAAAATGTTGACATCTCATTTTTTTTCATCAGTCTAAATTAAAAAGGGATTCAATTTGCAATATCGCTGGTTAATAGGCTGCAACAGATTTGCACTATTTTCCCAGTTTAAACTCCGTTTGTACACTTGACTTACATTCTGCCTAAAGAAGCAGATGCATCAAACTTTAGGAAGAAAATGCCAACTGTCTCCCGCACAGCAGCGAGCGATGACTCAATCTGAAAGAAGTGTATCTTACCAGCATTAGATTTCCTGCCTCTTTGATGAATTGTTTAAATCTTGTTAAACAGCACACGCCCACACTAATGCTGTCTGGCTCCTTAATAATGTGAAAATACATGATGTGATGACAGCGCTCAGCAGCCAGAGCTCCTTTGACTCAGCGATATATATATATATATTGCGCCCAAGGCAAGTTTGTTTAAATGATAATAAATATTTACTATTGTTACAAACAAGAAGGCAAAGGAGAAGGCAAACCCAGCTGGAGGGGAGGTGTATCAAACTCCTACTCACAGCACATCGATATCCGAAGCAGAGCTTTTAGGCTCTTCTCTACAACCAGCGTTGTTTTATTATGCATGAGAGAGGAGACAATCAGCTGTCTGTGGCTGCAGCGGTGGAGCGTTGTGGTTGGAGTAAAGCCACACGGTTTGCACGTCTTGCCAACATATGTTAGTCACAGATGTAATGAATACAGACTCTGTGGCAGAAAGTCACTTAGCTCATTATGTTTGACTGACATACTAGAATGCAAAGAATGCTGTTTATTTACTCCTAACTAGAAATTACACATCAAGGCTGCCGTCTTTGGTGCTCGACACAAAAGTGATTTTGTGCAACAGCAGGAAAGGAGGAACGTGGAGACATTTTAGATGCCAGAGTTCTTATCATTTGGAATAATCAATAACTTAATAAGACAGATAATATATATTTTTATGCTTTTACTTCACCATCAAAATCTCACTGGCACCCAAATCTGCTAAATAAAACTTTATTTGATAACGATCTTCTACATTTAATTTTTTATTGAAGACAATGTTAAGAACTATTTAATCTAAATAAACAGGTTTAATCTGAATTTAACATTTAAACTCCTTTAAGGTGTCAATCTTTACAAAAATACACTCTGCCTCTGTCATCGTATTTATGCTTTTACACGAAAGTTTGACTCGTATACATTCACAAAAAAAGCCTAGGTTGCATTTTGGCGAGAGTTTCACTTTAATGAGACCCATAACGAAAAAACAAAACACTGGCTCTAGAGAGGAACTTTCGCATTTTTTGTGTGTTTTTAGTGGCCAACATGAGGAGGCTGGGAGGATGAGACGAGGGATGTTACAATCTGCATCCTCACTGCTAAATATTTTGAACGTCTGAATCCACATGATATTATTCACACATTATAAACTTATTCTGCAGTATATTCATTAGTCAGTTGCCTAACTTTTTCCAATGCATTTCATTTAAATGTGTTAAAGACGGTTTTGAGAATTCCTTCCAGCTAACAGGCAGCCACATGGGACTTCTTCTGACTGCTTCCAGGGAGGCGAAAACACAAACATTTATTTATTCACAGTAATAACTGTCACACAGCCAAAAACATAGAACAGCAAATACAGTGTGTTAGACTCACAAATCATATTCTACCTGCATTATGGGTAAAAGCACAAGTAGGTTTACTTAACTGAAAATTCAATCCAAGATACAGACAAATACAAATATAAAAAAAACACATGAATGTACAAACAAATTGGGACCCTGCTAAACATAAAGAAAACAACAAAAAAACTATTGTGTTTACTGAGCCCATGTAGTCATATCATATATATAAAGTGGTGAATCTCACCACATCCCTGCAACAAATGAGTCTTTTGATGAGGCATATATTAAAAAAAAATTATGTCAATAAGGTAAAAATGTAATATATGTCAAAAAGGATCAGTAAACATATTGTGTTTATTTATGCATTACACATCATCCCACTTTTCTGGAATTAGGGTTGTAAATTGAGAAGAAACTATATAAACCGTGCTGCTGTTCAGTAATTCTATTACTCATCTGAATCCTTAGGTATCTCTGCTGTTGTCTCACTGTAGCTGTTGTCTCATCGCCCTTGGTGTTGCAGAGTTGTATTGATCTCACGGTTTCTCATTTGAAAGCTGTGCAGCTGTGTGTCAGGACTGAGGCTATTTACAGCTATGTATAGCTGAAACTGCCTTGGACAAACCTTGTGTTGTCCCCATCCTTCTCCCGGTTCAGATGGCAGATAAGGTGTGATTACAGGGCTGCATCGACAGGCTTCTCGTTAAAGAAAACACACTCATTACAATGAATGGACCCCTCTCACACCACCTGCACAGGCGATAGTCTGTTGAAACTGTGAATGCTGTAGTAACTTTAGTTCAGTAGCTGTAGAAGCATCTGAGTCGGTAGTCAGTGGTGATACAATGCTACACAGCTGCGTAGTGCAGAAGATGATAACATAGAATAGAATGTATGAAATAGAAAAAGCAGAAAAAAAAATTGTAACAAAAGACAAAAGTGGCAACTAAGTATGAAATATTAAAAAGATTGTCATCACTGTCATTTCTTTTGCAAAATAAAATCGTTAGGTCTTTAAATACTGCAAAGCCACCTGCTCATATCACTTAAAATCTTTGAAATTAGACAAAAACGGAAAAAAGAAATACTCATAAGTCAATACTCATAGTGGCTGGACACTACTTCATTTTGAAGGTTTAAATGGCAAAAAAACGTTGAAAACCATTGATACAAACAACCAAAAAAAAAATCCAAATTTTCATCCGAGATGATTCCGAACTTAAATACTGACTTGTGAATTTGCTTTGTTTACTTTCCAGCTAGTAAATAAGGGAAAGTGGGTGTAATTGTTTTAAACACTGACTGGCTCTTTATTTTGGTATTTGAGGCCCTACATTTAGAGAGTTTAGTCTGGATTCTTCATTAGTAGCTCTTAAAATGAACAGGCGGCCTGTTTCATCGTGTGCCGTCCCTGCACTGTGTTCATGTTGACTTTCCACAGCGCTGAGGTATTTCTGTCTGCAGCCGCAGGAAAACTCAGACCCAATGTGATGATAAAAAGTTACATGTCCTCCTCTGATCTTGCCCATTTCCCCTCTGCACGCCGGTCAGAGGGAAACTCCTACAGCCCCCATTGGACAATAGGCCACCTTGGTGCCTGCCCTAATTGTGCCTGTTGACAGTGACTCGGCCTTGCTGTCGCCCTGGTGTTGAGTGAGACTGTTGAGAGGCCTGGCTTCCACTCCACTTCCTGCCTCCCGTCCTTACAATGGAAGTCCCCAGTCATGTGACCAGTGGGCCTTCCCCAGCTGCAACAAGAAACCGTTCAGGAAGTGTGATGGGGTCAGAGGGGGGTGTTCACTCGTCCACATGGCACAGAAGGAAAATACTCAGGAGGCATCTAAATCTGTTTGTCTGTCACTGGAATACGTCAGTACAGTTCCTGTGGAGGAGATGACCTTTATTCTGCTCGGAGGAAAAGGAGTGAATCATACGGCATCCTTTGTGGTGCAAAACAGACTTTTAGCCTCAGAGCATATTTCAGATTCCAAGCTGAGGGCGTAGAGGAAGATCTCCTCGCTGGGAATGTCATCTATCGGTTCTTAATCTGTTTACGTGAAGGGAAAGTCAGCTATAAGAGATATAAATATTGTTGTTATTGCAATGCTATCTTTAGATTCTTAAAACACCTAAGTAGAATTTGGACTTAGCTACATTCATCCCCTTTCAGCCACATATCCAGAGAGCTTGTCATATCAACAGCGGGCTGAGGAAGATAGTCCAGACGTCCCTCGACCCGACAACATCAACAATGATGTTTTTTATGAGTTTGACATCGTCTGCCAAGAAAATCTGTGAAGTGAAGACTCTAGGATGAGGTGGTTCATGCATCCTCATCAGGGGCCCGATGAGAGGCCCAAAGAAACAGCGACTATGCTCCAATGAGTCAACGCTTCTTCACACGCACAAGACGTTAATCTATTTACATATACTGGTAGACTTGTCAACGCCATGGATGATTTCTAATCAAAGTTTCTTGCAAATAACCTCGCTGCAATCTGGCTCCTCTGCCAGCCCATGCCTCTCCTGTCCCCGCCATGTCTTCATCACCGTGGAGCCAAAAGTCCTGGTCGGAGTCGCTGTAAATCAGTTCAGATCAGTTTGATTTAAAGGCTCTTTTTATAGTAGATCTGAAGAGAAGAACATAGTTGGCATTTATTAAGAAAAAAAGGTAAAAATGTCTAAATACAATTGATTATTAATAAACAAATACAAATAAAACGTATAAAACATGTGTTTGTTAGTTGCGTTAGTTTTTTCTCTTTTCAGTGAAAGTGTATGTATTATATAGGCCACCCAGCACAGACAGCGTGACTCTGCAGTTCCCATAATCTTTTGTAACGTCTGCTTCATCTCATCCATCCTGGCTTTGTTTCTGGAATCGATAATTAGTTTTAAAGATGGAGAACCCAAGGCCGCCTACGCTGAATTGAATGTAATGAATTGAACAATGCACTTATCTCAACGAGGAACGATCGAATCCACTGATTGATGACAAAAAAGATTCAGGCTTGAGGATTCTTGCGTTGTGACCTCCTCTCATGGCTTTTGAAGGAAGAATTCAGGTTCGATCCTTTGTCAGGGTCAAAATCTGAAGCAGCTTCCTCAGTAACTGTAGGATAGAGCGTAAAGTGTTGGGAGACAAACAAAGTACAACAAACTGTTATTTTCTGAAGTGATTATTCTGCATATTATTTGCTTCCGTCTGTAATAAATTTGCATCCATCTGTAATAAATTAGAAAACAGCAAAAAAATTGTAGATCGGAATTTAAAGAATCACAGTGCAACATCTTCAGATGCCAAAATAGTCAATTAACTTTCATATAAGACCAAGAGAAGTATCGCATTTTAAAATATGAGAACTTGGAATCATCAAATATGCAGCCTTTCTTTAAATGAAGAATTACTTTACAACAATTTGATAAACAAAGTCGTTTTCTTGGAATAGAGTTGTTCGGTCAGAAATCAATTCCTTATGCCAGAATCACTATGTCTGTCTGATGTGTATGTTATAAAATGTTTGCTTCATTTGTTTGTGGCCAATAATATGTTACTATATAAATGACATTATACAACATTGTCTTTTGCTAATTTATACTTAAATTGCTCAATTTTACAACTGAAATCCTGGAGTGTTCCGGTCCTCATGCATCTGTGTGTCTGTCTCTGCAGTACATTTGGCATCTCCCCCATAGTCCAGACCAACTGCTCCCACCCGTGGAAGCTCACCGTGCACCCGGAGCGTAAGTGGTTCCACTTTGTCAGTCCCATCATGCTGCTGATTCTCTACTACACCCTGGCCACGCTCATCCGCCTCTGGCTGCAGGAACCCATCGACCAGCTGACGGTGAGGACAGCAGACAGGCATGCAACGAAAACACATGAGAGTAGACCTTTTCAGTTCACAGCACGAGGACGTTTACTGTAAAATATGTCAATGATTTAACTGTAATTTGCCTGAAAAACAATCACATGATTAATACTGAACTACATAATGCAATCAGACCTTCATGACGCTAAAAGGTCTTCACAGGAAAAAAATACCCTCAGAAATACAATTCTGTATTTGCAGTAAAACCAGGGTGATACTAAAAGTTGGTGGGTGTCAGTGATGTTCAGTTGAATTCAACAAACAAACACCTCCAACACGGCTCCTCAGTAAATTCCAGACAGCGAACTGAAATAGAAAACAGATTGAATTAAATGGGCAGCCAGGTGGCCTCGTGATCAGAGAAACTGTATTGATGGAAGATTCCAGGACGATCGATGGCTGGCTGGATCTGTCCGCCGTAGCTCAGGTGTTATCTGAGACACTGTTGGTCTAATTTTGACAGCATGACTGTAACAAGGCAGTGTTACAGTGAGCTACGGGGGCAAAATGATATGGAGCTGTTACATCACAACTCAGACACACTCACTCGTCCAAATTTGACGACTTATGAAATGATGATAAGTGATGTTATTGTGTAAATGTTTACAAATTAAACTCACAGGTGAGGAGCATGCACTCTGCATCTAAATGACGTCATATTCACCAGCTGTGACAGCAGGGCGGGTATTGCTTTCACCTTGTGAGTCTGCGTGTGTGTGTGTCATCATGTGAAAGGCTGATCCTTGAACTACCACAGAGGTAGTTTTGAGTACTTTGTCAGGAGGTTTTATGTCTGTCTGTGGACAGATTTTGTCAAATGATGACAATGACAGTGGTCCAAGCACGGACACCAGACGTAGTGTGGCAGGAAGTAGGGAAGGAGCCACGAGCTGCCCTCTCGAGGCCACTAGCAAGCATTTGTTTCGAAGTTGCACCAGTTTCACTCCTTCCTGTCCACTTAAAGACATTAGGTGAAACTAGACGGGTACATATGGTGCAATAGAACATGATATGAAATAAGTGAATTTTAGGAAACAAGTGAACTGGGCCATAATTGTGCACTAAGTTGCTTATCCCTTGAAAAAACACATTTATATGTCAAAACTTATGTGGGTTAGAAACTGATCATGGACGGATGGTTAGACATGTGTCACAGTCTGTTTTAGCGCGATCCCATCACAAGCTGTAGTCATAGTTTTAGCTGAGGGTCAGTCACTAGTAGTTTTAGCTCAGACCGTCATTAGGATGAATTATATACCTGATGAAGGTCTGAGGATAAAAACATTAAAGAATAGGTTCAAAGTGTCATGTCACACAAGTCTATTTAAATCAGACTAAAATAGATTATTACCTTATCTTTTAATGAATTGACAGTATTGTATGTGGAATATTGAATATACACTAATTGAGATAATGAGGTTTGTTCTAAATCAAAGAACATTTTTTTTAACCTCTGAGGGACCAGAACTTAAATAAGACAAAACGCACCATCAGAGTTTTTAATCTTGGATTTAAATTGAATGAATGAAAACAGTTCATTCATTTTAAAAAAGCAAGTAAATGGGACGTTGATGCTGAAATACAAAAATGTTATTTTTAATGTTGTTTGGATGACTGAAAAAAAACAACCCATTGTGTTGGGCTGGACGCAAAAATCCCTGTTTTGAAATATCAAAACGTGGGTTATTAAATTAAATTGCTTAATAGCAACGTTTGTCTTTTGGGTGAACTGTTGTACTTCATCACGGAACTCCGTCAGTTGCAATGAAATGCTGTGCGATGTTGGAAGATGTGGACTTAAATGTCCTGAATAAGACCCCCCTCTCCTGGACTCAGCCGTCTCCTCAGAGCTCGACACTCAGCTCCTCTGTCCTGTAATGGAGTTATAGATTAGTGTTTTTATAGAGGGGTCAATACTTCCCTGTAAACTTGCAGGACTGTATGCATTATTGATCTCTCCACAGAGAAGTGTGTATGTGTGTGTGTGTGTTTTCGCCTACTCTTTCACTTTAGACGTCGCTAATAATAAAACATGATTGCGAGATAAATCAGCAGCTGACAGGTTTGTTCGATGGTGAAGATGCAAGATTATGATAGACCTCATCTTCGCCAAAAAAACCCAAGAAAAATCCAGATGCCCTGTTGTATTTCTCAATTTATTTCATGCTTGATTTGTAGTTTGATGTTGTGTTTATTCAGCAGTAGTTCACTAAAACAGAATAATTCAATCCAGATTTAGTAAAACTTTCAAAGGAGTGAGACGCGGGGAAGTTATATCTGAAGGATGATATTTCCAGTGTGAATGGAAGATAAAAGGATGTTTGACGAGCCTGCAGGTTAATTACTTTTTATGGAGTTTTTTTTCATTTTGTTGTATTAGAACCACCTGGACATTGCCAAGATAGAACATTGTCTATTTTGAATAGTAAACAGAAAATCCGATGCCATAAAAAGCTGATAATATACAGTAAAACTGCATAATTTCCTCCATTAAAACACACTAAAGCAGTGTTGAGTGGGAGCTGATAAAAACTGATCCCGACTTCAAAGTTCAGCGGTGCAGATGTAAACAATCCAAACTATCTATCTGTGTTTTTTCAGGATGAGAAGGACGATGACATGTGTGAGGAGGAAGATCTGGACGGACAAAATAACTCAGCCAACAGGAAGAGGCACATGTGGTGGGAGTCACGCCAAGGCACAGATGAGAAAAACGTACGTCAGGGTTAATACACTTGTGAATAACAAAGTATTGATTATTGGTCATGAAGTAATGATCGTTTGGTTTGCATATTATTATACAATACACAAGACCCCGTTTTAAGATAACACTTTATTGATCCTGCGCTGCACAGCTGTTACAGCTGTTGAAAAGATAAAGGCAGAGGGCAAAAATCTAAATCTAAGTGAAAGATAAAGACAAACCCCCAGAAAGGTTAAAATAATAAAAAAGGCTACAAAGGTTAAATATACCTTTCACATATACACACATAATGGGTAATTGTATGTAGTATATAATATTTCAAGATATATATATACAATTCGGTATATAAACATAAAGGATATAATGTATCTCAGCATAAGCATCGAAATACTGATACAATTACACAGCTAATATAATGTTTCTCAGAATGTATATTAAAAAACCTGTATTTAAACATAAGGAGGATGAAATATATGTCAGGATATATGGAAAAATACTGTATGTAAATTTAAACATGTAGAAGATATAATGTACTCCAGGATATATATACAAACTGATTTATATCAGCTTGTTCATATACGATATAGCAATATAATATATTTATAATATGGATATAAGATAAGGGTAGAGGTATATATATACAATAATTCAATGTAAGTGTAAATATGAATAATGTGTTATTATATGTATATAGTGTAATATATGTGTTAGGTATATTAGTATAAATTGTCAAAAAGTAATATATTTATATTATATTATATATATTATATTAAATTATATAATATTATTATATATTATAATTGTTATACAAATATACATTAACACTTAACACGTATCTTTTGAATTAGCCTTGGATGGGATGTAAACAGCAGCAAAATGATGGTGACAATAACATGTCGGCATCGTCACATGAAAGGCCGACATCTGGGAAACATTTTCCATCAGCTTTGACCATGTGTGAGCACCAAGCAGCAATGTCGCTGTAATGTGACTGAAAATCCCTGCAATAGTAAAAAATAAACAGGAAACCGGCTCTTGTCTTCATAAGTTAAGTCTTGTTTCCCAGAGCTTTCACGTCCAAATTAGACTCATCCCTGGAACGATTTCAACTTGAAATGCACTCTCTCTCTCTCTCTCTCTCTCTCTCTCTCTCTCTCACTCTCTCT
>CAEMYA010000024.1:9076248-9109414 GCA_903131615.1 Diplodus sargus
ACACACACACACACACACACACACACACACACACACATTCTGACCTTGTTCCCATATCAAGGTCCGTAGTCTGTCTCCACCGGCCACCTCCTGAGGTTTAAAAGCTTTTAGGGTGTGCAGACACAGATGAGTGATGGGCTCGATTTACAGAGTAGTGCTGCTCGACTTTGTTCCTGCTTATCAGCGACTATAAAGAAGGAGAAGGCCTTTGACTTCAGCAGCTCATCGATAACACACCTCGCCTTGTATGCTCTTTCTCTCCTCCTAGCTCCTCTCAACCCAGGATGGCATCAGTACAACTGAGGTGGGGGCTGCTCTGGATTGAATCTGTGCACCTTACCCCTCTTCTTGCAAGAAAAGGAATCCGCGCAAAATGCTTTCCACACTGCACCCTCATAGAACAAAGTCAACCTAAGTTCAAAAGTTCAAGTTTAACTCCTTTTGTCATCCTGCTTGTACATAGACAGATTTCCTGTGTCTCAGTTGGAAACAATGTCAGGAAGATAAACTTTGTTTGTCCTTTATTGTTGTAAATGTCCTTACCTATAAATGTGTTAGAGCCCAATAAAGCAGAAGGAAACACATCTGCTAATATATATAACCAATATGACTTTTAACTTAAATTGACCTGTAGATTTAGATGAAATGGTCGCCCGGCCACATCTGTGAAAGGTCACAATTGTATGATTATAAGAACTTTTAAATGGTATCTCCGGGTTAAAGGCTGAGTTAAATATAGTGCAGTGTGAAAAGTAAGACAAATTCCTTCTACTGCCCTACAAAGCCGAAGTGTAGTAACTCACATCTGGCAAAAAAGCTCAATATCCAACTATTAAATCATTTAATCACAGTTACTCCAGTTTGCCTTTGTAGGGCAGAACGCTCTTCAGTCGTGTGGTACCTTAACAAATCTGTTCCTCTGTTACGTAAACGTGTTTGTAATTTATGATGGTGATCTACAGGCTGTGCCCAACGGGACGTCCTTTGAGTTTGTCACAACTGAGAATGGACCAGTCTGCCGGGACTTGTACTCAACCCCTCAGTATAAACTGGACCCGCCTGGCGACGGTACAGGTGAGCTCTTCATGAAATGAAATAACAGCATTTAAACAGATGAAAACTATTTGAAGATTTATATTCTTCCCCTTACTTTGACATATTTTTTATGAATTATAATGACTGTATCAGATATCATTGATTTTTGTTGCCATAGACACTGAGGCGATTCCTTTGTTTTGACTGCACAACACTTTACTGTCTTGGCTCTTTTCATTTTGTACCGTTACTTTGCAGTTTGTCGCAGCTGAACTCACAGAATTATCTTAACGGGGCACTTCAGTGATTTTTACATGGCACAGTCAGTTTACTCGTCATAGGGGGGTCCTCGACAGCCTGTGGATACAGCTGTTTAATGGCTCGTGTGACTCGGAAGGAACTTTGTGAAGTCTGAGTAAATAACTCACCTGAGCAACTTTGTTTTGGGCTTGGAGAAGATTTTTTCAGCCATGCTTGCAGATGTTATAGTGTCCAAATGGTGAAACCTCCTCTTTGTCCCTCCCTGTTGATTACATTTAGTGACCACTTATAATCACTTCCCCAGTCTATATGCAAATATACTACGTCAGTGGAACCACATTTTTTACACCATTGAAGAAAGATTTTATAGCATTTGCTGAATTAACAAGTAGGCCCAAAAAGTTAAGAATGTGTTGTACACAGCTTTATTGTACACCTTTCACAAAGCTTTTAAGGGTCTTATAAAACAACAACGTTCTAAATTGAGTCGTTTTTTAAAGGGAGCCTGGGAACTTTCTCAAGAGATTACAAAGAATTAGCCTTTATTAGTTAGCATTTACTGTATTTGTAAAATTTGATAGGATTGCTGCCATAAAATTTTGAGTTTCATGGAGTACCATCATCAGGTCAAAATGTCTATTTGTCCAATACTCTGGTTCTCGGCCAAATACCTGCAAAAATAATGACATTTACGTCACCGTATACTTTGTGTATGATGGTAATTAGCAAATATTAGCAAGCTTACATTTTGAAGAAGATGATTAACATGTAAAACATCATGCATGCTAAACATTGCATGTTAGCGTTGTCAGTGCCAGCATGTTAGCATAATATGTTAGCATTTAGCTCAAAGCTGTACCAAAGTACAGCCCCACGTAGCTGTAGACTCAAAGACAAAAAAGCCCTGTGTTGCTAGCTAGGGCACAGATTTCGAAGGATATAGGTGGCACGGAGGATCTAACGAAAGATGCTTTTGAGTTGCATCATGGGAAATGTAGAGCTGGTCCCGTTCTGTGGACTTAAAGTCAGGGTATCTTGGCTTCTGCTGCACAGATTTCAGACTAGTCCCCAACTTTATGGAATCTGAACACTTAATCACTGCAGAGCACTGTAACTATTAGTAACAGTGAGTTGTGTTTATGTGTCCAACCAGAGAAGAAGGATGAGTGTGTGTATGAGGTGTGTTTACCCCCGGAGGATTCAGTGTTGGACGGAGGATTGGAGAAGTCTGAGGAGACAGAGGACGGGATAAAGAAAAGAGGAGTCGGTGCGATGGTCAAAATCTTCCACTTTGTCATGAAACAGAGCTACATCTGTGCCCTCATAGCGATGATGGTGAGTGACGCAGCACACAGATGTTGTTACAGAGCTACTGAAACCCATGCCACGTGTTTGGATGTCGGAATGGAGAACATCTCAAAATCAATTGCATTTATTAATTTCAAAGTGAGTGTGAATAAACTGTTGCAAAAATGACTAAATTGTAATGTCAATGTAACTGACCAAAAAACCACTCCAGTGAAAATGCGACTCTCCAGCTAGAGGTTCTTATTTACAGTTTAATTTGACATGACATGAACGCAGCATCGTAACCAGAAAATCACAAGTCTGAACCCGCAGTCCTGATGGAAACAGGCTGGTGTGGTTAGTTAATGCCAAACACTCCTGCCTCCTTGATCAGCTTCAATTAAGATATCCTTGAGCGAGGCACTGAACTCATCTCTCTGCTCCAGTGGAAGCACTGGCAGAACAACAGGAGAAAACTGGAGAAGAGCATCTGTTCCCGGTTTAAACATTCCTGGATGAATCATAGTTAAATACATTTGAGTTACACTTTTTTTCTCCTGTCTTTTTCTTCTTCTTTTTTCTTCTTCTTCTTCTTCTTCTTCTTCTTCTTCTTCTTCTTCCTCTTCTTCTTCTTCTTCTCCTTATCCCCTCACATGTGTTTTGAGGAAAAGGAGGAAGTGGGTTTTGTTCTTGTTTGCCACTCGCTTTAATGTTTTGTATTTATTTTTTGCTGACAAAGACTGAAGCTGTGAAATTCAGCTCTGTTTTAGACAACACATTCTTCACTATCCATTCATGTCCGGATATTTAATGTTCATGTCCATCATGTCGAGATACAGGCAGGAAACCATAATCATTGTTAACAACTTTACTGTTTTCACGAAGAACTTTCTGTGATTTGATCTCGTCAGGCGTGGAGCATCACATATGTCAGCTGGCTGACGTTTGTCTTCCTCATCTGGTCTTGCGCGCTGTGGATGGTGAGGGACCGGAGGCGCTACGCCATGCTGTCATCTCCCTTCATGGTGGCCTACGGCAACCTGCTGATAGTTCTGCAGTACATCTGGACTTTTGAGAACATGCTACCAATCTCAGGGTTCTTTGTCAAGAAGAACAATCCGTTCCACTCACTTTCATCCAAGGTTTGGAAGTCAAAAATTGATTTTGACCATTTCTGTTTTTGTTATAAATCCATGCATCGTCATTAAAACTGACTTTTAGATTGAGTAACAACCACGTGGATCCGAAACACAAATAAATGATGAGAGAATGATTTAGTATGTGCAAGGATTTCTAAAGCAACTTTGTATGCAGTTGATGCATTATATCTTTTAGATTCTGAAACTAAACACTGTCACACCGTGTCTCTCTAGTAAACTATCATCTAAATAAGAGAAGGAAGGAAGTTATGTAATGATGTACTCGAGAAGGAGAAGATCAGGTTTGTAGTGTTTTGACACTAGAATTGTTCAAAGACTTTGATGTTCGCGGCTTCTGAGCCTGACCTTATTATGTCAGTCGGCCACCACAGACTTACAGCCTTAATGTGTTTTTTGTCATCCATGCTATGGTTTTATTAAACAGACAGACAGTGGAGATGAAATTTTATGTCACACCTGAGTCAAACTTTATTTATTTAAAGTTTTAAGTGCCAGATGAATGCAGCACATGCCTGAAGGTTTAGTCAAGCGTTGTTTTGACCACCTGTATTCTGCTCTCAGCAAGTTAAAGTAAATTCAAGTGACTTATTTGTTCGTCTTCTCTTTTCTCGCTGGCCATCTTTGTGTCTCAACTTTTTATTTATTGCGTGTAGGTCCTGTGTATGCTGAGCTTCTGGCTGCTGCTGAGACAAACGCTCACAGAGAGATTGGAAAAACAAAAGGAGGACAGCGCTAGTCTCTCAGACGTTCATGTCGAGGATCAGAAGAAGGGTAAACCCTGGACTCCTGTTTTTCTATTATTATAGGTTATATGGATAATAGATTATCGGAATGGCTGATGATTTTTTATATGCAATACAAGTCATTTTTAGAAGCAGCCTGCTCAATGCTGATGATGTGTCTAAGTTGTGAGTTAATGCAGAGTTTTATGATTGGCTGCTGTGTTTTACAGAGGAAGAGGAGTCTGAGGAGGGAGGGGAGCAGGACATCATGCAGGTTCTGGGCAGCATGGTCATGGCTATGCTGGTCAAATACTGGATCTACATCTGCGGTGGCATGTTCTTCTTCGTCAGCTTCGAGGGCACCATCGTCATGTACAAGATCATCTACATGATGATGTTCCTCTCCTGTGTGGCGCTCTATCAGGTACTAAACACACCGGTGCATTGTTGCATTTTTACGTTATTTTTGATGTTAAAGGGACAGTTCACTCCACAATCAAAAATTACTAGTTTTCCTTTAACCTGCAGAAGTATTTCTCCACTGAGACTGTTTTGTTTTGATTTGCAGAGTTTTGGAGATATTAGCGGTAGAGATGTCTGCCTTCTCTCCAAAATATAATGGAACTAGATGGCGCTTGGCTTGTGGCACTGAAAAATCCACTCATGGACGAGAGGCTAGCTAACTAAGCTAGCATAACTGATTTAAGACAAGATGTATTTATATTTTGTCCCACATGAAACTGCTCACAACAAGGTCTGTGGATTATCGGGAAAGAGACATTGCTGTTTAGTTTTTAAAATGTATTTATTTGACGCTTTGAGCACCACAAGCTTAGTTCCAGCTTGTGTCCTTGTATTGGAGTGAAGGCAGACGTCTCTTTGGCCGATATTTCCAAAACTCTGCAACTGACAGCAAAACAGTGTAGATGGATAAACAGCAGCTTTGCTGCTCTGGTGTGTGAAGTCTATGCCATCTCCAAATATAATGTACGCATTTATAGGTAATTCAGACGGTGATATTTCAACTGGCTGTAAGTGCTTTCATCATTTCAGCTAACTTCCTGTCCTTTTTATGCAGTTAGTAATCCACTTCCTGCTCTCCACATCACCACACTCACACAACTCTTTTCTTTATTTGAGGCAGCTTTTTTTTAATCGCTTGGTGTGTTGGTAGTATAAGCTGTCACCAGGAATGCTTCAGCTGGTAGCCTTCACTGTTAAGCCATTTCTGATGTAGGCACGAGACATGGGCTACTGACAAAACACTCTATACCCGCGTTTACCGTTGGAATGTAGAGAATAATTAACATTCATTTTAAAATGAACAACTCTTAGAGCAGCTTTAATATCCCTGGAGTATTTTGGATTGTGAACAAATAGAATACATTTGTTGTTGTTTGTTGTTGATGTCTTTTGCTTGTGAGGCCAGTACCAAGCTAGATGCATTAAAAAATGTGCCATCATCAGTTGAAATTAGGCTGTTTAAGTGGTATGTATGTGTGTGTAAGGGCGGGACACTGTAAAGTTTCCAAATTCAATTTCCCAAAGACATAAGGTGCTGACAATTTTAGTATGCCATAAAGTTTGTGTACAGCCGGCTCATAGTCCACAGTGTGTTTTCGACTGCTTTATAACCCCCTCCACTATAAAACAGAGCAGTCACCCTAAACCCAGACATCCTCTGAGCAGCATGCTTAATTTAATTCACTATAGCTGTAAATGTCACAGAATTCATAACCCAGAGACACAATGAGCACAATTATTCTTATCTAGGTTCACTTTGAGTGGTGGCGAAGGATCCTGAAATACTTCTGGATGTCGGTGGTGATATACACCATGCTGGTCCTCACCCTCGTCTACACCTGCCAGTTTGAGAACTCGATGGCCGTCTGGTCCAGCGTGACGCAAATGAATGAAACGAGGTGAGCCCAACCGAGCACGTCTGAGAAGCAGGTTACCAGTGGTTCACAATTACTTTTTACATTTTCAAAAACAGTTTCGTTACTTTGGTTTTAATGCATTTGCGTTTTTGCACACTGCCTTCACAACATCACCATCACCAACATCACCAGACTGATTTCAACCTGTCAGGTCATATCGGCAGACGCAGCTAAGCGAAGCAACAAAAAAACGAAAAAGGAGCTTCTGTCAGCTCATGACTTTTATACTTTGAGTACATTTCAGAGCCTGTACTGTCTTACTTTTACTTGAGTAAAGTGGCTTAATCAGTACTTCTACATGTGTACTTTTGCCATGTCTGCAACAAGGACAGTTGGATTTGAAGCTTTGCCAGAATTTCAACATCAAAACGTCTATTTTTCTTTTTATTTAACTCATAGAATATGGTGCTATTGTTAGAGAGGGAGAATAAAGAGTTATTTGATTGTTGTTGATTTGACACATAATTAACTTGTGTTTCATCTCTTTTTTTGGCAGAGAAATTACACTTAAAATGTAACGTGTAGGCAAATGGGGAGAGTGTCTGTAACCATGACTTGAAAAAAGGGTACATAAAGAACAAATGTACCAAATAAATAGTGAAATGGCAACCAGATGAACTGAGAAAGAAAAGATCCACATGGCGTAACATCCCGACACAACAACACAAGATGACCTTTGTTCATTTTTGGTCCTCAATCTTCAGTTGACTGAAACAGCTGTACACACTCACATCTGAAGGCCTCCTTAATCCACAGGTACCTTAAGGTACGAGGACAAATCTCATGTTAATCCGTTTCCTCTTATTTTTTCCACATCTGCAGCTTGAATGACCTGGGCTTGGAGACTTTTTCTCTCTCCACGCTGTTCACCAGGATTTTCATACCCACTTCCTTCCTGCTGGTGTGTATCCTCCACCTGCACTATTTCCACGAGCGCTTCCTCCAGCTCACTGACCTCCAGGCTGTAGTGGCCAAAGAGGAGAGCACGATCTACAGGTGAGACGACTTTTGTTGTTTGTTTTCTTTTTTTCCAAACCAAAATGGGAATTCTTCTCTCCAGGGCGTCTGAACTTTAAATATTCGTATTCTTTTCTTAATTATTGTTCTCGCTCACTTAGAAGTGCGAGGCCCAGCAGGACAGAAGACTACACTCTGTACAGTGCTGATAACTAGCTAGCTAACTAACTAACTAACTAACTAACTAACTGGTAAATAAAAGGGGGAAAAGTGTAAAAACATGTCCTAAATTGAGAGAATATGGGAGAATTGTGAAACTGGGGGAGGTCAATGAAAAAGGATATCAGGAGATTTGGCAAGTGCTGAGTGGTCTGTCATCATCTGCAACACAACAAAGAGTGTATTGTGCAACACTTTCAGAAAAACAGCTGCTTCCTGTGACTCGATGTGACAGGAGGGGCACAAACTGAGGCTTCATCAGCTCATGAGATACTGAAAGTTCATTGACAATTATTGTCAAGTTGTTGCACAAGAATACCAGTTAGTCGAGAATGGTAAATGACAATATGTACGTGTCGAACCCCAGCACCTAAGTTGAGCGTGAGGTGAAAACACTCATCCCTTTTCATCTCGCTCTGTTCTGTATAATCACGCTTACACGCGCTGTCAAACGCCCATTATAACCACTGTTCCCGTTCGCCGTCTGTCGCTGCGTGGTGAATGTTACGCAACATTCACACTTCACTTTATTGTCATGTTGTTGTGGGTTTTCCATTGTTCCACTGCCGCCTGCTGAGCCCGTCTCTGCTCTGCTTCTCTCTGTGTGACCTGCTACCGTCTCTCCTCTGCCGCCTTTCTTCACGCAGCCACGCTAAAGTCAGTGGGCGTGTCAATCTGATCATGGATAGGTGGGTATCTGCTCGCTTTCTGTGGCATCCACCACCACCCCATTTCACCTCTGAGTCTCAACTTCCTCTTACTGTCGCCCCCCCTCACTGACTTGTCCCTGTCACTCTGTTTTTGCCAATGATGATACACTGATGTTGTTATGAAATATCCTGGAGTTTAGGTATTTTACTGACATGATTGTTGTTTGTTTTCAGGTTTTGTAATTTTATTATTTTGCTTGTGGCCTCTTTGGGTTCACTCTTGTCTTTTCTGGATCTTTCACCTTCCTCCAAATCCGCTCTTTTCCCAAATAAAGACCCCTCTACTTCTTCCTTAGTGGTTTCACAAACTGTCGAGCAAGCATGTTTGAATCTCTGAGAACTGTTCTTCCCTTCCAGTATCTTGCCAATGATCCACACCCCCCTTTTTTCTGCACTGAACCTCAGAAAATTACCCCCTTCCTGAAAAAGCTCGCCTGCCCCAAACCACAGGAGCCTCCTGGCTAGTTTTCATGCATTCTAATAAAAAAACGACGTGGATATTTTTAAATGATTTCAAGTGTCAGTTTCAGCCTGTCTCTGTCGGTTTCTCTCCTCACTGTTCATCTTGACTTCTGTGTAACTTTATTGTTCTGAGCAGCATCAAGCAAAAAATTCCCACTCACCAGAGCAAGTAAGTGCGACCACTGGATAACCAAATGCTTGCCTTGATATGCGGCCGGTTCATGCAAGCCAAACCCGACCTTTGACCTCGCCCCATTGCCTGAGAAGAATTTAAAGGGTTAATGCCTCTGTTCAGCTGCTACCACTTACCTGCTGCAAGAAGAAACAATCCCTTAGACACACAAAAAAATAAGAACAAAATAGATTGTTTTAAAGAATGCAGAAGGAATGTGCACTGCTTATCAATGACAATGCCTGATGAAATGTTGCTCTGCTGTTCAGTTAGAGGACGCAGAGCTGGTAATTCCCATCCAGACGTTTGCATCGGAGCCTTTTGAGAATCACCTGGACCATTTGTTCGAGTGTGTGTTGTATTTATGTACTCATGAGGACAGAGAGCCTTCACAACGATAGGAACAGGAGGAAATCGTTCAAATATGTAAAATTTTTCCCCAGCCCCGATTTCTTAAAATTGCTGTTTAGCGTTAACATCAGATTAAGATGACTTTCTGTAAGATTAATGTTAACAGGAGGACATGTAAGTGAATGATGAAAGTCGCTCTTTCACATGTGAAACTTATCTTAGGGATGGGCTGGCTCTGTACCTAAGAGCCCCTCTTCTTCCATTATTCACGTAAACCATAAAAAAATACTGCCTGACATCTAAAACTGATCTGCTGTCAACAAATGTAGAAAATGACAGTCACCTTTGTAGCATATTGACTCTCTTCTCTCTCTAATAAAGGCTTGATGAGCCCAAAACTTTATCCAACTTACTTTAAATACTTTAAAATATATTTTTTTAATTACATTTGTAGATGCTAAAAGCAATAAATCCCTTGGAAGGTCAAGAAAACAGTCCTCAAGTTAAAAATTAGGGGCCAAAAATGTTCTAAAATGTATGAGAACAGTAATTATTTCACCTGTTCACATATTAGTATATTAATTACTAGGGTAGAGTCCCATGTGGCTCGCTGAAGTTGATGCAAATACAGTACCAAAAGCATAGCACATAGGAGAAGTTAGAACTAAGTCAGAACAGCTACTAAGTGGATCTTTGCGTCACTTAATAGAAAAACAAATGGCAGTATAAAAGATAGTCATCTATCGAATCCAAAAGTCGTAGAGGGTCCTCATGAGTATAGAAATATAGATGTGCGCATGAGTCTGCATGCGTGTGTCTTTGAGCACAATAACATCCCACCTGTCTTCAGGCTGGTGCACCAGGATGGCAGCCTCGCGGACCTCACCATGCTCAGCGCCAGTTCAGTGGAGGCAGCGCTGCCCAGAGAGGAAGCAGAGGCGCAGGAGAAACAGGAGGAGCGGGAGGAGCAAGAGGAGCATGAAGAGCAGGGGAAGTGGCAGTCGGAGGAGAAGGAGAAGGAGAAAGAGGCCCTGGTGGTGGTGATGTACGACACTGACAAGACTGGTGAGAAGCCTGGGAGCCTCTCTGACCCGCGGCAGTCCAGCACGGAGGAGAGCCACCATTGCAGTGCCAAGACGGAGCCGGAGCCGAGCACGGAGCAGAGCTCAGGTACTGAGCAGGCCCACAGCCTAGTTATAAGTCAACTCCAGAAAAGCATGAATTGTTCTGTTGTAGCATGCACCACAGTGTCATACTGAAATACTGGTTTTGGAGGAATCACACTTTCATGCATGTGTAACAAAGCCTGAGACGCAGAGCCATGTTTTCCAAGTTTTTGCCACAGCTCACAGAGATCTGAATCTCACTGGAGCCCAGGCCCAGATGGTTGCTCTCTCAACACGCTTAGCAAGACATTTCAGTCAATACATTATAAAATTTTGTTTATAAACGGTTTATATGAAGGGGAAAGATGACACTGGGCTCTGTTAACACATTTTTGGGAAGTTTTACCAATCCAGGATTACTGTGACAATATCTACACTGCACACAATGTAACCAAAGGCCTGTAATTGATAACTTTACGGAATCACAGAATTTTCCTCTTATTTTAGTTTGTTTTGTTGTTAGCTTCATTACCTCGTCGAGGAGCTTATGTTTTCGCTCAGTTTGTTGATTGGTTTGTCAGTAGAACTAGTGGAGAGATTGGAATTTCAGAAAACTTAGACGGGGGACAAAGGGACGAATCCAGGAATTATTTTCTCACTTTCTGTAACATTGAGAGAAGAGAGTTTTTTCGACATTTTTGTTAATTTGTCAGGGAATAATGCATGGATCCTGATGAAAAAAAATCTGCCATATTGAGGTTGCTGGTATCTATGAGTGAGTACAATTTGATGCAGATCCAAAAAGAACCTTGGATCGCGCTGATAGAGATATGTTTTATTGGACACTTTATAAAAAAGTTATCGCTTAGCTGTTCTTATTGTTTCCCTCCAAAGTGTATTAAAGCTTCCCCACGCTGCTCTCATTGTGTTTGCAGCTGAGACTCCTGTGCTGTTCCGGTCGTACAGTTGTGAGCGTAGAGACCTTTTCTGTGATATCTCTCTCAGCCTGCAGTTCTTCTGGTCTGCCCAGAAGACATATGTAGCAATGCAATCTTTACAAGCCAGAGGAGCTCAGACTGCAGCACAAGTATCTGCCGTCTGCACTCCCTCCAGCCGACCATTTATCATCCCAAGCAAAGCTGTAAAAAGCTGGTGTAATGCAGATTTTTGGGTTCAGGAAGATTTACCTCCAGTTTTCTGCTCTGACACGGCACGTAGCTCAAGTGCTCACTTTCAACCCATTACATCGTCCTGCTATGGCCAACTCACGCTGCACCATTAGCATATTTACACAGACACTCACATTGGTCTTAAATTAAAATGTTGTTTATACACACACAAAATAAAATAGGCGATAAAACACAACCCCGCAGGGCCTCTCAGCTTATAATGAGCTGCAAGCTATACGAGCTATATGCTCTCTCAGACTTTCTTATCCAAACAATGAGGCCTCTATTATAACCTCAGATAATATGGCTTTTGTTAAAACATACACTCGCCACCAAACTGTGGCTGTTTTATATCCTTTGTGAGAATATAAAACCAAATTAATCTTCACATAATTAAAGTTACAGTGTGGAATTTCAGTTTGAGGCCTGTTTTCCATATATCTTGACATATTGCGCATGGGAAGAATTACATAAACAAACATTTTACAGTTTCAGAATACAAGTACAACACTTTTTTAGTTACATTGAACTCAAGGGCACCTGGTATTAAATGGTGTAAACATTTGAATTTCTTTTTCACTCGTTAAAGTACAGATTGTCATTATCCCAGCGAGAGGATCGACCAATGGGAGCACTCTCCTGCTTTCACACCACCAACCAACATAAGGAACATGGTTGCGTGGGACCTGCCATTGTGTGCTTCACAGCCCGGGATGCACAATAGAGTTTTTATATTGTCAGCTCTATATATCAGTATCAGTAAAATGGAAGCCATGACATAGTATCACAAGTGGAGAATGTACGCAGTTCGATACAGTAGGCGATGGTATGCAACTATCAAGTTGGATTGCGATCCACTAATAAATGCAGAGAAGAAGATCAAGCACATCACGCTCATGGCATCAAAACTGCTGCACCTGTGAAGAGCCACGCAGTGTAAACTATAGATCAGCCGGTTTGGACGTTTCTTTTACAATTGAAGAGAAAGTCAACATTGCAATTTGCAACACATGTTCCTCAAGGGTTCAGAGAGAAGGAAAAACGTCTACATGTTTTAACACAACGAATAGAAAGAACAAGTAAAAGCTTCTGAATATTCAGTCATCCATTTTTCTTGACTACATCTCAACCTTTCTTACCTTCGGCTGTGCATTAACTACAGGTTGTGAACTTCTTTTTAAATTATAAGAATGTGAAATGATCACATATCTTGTTGGCCAGGAGTAGCAGGAATAGTGCATTTGCTGGGGTCTGTTTTCTCCTGAGGATTAACACACATTTATGGCAGCGGGACGTTGTACAGTTGCCATGTTACGGAGAAGAGAAACATAAAATATCTTCCAAACTACTCTTGAAGCGTAAAGAAAGAATCTTATTTCTGTCCGTCTGTTCCATCTTGAGTTGGTGTACAAGAAGACGCAGAAGTGCTGGAGGATGGATAAAAGTGTTTTAGCACAGGACAGTCTGCTATAATTACGAGCAGAATCCGGGAAACACTTTCCACTCGCACCTCTTCAGTCTTGTTGTTCTTCCATTTAAGTGCATCTGGTTTTTGTCTCTTCTCCTTCAGACCTGAAGAATAAATGGCACCTGGTGGTCGACCGTCTAACTGTGCTCTTCCTCAAGTTCCTGGAGTATTTCCACAAACTGCAGCTGTTCGTCTGGTGGCTGCTGGAAATCCACATCATCAAGATTGTGTCCTGCTACATTGTCATGGTCTGCGTCAAAGAGGTATGAAAGGCTGCAGTGCAAACAGACTGACATAATGACTTGCATCAGTATCCGCAACGGGAGGATGTCACGTCGATTTAGTGAATTGTATCTGGGTTTGACCCGTCGGCTTTACAGTAGCCCGTCATCACAGGTGGTAACATTTATGGCTTCCAGATGTGCATTTTCTCGCCCGCTGCAATCAAGAAGGAATCTCATACCGCAACTGTGTACATGCTGCAATGAGAGGGGGTGCTTTCAAGATCAAGTTGCTCTTTTCTCTTATAAAAAGCACATTGATACACGTTCAAGAGTTTAATCTCACTGTAAAATCCAAGGGAACGTTCGACACTGAATATGTTTAAATGCCATAAATACTCAGTTTTTTTTCTCGTATTCCAAAGACAACATAACTACCAACCGTTTACATGGCTAATGAAAATTGATACTCCACTAATAGTCCCATATACATGCAGTTGTGCATACATGTTGTAACTTGTTGTTTATTAGTCTTCAGTTTTTTACCTGTTTGTTACCTAAAGCACTGTGTAAAACATGTTTTGAAACATTTACAGTAACACAACTGAACATCGATACCACTACTAAAAGGTGGGAGGACATGAGGGAAAAGGAGGATGTCAGTGTGAGTGAGTTTGGCTATTTTTCATCCTCATCACCTGTATTGTCTCCTGTGCAGGTGTCTCTGCTCAACTACGTGTTCCTGGCATCCTGGGCCTTCGCACTGCCATACAGCCAGTATCGACCCCTGGCCTCGAGCATTTGTACTGTGTGGACGTGTGTCATCATTGTGTGCAAAATGTTGTACCAGCTGAAGTCGATTGACCCGCACAAACCCAACTGTACTGCCCACATGGTGAATATAATGACACTACAGTTCTTTGACCCATGTGACGTACACTATTCACAGCTTGATATTATCATTAAGTCTTATCTGATGGTGTACACACAAACACACATCACACACTGAACTGATTTTATCTCACGGTAAATCTCACAACTGGGAGGGTATCTCACAGTCAATACCTTCAAAGCAAGTTTGCGTTTTCGTCAGAGCACAACAACGCATATTTTCTTTCCACAGCCAAATTACAACGATGAACTGCAGGAAGAGATGAAGAAGTCTCTGCTGTATGTGGATCTTGTGGAACCAACACACTGGGTGGGCCTGAGGAAGGTTGATGACCTGCTGGACTACCTCAGGGTGAGGAGTGGAAACATTCATTAGCTGAAAGGATTTAACGGAAAAGCAGTAGCATGACAAACTATCCTCATTCTCTCATTTTTGTGTCTGAATAAACTGAATAAACAAACCAGCTTTGTTCTGGGGACATTCTTTTACTCTGAGAGCAGCTTGTTTATTCAGTTAGGGAAATAAATACATATTTCTCCGTTGGTTTTGTGATCTTATTAATGTTGTAAATATTAAAATTCTGAGTTTCATATTCCTCTCCAAAGGTACGTAAAGCCCCCTCATTCTGTACAAAAATAAACAAAACATAAAAGCATTATCCTTCTCATTTTTGTGGCCAAGACACAGTCCAAATGCCCATCACAGAAATTAAAGTAACTAGTAACTAAGACCAGCCAGAGGCCAAACATTCACCAGATTTTATGCTTTTAACTCAAAATCAGGCAACATTTGGTGTTTTAATTTAATAAGTGACTAAAATGAATTATAATATCTGTCAGTCAATGCAATATTGTACTCTTTATGCAAGGGCTGGGTGGCCATGGCTGATTGCTTTTTAATAAAAGGTCATCCAGGGGAAACTCCCATCTTACATTTGTATTTTGAATGCATAGATATAGTCTGAGATTGCAAGACACAGTTTTATTGTCTGAAAAAGTTCAGTAATTTTCTTTGATTAATGACTTCTTTCTTTGATAATAATTTTGAAAGGACAGTTCATCCCCAAATCTGAAATACATATCTCTCCTCTAACCTGTAGTGTATTTATCATCTCTTGATGTGAGTTGCAGAGTTTTAGAGATACTGGCCTAAAGGATGTCTGCAATCTCTCAAATATGGTGAAGCTAGATGGCAAAATGTTTTTGATTTTTGGGGTGAACTGTCCCTTTAAACTGTCTGCATGTATTTTCAACAAAAGCAGTAAAAGAATATTCTCTCTGTGCAGAACAACCTCCTGATGCTCGCCCTGTTAGCATTCGAGGTGACCATCTACCGCCATCAGCTGTACTACAGACTGAGAAACAAACTTTCACCTCCTGCTGCCAGGATCATCTTCCACGATATCACGCGGCAGCATCTGGACAATGGCATCGTCAACTTCGTCAAATACTTCATCAACTACTTCTTCTACAAGTTTGGACTTGAGGTAGGGTTAGGGTTAGTGAAAAGAGGTTAAAAAAATACATATGTTCTATCAAAAAGCTGTTCGCTCCATCACTTCATGTGTATACTTATGTTTCTTCCCTCAGACGTGCCTATTGTTGGTGGTCAATGTCATCGGGCAGCGTATGGACTTCTACGCCATGCTCCATGCCTTTGCCTTGATAGCCGTCATGTTTAAACGCAGGAGGAAAGCCATCGCTGAGATCTGGCCCATATATTGCTGCTTCCTCGCCTGCATGCTGACTTTCCAGTACTTTCTATGCATCGGGATCCCACCTGCATTCTGTACAGGTTTGTGATATCGACCAGATTGTACTGAAAACAGTCACATGAAAGTGACTGACAGCCAGTTATTGCTATGATTTGACTTTTTTCATGTGGAACAATCGAGCATTTATTTCATACTAGTAAATTGAATAATCATTAGATATATAAATGACAAAATTGTGAAAAAGGCACTTTACAACTTCACAAAGACAAAGTGGACATCTTTGGATTTCCTGTTTGTCCGATCAATAGTACCAAAGCCACAGTATTGACTCTATGATCATATAAATAAGCAGATCATCTTAACATTTGAGAAGCTGACAACCACAAACAGTTTGTATTTTACGGATTATTCAAATTGCTGTCAGTAATCCTCTTTCCATTATTCATTTACCCCTTCTATAACTGATAATTTAGCTCAAACTGTATATGTTGTCTCAAGGTATTATCCCCAACAACCCATTCACACCTGGTGTTAAAATGGAATCTGGTTATGTTAACTAGATAAGAAATGATTCAGTCTTCACAGAGATTTACACCTGGTATTTTTTGTGTTCTCGTTATCCTGGTTAAGATCCAATGTAGCGTCCTCTACTCTTGCATCTGAAAGTTGTAAACGTTATTACCAAAAACTCTGGTATTCTGTAAATTAGCATATCTTAAAGCAGTAAAACTAGAACTGCTTTGAAATCATTATGATCACATGTTTTGAAGCAAAAGATATAATATACAAATTTAAGTAGACAGTTTCTGACACTGAATAAAATGAGATAAGCAGAGAGGAGCAACGTAGAGAAAAACCCGGTGGTGGATTTATGACTCTGGTGAAGAAAACAGTCCTGATTAGTGGGATGAGGCAGGATTTCTCAGTTCTGTTCCTTGTCTTCCTGACAAGTTCAGAGGTCATTGGGTCTCTGTGCACTCCAACACATCCACAGAGAGCCTTCAGATTAAAGTATAACAGTGTTTATGAAAGAATTTAGTTTCTTCTTGCATTCCTGTGTTTGGTCTGTTACACTGACCTCGACTGAGTTTTGTGAGTTGTTGAGTTCAGGGAAACTTTAATTTGTGTGCTAATGTAATACACAAAGTTAATCCTTTCTTTGTATACAAAACATTGTGCTATTATGTTCCTTTGCTGCAGTACTGGCAAAGACTGTTGGCTGTTCTTTGACTAGATAAATCCCGTGCCTTGTTAACAGCAGATAAACTGCACAAACGTAATACAAACATTTTTTTCTTCTGCATTTTGTACATTTTTCTCCCAGTTCTGTTGAAAAACACATCTTTTTGCTCTTTAATGGAACAAAATAGATGGATAATCAATAACGAGAGCCTTCTGGCTTGCTCACTCTGTAAATTCAACCGACAGGCTATATTTTATATTGGCTAGAAAACAAAATCTGTTTCAGTGTTGTGTTATGAATGGATGCCAACACGTTTGTCCAAATTGCGTTTACTCCCACCCGGTGTTGTCACAATACTGGACTTTCTAACTTCGATATAGTACCTTGAAAAATATCGATAGTTGTTACCATTTTCAATCCCTGACACAGCATTTTATTTTTTTTTATTTTTAGATCTGGTCATTTAAATACATCAAACAAGTACATTAGGTTAATTCTTCAGTGCTCGACCAAGAGAGAGCAGGATAGCACAGCTGGTACTTATGTATTGGGATGAGGTGCAGATGGAGTGAGATGGAGAAACGCAGGTGAGGGTAATCCACGAAGGTGATGCAAAACAGGTGTGAAGGGAAATTTAGGCTGGTGAGGAGCACAAGAATACAAGAGGGGAGCAGAGAAAAAAGACACCACAGAAACTCACAAACCTTTAAAACCAAACTGAAATGACAGGAGGATGACAACTTTAACTTCCTGAGATCCGAACACAATGCGAGTCAGACTACCTCAAGATGTGGTCGGGGAGATCACAATTCAGTCACTGTGTATCTACACCTCGCATTAACATTAGTTTTTTTGTATCCAGATAACAAGTTCAGATACAAAACGCATTTCAGTAACGGTGTAAATGTCTCCAAGTCTCATATCTGCGTCAAAGATATTATCTTAGCCCAGAAGAACGCTGAGGCCTCGGACTGTTTCACATCGTTCAGTGAAGTTCTTTTTCTGTTTTTATTCGTGCCATGTCAGTCTTTTGTTGCCAGTCCTGTCCCTTTAAAGTGCTCCATCAATAAACCTGACATGTTGATGTTGTTTATGTCTGATGATAATGGTGCATGTTTTCATTTCAGACTATCCCTGGAGGTTTGTCAACTCCACTACAGACTCCAATGTGATCAAGTGGCTCTACCTTCCAGATTTCACAACCAAACCCAACTCACTGTTCCTCATCTGTATGTGTATCTATCTGCACAGCTCGAGAGACAAGTTTGATCAATATATTTGAAATTAGTAGATACGCAGGAATTGCTACTGAAGCGAGATTTCTCCTTTCCTCTTTTCTCGTCTAGATGACTTCATGTTGCTGCTGTGCGCCTCCATGCAGAGGCAGGTCTTTGACGATGAGAACAAGGCGGCAGTCCGTCTCATGGCAGGAGACAACGTGGAGATCTGCAGAGATCTGGACGCGGCCTCTTTCAGTGTCCACAACCCTGTTCCTGACTTCATCCACTGCAGGTACAGCAGCTCACAATGTCATCATGCTGTGCTTCACACTGCAGCAGGAAGTAAGTGTTCCTATTAGGGCCACGTGGAGACAATATATGGCGATGCTTGTATTTCAGCAGTTAAATTAGATTTTACATTAGATTCACCGGAAACAGTTGTCGCATGTTTGGTGCCACTGGAGCTTGACTGAACTGGCATTAACATGGAGGACAATGGAGAGGACGGGAAGTAGTTGGCTTAATAGATGCTTAATAAAGTTAGATTACAATTAAGTGAAATGTGTTCTATATGAGCAAGTTCTTGTTTGTATCATATTTTCATCCAAAGAAATCAGGTAAGAGCTGCAATGTGGGTTTAAGCACTGAGACTTGTGGCTCTTTGGAGTTATGGCTTTGTTTTTATATCTTAAAGAGTAGAATTTTAACCTTAAGGTTTTATTGTTTTAATTTAGTGCTGCCAATGCATACTATTCATTATTGTATTTGAAATGATGGAAACAACAGGATAAGTGTCAGATTTTCTAAATGAAATGTGTCAATGAAATGTTCAAAGCAGCTTTTATTGATATTTTTTATCAGAAATGGTAAAATGAAAACAATAAGACAATGAGACATAGTGACGAACCTACAGAGAATTGTCTACCACATCTGCAGCCCCCTTTGGCTTTACAGAGCTTTATAGTGAATTTCAGCTGTTGTTTACCATCTAGCATTCATATTTGCTTATTCAGTCATATATAACCCACTGTACACAACCTGCTCAGCACCAAATGCTAGACAGACACAGTTAGTGGCTAGCTGGTGAATATAGTGGGAAATTTAGCGGCTAAAGAGTCAGAAATTTTCCTCAGGAGTTGGTGGGGACCAAAAAAGGAGCTAAAAGAGAATGAGTAATGTATTGGATCAGTGTATTGGGTTGCAGAGATATCTATTGAGGTGAGCATGCTAACCAGCTAGCCCCTAGACATAACAGATGTTAGTCTGATCGTAAACAACAGCAACACTCTCCCGGTGCGCCAAGCTCGCAGTCTGGGAGCTAGTAGCTTCGCTAGTTGACTGCATGGTTAACTGAGCGTACTAGCTAACAGCAGCGACAGTTAGCAGCAATTAGCGACTATGTTGTTTGGAGTTTGAATTTGGTAGCTGGCCAATTCTTAACATGTAGCACCTTTAAACTGAGCTAAATATGACAAATGTTCATCAGAAATGATTTGATAGAAGACCAGCCAGTGCCCAAAATTTAACCAGACTTAATTAAAACATTTTCTTCTTTTTGATGAATGGCATTGATAAATGAATACATGATATTCTTTACATCAATCATTTAAACTGTCTGCATGTATTTCAACAAAAAAAATTCATATTTTAAAATATTGTGACTATGTATTGGACCTGTGTTCACCAGGGTGTCAGAGAGAAATTAATGATAATGTTGCTCCATTACTGCTGAATGTGCAGAATGTAGCAACTGCCAACTTTGTGAAATCAACAGAAAAGGTGATGATGTTAAACAGAAATATTACACTACAGAGAGATTTGATAAGAAATTAGTCGACAATAAGAAATTAGAGGAAGTAAAATGAAGTACACAAGATATGACAAAAGAAAATATGATATAACATCAATATATAATTTGTATATTAAACCAGATATGTATTTCCATGTATTAATTACAGTTATTAATTTTAAACTCACTGATAGACTAGAACACAGACAAGCGAGTTGATAACAGATGGTTGTGGTTAGGTAAATGAATTGGATTAGAAAAGTAAAAGAATTCCAGCAACAACCTCTGAGGTACAGTTGAGCAAGACACTGTATCCCAACCTCTGCAGTCGAGCTGCTCAAAGAGAACTCAGTATGAATCAGTTGTTGTTCTTGGCTGCTAACTGTGTAACTGTAGAAATCTTAAGTGGGGTGGTGCTGAATAAGAAAACACACGCTCAGCAAATCTCTTATCCTGGATAAATAAAGGTAAGAAAACTGACAGATGACAGTAGTTCAGCGGGAGCCATTTTTGAAAACCGACTGTACACATAATTCAGAATTTTGGCTGTCGTCCGATATTTGAATCTAGAGCTCTAGATACCGACGTGGCACATGAAAAAGAGTGAAGAGAAGGTTTTCAGAGGCAGGGAAATAGAGAGCCAGCTGAAAAGAGAGCGAGAGCATCCTGACCTGTCCACAGTCATTGATTATGTGCTCTTGACATTCCACTGTTTTGATGCACAAAGTGGACAAGTCTTTTATTAACGCACTCTGTGTCCATCAACAAGCCCTAGTAGAAAGAGAAAGAGAGCTGTACAGCCTGTCTGTCCACGCCACAGCAGCTCTGCACTTATTCCATCGTTTCCCTCCAGGATCAAATTACGGATACGGGGTGGGGGAGAAATCCATAATCCACAAAAACACTCTGTCCGTCACTCCGCGACTCAGACGCTTTTGCCCTGTACTCTAACTCAATAAATAGCTTTTAAGTATGGAAAAGGTATTTTCTCCCCCTGATGAAGAAGGACACTCACTCAGCTATTCCGGCCCATCAACGCATCGTCCGATCCAAGCCCACTTCATCAGAGCTGCTTCCTAAACCGTGCAGCTGTTGTTGTGGTCCCTTGTTTTCCATCTAATTAATGCACGTAGCTTCCTATGTTTTCGCTCCACACATCATATTAATGGTCTCTCACACGGCAACACAGGATCCATACGCATGCTTTTAGCATGTTAGACACTCGCAGGACAGGCAGTACTGTACCTTTGCTGAGTGACAGGAGTCAGGTTTCAGCTCTGGTTCACGTTCATTGATCAGGCGCTTACCGGCCTCCTGACGCTAAGTGATACACTAAGTGTGATTGACGGGCGGCAGATTATACAAACGGCAGCAGAAACATCTGAAATGTTGTTTTGACTTTTGTTACGTGCTAAACATGCATCCTTATCATCAGCGTAGGTCAGCTGGTCGAGGGTCGCGCTGTTTACTTCCAATTTCATGCGATGAACAATGTCACTTCCTTCCTGTCACTCCAGTGTACATTCAATGTCGGATTACATCCCCTCTGGGTTTCAAGCACAGATTCTTTGAACACTAACCTTCTGCTGACATTTAGACCTGTCGAGGCTTCCCAAAAACACACCTCATTTATCTGTTGACTCTGAAATCCTTCTGGAAAACTGACACATCGGTTTCACCACTGTCCTCCAGGTCCTACCTGGACATGCTGAAGGTCATCATGTTTAGCTACCTGTTCTGGTTTGTCCTCACCATCATCTTCATCACGGGGACCACACGCATCAGTGTCTTCTGCATGGGCTACCTGGTGGCCTGCTTCTACTTCCTGCTCTTCGGTGGTGAGCTGCTGCTCAAACCAATCAAAAAGATCCTGCATTACTGGGACTTCCTGATCGCCTACAACATCTTTGTGATCACCATGAAGAATATTCTGTCTGTGAGTTGTCTATCTCAACTTGTATATCATGTCCAATTAATTAATATGACACATAGTGTACAAGTGAGTCGGTATGTTGTTTAGATATCTGTCTGCACGGATGAAAGATTTTTAAGGGGAGAGACTGAAGGCGAATGGGTTAAAGATTCCAACTAATGGGTATCACCACAAATCTTTTACTGATTATCAAATTAAATGTGTGATCATTTGCAGACATTTCTCAGAAACGAGAACATCGGCCACAACCTTTTTTACTGACATAGGGCATTTTGGGTAACTCCTTTTATCAATCCTTAAATCAGAAAATGTTGTCCAAAGCCATTAAAAAAAGTAAATGCCTTCATGTGGACGGATGTTTTATTATTTGACGTTACGTTACGAACGAGACAAACAGACGTTGACAACACAGTGATGGGAAAAAAAGAGACAAAAGCAGCTGCCTACAATGTTCAAGTTATCCAGGAAGATTCTGTCTAGAGCAGTCAGGTTTCCTGCCTTTATAGTATTTTATGTAACAATGCAAAATGTTTAGATAAGGAAATCAGGTATTATTTTAGTGAGTATTTGCTTTTTGCTCTAATTTTCAGACAGCATAACAATCTTTTCAGCTGTAATGTCTCCAATGTAAGGTTTAATGTTATATGTAAAATGTAAATTAAATGTAAACATTTTTTAGATCCTGGCTTGTGGCTACATCAGGTTTCTGGCAAAGGAACATTGCTGGTTGATCCAGTTGTTCAGTCTCGCCTGCACCATCAAAGGCTACAACATCGGGAAGCCGGAGGACAGTGAGTAGATTTAACACCGTACTTCTTTGTGCATCTTGTGGTCGTTTATTGTGGAAAAACTTTTAACAAGAAGGTGAGATATTCCCTTCAATATTAGGAAGAGCATAAATCCCCATTTTAGCTTTTAAGTATTAATGTTCGTCTTTCAGTCAAATTTAGTTCAGCTCAGTCTCTTTTTTCAACCCAATGGGCAAGTGATTTATAGTGAACACAAAACACAGATTGTTGCCTCAGAATATACAATAAAGGGCGACAGTAACATCCTATAGAGTCTGTGCAATCTAGCCTCATTAAATATAAATGTTCTCACTCTCACCTATTTTTGGTTGTAATTAGTATTTGCTGCTTGCATTCAAAGAGAGGAATTCATTGCAGTTTAAGGATTTCAATTCCACAAATTGATCACTGTGGTTTAAACAAGTCAACAGCTACATTTTCTGAAATTAAAGTGACTAAATTAGATTGTTAATGAGTGTGTTGTATGTATTTTACACCAGCGAAATGCGAACAGCCCAGCGCCGAGGCCGGCATCATCTGGGACAGCATCTGCTTCGCCTTCTTGCTGCTGCAGAGACGAGTCTTCATGAGCTACTACTTCCTCCACGTGGTGGCTGATATCAGAGCGTCACAGATCCTCGCATCCAGGTACAAAGCTGAGGTCGAGGCTCAGTGGTGCTGCTGCGGTCCTCAAGTATAAATAAAGGCGTAGTCTATCAGTTACGACAGGGTTTTTCCTGCTTAGATAATCAGTCTGCTGTGGAAAAGGTAATTGATATCTGATTTATTTGTGAAAAATATAGACACAAGAATACAGACTCTGTAAGGTTTGAATGATTTATTCAGCAAGCAGACAACATGTAAAGGCTTTTGACAGGGAAGAGAAGAAAAGCAGTGATGTGTATCAAGCAAACACATCGGCCGAATCCAAAATATGCTCTGGAGATTAATGTCAGTGTGACTGGTAAGTGACATAAGCTGAGAAACATTGTCTTGCCCAGTATAGTTAAAGATGGAGTCAATATACCCGTCGACGGGGTTGTGTGAAATTTCCCTCCAAAGGGAGACAGATTTTCATTTATTTTGCTCAAATCTTCACGCACTAACACAACATTTGATTGGTCACTGATGTGTGTTTGTGTGTTTCAGAGGGGCGGAGCTATTCCAGGCCACCATTGTGAAGGCGGTGAGAGCCAGACTGGAGGAGGAGCGGAAATCTGTGGAGCAGCTGAAGAGACAGTGAGACTTTAAATGCTTAACTCACTCCATGTTGTGTATTGCTATGGTTATGGTTTTGTGTACAATATGCAACCAAGGGGATTTTACGTCATTAAATATGATGAGATCTTTAAAACGTACACATTAACATACACATAACTCGCAATTGAAAGAATAAGGTCGGCATTATTCTGTAGTTGTCATGTTGCCTTTCAAAAGACCAAAACCAACAGTGTGTTAGTTTCTTCGACTGCCTGTCTTGGCACTCTGTCCTGAGCCTGTTGATTCCTACTGGAGATGATGAAAAAAAATGGTGAAAAAAAATGGTGAAAAAAAAACCAGGACACCAATACATAGTTTCATGAAAAAAGACACACTAATCACCCAAACTACGGAAGCCCTGAGAGGCAAGTGAGAACATTTTTTTAAAACAGGTTAGCAGTCAAAACACAAGACACAAAGATAAAAAAAAACAAAAAACAAATCCAATAAAACTGATCCTGCCAGAACTTTCTTTTACCTGCCAAAACCAGGCAGAAAAGATTCAAAATTATAGTAATAATAATCATAATAATAACAATAGAAAAAGCTGATCCTGGCAAAACAAAACAACTTTTTTTAACCTCCCACAACTTTTAAAGATGGAAAAAATAAAAACCTAATTAAAAGGAAAAACTAATAGAACTGACCTGGCAAAGAAGTTCAAAGGAAAAAAATGATGATAAAACTGATCATGGCAACACTTTCCTTTACCTGCCAACGTTTCTTTAGATTAGAGAGCAAAAAAGAATAAAAAAAACAAAACACAAGAAACATTTTTCCAGTTGCTAAACTTTTCCCCACCGTTTTCACAGATGGAAATGGATCTCCAGAAGTTTTTAATTTCTCGCCTCTCAGGGCTTCTGTACAAAACAGCTGGACACTGAAGTTTTTAGCAAATGTTAAATAGTGTTGATGTCACCAGAGGATCAATATATATTAGGCCTAATTTAATCGACAACTAAGAAAACATGATTCAGAAAGCATTTAAAATGTGTTCTGGATTAAAAACACCTCCTGGCTCCGTCTTTATTGTTTCCAGGAAGCGGTCTGTCATTATACCATACTACATAAAGTCAATGTATTTCCACCACTTACACTTACCTCAGGAGTTACTCATGAGCGCTGATAATATCCACTCACCCGCTCTAATGAGCACTCCACCATTACATAACATGCACTAATTTCCATATAAAGCCTGGAGATGTTTATGGTCAGTCTGTCGGTGATGTTCATCTGTGTCGATACTTCGCGTCTCTTCACTTTCTCTCTGATCTAATCAGGATGGAGCGCATTAAGGTGAGGCAGCAAAAGTTTAAGAGGGGCAAGGAGAAGATGCTGATCATAGCGCAGGAGTCTGGAGAAGGACAGACCCCAGTCCAGCCCGAGGAGGATGATGATGATGGTATGACGAAGGCTGCCAGGGGCCTCTCTCTGTGTAGCAAATGTTATGAGGTTCTGTGACTACTAAGGAATGTTCACGGGAGATGGGTCAGAGTGTAATAATTCATTAAATGTTGTGTAATGATGTGTATTCAATAGTGTTTGTTCTAAGAGAGCAGCTTAATGTAGTGAAAATGTGCCTTGAAGTTTGCAGAGAATTGAATTTTCTTATGAAATGTTGCATTGCTGTATTTGTGAAATTTTAGGAGCACAGCCAACGAAAGCCAAGACCAAAAAAAAGCAGTGGTGGAGGCCGTGGGTTGACCATGCTTCCAGTAGGTTGACCCCCCCAAACCCCCCTTTTTTCTCTTCCTCCACTCTGATTGGCCCTTGTGTCCTTGACCAGAACGCTGAGGATTCCCGCACTGCCCCTGGGCTCTGAAGGCACCAACACACAGTAGCCTCGCTCCATCCAGACTTTAGTCCTTTTCTGTCTCTATTTAAGGGCCCTTATTGTAACCTATAGCTGTTATCTAACTGTACACAGTGTGTGAAGAGGCACTTCGAGATGATCTAAAGACGCTTCAGTGCCGGTGCAGAGCAGGGTTGCCTTAAATAGACACAATGAGACGATGAAGATGGAGAAAATGACTAACGGCTGGAGGTGTTTTACTTGACATTGTTTAAAAACTAAACGCCATCTTCAGTCTCACCTAAAGAGCCCACAGTAGAGAATCTCTCTCTTGTAAAGCACTTTCACGCAAAGATATGAAAGTGGACTCGCCTTTATTCTCAGTACTGGAATAAAGGATGAAGAGTTTGTTCATTCTTTGCCCGTAGACATGATCACCAAACAGGTGTTAGCCAGGAGAAAAAAACCAAACGATTGGACCAGCGATTGAATAGATAAAATGACGTTTGCAGTGCAAATAAAAAAGATTGTAGCATCTCTCTGAATCCATCAATGGTTGCCTGTTTGGTTTGAACTCATGTCTCATATCGTACTCCACCCCCACATGACATTTTCAAATGATTTCTCCATTTTATCTCTCTGTCATTTGATGTTTCATCTCCATATCCCAGCATCCTCCCTCACCTCCCGCCCACTGTGGTTCTGTTCAAGGACATAAGTCAGCCTTGTCTATCCCCATTGCTTCTAACACTTAACTACCACAGACAGGAGTCACTTTCTCTGTCAAACAGCTTAAAGGCGACCATGCTAAAGGAATAAGAGTCTTTAATGGACATTCTCCTGCTTTGTGCTCATAGTTAGTCGTACTAATATTTTAGATGTGTGTTTTCTGTGTATTCTGTTTCATCCTGCCATTTCTCTGATGTTTTTGAATATGTGTTGATGTTGTGACTAACTGTAGACAGGGATGCAAACCCCCGTGATATGTATTTTATCTTATCAGGTAGTATTTTTTGAAATATCAGCTTTGAAATGTGGATTTACAGTCAATTTTCGCATGAAGATATGAATAAACCTTAAGCTAGATTTAATTCGAATCGTCCTGCTGCAAAAGTACTGTAAAGGGAAAACCCAGTTTGTTAACTGTAACTGTAACTGTGGTTTGGTAAACTAGGTGCTTAGATTATATGTTTCTGAGCTGGTGTCACAACCACTCTAACTAAATGAAAAACTACATAAAGGTAATGTTCGATTCCGGCTTCAGTTGTTTGTCAGTGAGCTCGACATTTGCCTGCTTCTCAGGCAACATCATTCGGCCGCTGTGAGAAGCATTTTATCTACGACATCAGGCCCATTCAACTACTTGTCACTTGTTACTGCTAACGTTGTTTAACTACTGCGGCCTTCAGATTGTTTGGACTTAAATACTCTCAAGCAAAAACAGGACAATAGATGCAGACATCATATCAGGTGTTGCTCATGCCTTCCCCAGAACAATGACCCCTGGGTATTTTACAAGACAATGACTGGCAGCCAGTCCGGCTTCCTGGCAACACCTCAGGCAGAGAGAGTCCCCGTCTTCTGAATTCCTGACATGTTCTTATCTAAAGATTGATTCATGAATCTAAAAAAAGGTTGCGTTCCCTTAAGTCTTGCTGATAATATTTTAGCATAGAGAAAATGAACGTTAGAATGATGCGTGTGAATGTGTGGTAATCAGTCTCAAAGTTATTCAGGTTAAACAAGTTGTTCCAGCATCAGTAACTTAAGCACAAAATGTTACAAGTGGATTATGGAATGATAAGTACGCGAGCTATCGTTAGATTCAATGAAATAACGTGAACACCTAACATTACATCCAAATTGTGATGGCTAGCACTTGCCTAATTAAAACAACTCGACCTCATTAGGCTGTTTAAACTATTCCATACCTGACATATTGTCAAATAAGCCAGTCAAAGTAACACTGCTGCATGCAAAACGACAGTTTTAGTGACCAGGTAACAAGTTTGCATCTCTGTGTAGAGTCAGGTAAATGCTGAATTGGTGATGGAATTACATAGATTTTAAAGGTAAGTGGTTTGATTTTCCTTCCGGTCAGCAAGGGAACCCACTCTCTGAATTTCATTGGTTATGTTGTGACAGTGTTGAATGACTTCAGCCTCTGTTTGACTGAATGTAACATCGCTGTACCCTCTGCCCCCTCAGTGGTTAGAAGTGGAGATTATTACTTGTTTGAAACTGACAGTGAGGAGGAAGAGGAGGAGGAGGAGAAAAAGGACGAGGAGCCGCCAAAGAAGTCGGCGTTCCAGGTGACTTGAAGTAGTGGCTCGACTGGTCGTGGATTGTTTTTACTTTGTGATACCGTTTTTGTTACGGAGTCGTAAACGTTTTAAATGTGAACATTCAGGAGAGTATGATGAATAATGAAATATGTATATTCACCTCACAGCATCCCGGTCTGCTAACACAGTTAACCTCTGTTGTTTCTGATAATATGAAATAGTTTTCTACTAACCCTCCCACTCTGTTGTCTCTCTGTAGCGAGCTATTGGGAAGTTTGCCTCTGCTGTTGTGGCTTTGCCCAAGTCTATCATTAAGCTGCCTAAAACTGTACTGCAGTATGTAGTCAAGGCAGGAAAGGTACTCACCACTACAACTAACACTTTGCTTGCTTTCTGTATGAACACCAGCCACTTTTGAGTAACAACTAAGCAGTCTGCCACAGCAAACTGCCTTCTCAGCTCATGTTTGTTGCTCTGCTAGGGCAGAACCCGATTTCTTCCATATCACAAGCAAGAGCTGGAATGGAAATACTTTTTTAGCTTTGCTCCTTTGCATGCTGTTGTCATGCTGATTGTCTTGACAAGGGTTGCATGAAGAGGAGCTTTGTTCGACACGGTACTGAATGTGTTTCCTGTCCGTTTTGATCTGATGCTTGGAGCTTAAAAAATGTGCCAGTTATCTGTGAGGCAGTAAACTTATTAGCTTTTTGTGTTTTGGCCTTTTCCTCTGTTGAAAGTCGTTGTTTGTGTTTCGTGTCACACTTGTGGTTTTGCATGTCTCAGTGAAAAAAAATGAAAAACACATCCAACTATTTTCTTCAGCACACCATACAATTTTCAACAGCAGAGAATAAAAACTTGCTTGAGATGGTCTGTCTGTGATGTTTTATAAGTTTTTACTGGAATGAGCTGTTTTTGAAAAAAAAGCGTTTTTGTTTGGTGGTCAGAGAGGCTATGTGAGAATCTGCTCTGCATTAAAACATGCAAAACCATCTTAAATTGGTGTTTGATTTTTCTGTTTATTTATATTATTTACCTCCTGTATTCAACATCTTTTCATTGATACTAAACTCCTTCTCTCTGTTCTCCAGTTTCTTTATCACGCCTGGATCACAGACCCCAAAGCTGCCCTGAGGGCGCGAGGCAAAGAGAAACGCAAATTTTGGAAAAAATACACCAGAGGAGTCAGACGCAGAAAAACAAAAAAAGATGGTTAGCAGGTTTTGTGGATATAAATACTCAAACTTGAATACAATTTTAAAAGTGGACGTTCTTTTCTCATTTTTTTAACCACACTGAGGTGTGTCTGCTGTACTCCAGCAGGTCATGTGGCCATCGAGGTTGGAGAGCTCTCAGATGGGCAAGAAAAAGGAGAGAACAAGAAGTCTGGTGGTCCAGGTCGGTTTCTATAGTTATTTCTACAGTTATTATGATTTATTCAGATTTTTTCTATTTATTGTTATTGTTATTTATTATTTTATGTTTTAAGCATCATATTATAAAGCTATAGAAGGTACAAAGAAATTCACACACTAAGTTATTATATGGCTTTCTAATTTATTTATTTTTTTTACTTATTTAAGCATTTCCACTGCAGGAACTTTTCCCCTGTGACAAGTTGTGTGTTTCCGACACAGGGACCAGGGTTTAACTAAAGTCCATAGAACATGATTCTACCTACTAAAAACTCTCTAAAAGTGCAGGAATTTGCAGCTTTATTCAAAAAAACATTTTAAAAAGTCTGCAGCTACATTTTTGTTCGTCGTGCTCAAAAACATTACTCATGACAGATGAGCTGATCTCTAAAAGTTCCAGTTACTTTGGGTAGAATGGCAGATTTAGACGCCATAGTTTTACAGTCATGTCTAAATTGAATTCTGGTGTGATTAGAGAAAGTAGGACACGCTAGCACAACTGATTTCTTTCTTCGCTCTTGTGAAAAGCTTTGGTGGTCATTCCTTCTACATACAGATCAGGAGGGTGATCAGTGTTTTGAAATTGTAATATAATGTAATAACTTTTGTGTCCTTTGCCCTCCCACAGACAACATCATCAAGCGAGTGTTCAACATCATAAAGTTCACCTTGGTGCTCTTCCAGACGACAGTGGAGAGCTTCACCAAGTGGATGAACGATATGTGCAGGGAGTACATTGACATCTCCACTGTGCTGAAAATAGAGCGCTGCATGCTCACCAGAGAAGTCAAAAAGGTACCAACCTCTGCACTGACTCCTGACATGTGGAAGAAGAGTTTAAAAAGCAGTTTTTAAAGGTGTAAGAGTTATGTAATTAAGAAGTATATAAGAATTGGCCACCAGCTGAATTCAAACTTAAAACAAATAGTGGTCAGGTTTTCACGAGAGTTTTGTCATTAGCTCAGATAGCTGTGTGCCTCCGGGTCTGGAACTTGAACACATGGGAAGTGTTGATGTTTACAGGACCAGCACAGGAGCTTAACGTGGACCACGATGGGCTGGGGCTTCAGTAGATACCTTTGCAACACAAATCATAGATGTCCTTGCGACAAAACTGTTATTTCTTCACATTATGTTGATCATTTCTGCTAACTGGCATACATATAAGCGCACAAACTAATGATTAACTCCTCTCTGCCTGCCAGGGTAACGTGCCGTCCAGAGAGAGCATCCACATCTACTACCAGAAGGCCATGAGGCTCAACATGTCCAGGCAGGCCAGTATGGATCAGCTAAACGAGGATGACTTGGCCTCGGGCTCCAGCCGGGTCCGCAGAACACGAGGAAACTACCGCATGGAGAGCCAGGACTCCACAGCCTCAAGAGACAGCATATCCAGGTACGCAATGCAACATGGGAGACCAAATCCACGAGTCCAAATCATGAAATATTTTGGAGAGAGTGACATCAATAAAGTCTAGTTTCAAGACATCATGACACCCATAGAGTTAGAATATTGAAATAAATGTTGTCCTTTGTGTGAACTGACCCTTTAACGTGGCAGCCATCGATAGTAGTGAGGTAATCATGTGTTAGCATCTCACAATCATCACTTTGAAACATTTCATTCTCATTCTTTTCTGTGTCTCATGTTTTTTTTTTTTTATGAGATAAATGAGAACCTCATTTTCCTTCCTGTTTTATACATTCATTTTTTGTACAATTAATGTATTACACAGCAAAGGGGGAATCTCCTGTCTGTGTATCCTAACATAGATCCCATCTCATCCTTCTCATCACTGATCATTGCGTCTGTCACTCTCACCACCTCTCAGTGCCTTCACCGAGGCAACCACACTGTTTTCTCGCCAGTCCACCCTGGAAGACCTCGATGGCATGCCAGAGTGCATTTCCAACATTCCCAAAACCAGTGAGCGCGCCAGGCCCAAGCTGCGTAAGATGTACGGCCTGGACCAGTCCAATTCATCCATGGACAGTGGCAGCAGCTTCATGTCCAGGTGCCTGGCCTCTGCATCATCATGTACACCCATCCCATCTCCTGACTCCATTTAAAAAAAAAAAGAAAAATCATATGTCTGCAGATTCTTTTTTCGTTGATTTTCAGCTGAACCATTGTATGACTCTCCTACAACCCTTTTCTTTATCACATCCTGTCAAAAAAAATCAAAGATTCCCAGAAGAATGCATGTCCTTATTTCATTTTGAATTCCAAGGTTTTAAGATACATTTTATAGTGAATATATGCTCCTCCTTAGCAATTACCTTTCAGTTATTAAGAGTTATATACAGCACCTTTCTTGTTTCAGTGTTCACTGAGTCATACTGGATCTTACATACTTGAATGTATTGGGTAACACTTTACTTTAAAGTCAGTATTCCGCATTAACAAACAGTATATGAACATCTGATGAATGGCAAACATCTTGCAATAAAGTTGTAAGCGGATCTAAATGTTTATTAATGTATTTGTAAACGAGTGTAACACAGTAACTATATAAAATGTCCACAAAGGAGAAGTTTGACTTATCGACAAATGAATAAACATTTTAAAATGTGAATACAAATCAAAACTTTGGTTGGGATTGGGGATGCAGCAATTAACCGATTTCACCCTTAAACGTTGGTTTTGTAAGGTTCACTAAGTGTTGCAGTTCTCATTTTCAAAATAGTAACTTTATGGTACATTATTTTTCTATCAACAAAGGCCACGACAAATATTTTTTGCACTTCAGATTGGGCTGCTGAATTATTTCTGTTTCGAAAAGAAGCAGCTGTTAAAAAACAAATAGATCTTGTGGAGACAAAGTATAAAGCTTTTAATTCTGCTGTAAGCTTTGTAGTCATTTTAGCTGACTTTTTAAAAAAAAGTTAGCATCCCCCTACCTCCTCTCTACGTCCCCACAGCAAACAGGAAGATCAGATAGGACCGCCTCTTCTCTGTCCTGATTGGATAAAGTAGGCAGGGATACCAGATTATTGATTTTCCTCTGTTTCTGCATGAGCAGGGGGAGGAGAGACTTGGGTTACAGACCAGACACTCTATGATAGTAATTACTGTTGGAATAAAGAGCTATTTAACACTTCATTTAATGAAACTATATTACTTACAGCAGCTTTAAAAATGATTTTATACATCCGTGAATCGGAATTATTCCACAGACTATAATCGTACCATCAATATTTAGAATGGTCATTCTTAGTTGGTCCATTATGACAAATATACCAATGCATATTAGTACAACAGGTACCCTGAGAAAGGCATGTGTGCAGATTTGATTCTGTATGGATCACGAGACAGAAATCCAGTTTGGTTTCATGAAAGTTGCAAACACAAATTCAGACAATGCTTGTTTTGTTTTCTTTTGCCCTCGCAGTGAAGCGACCCAGTGCATCACACTCTACTCCAGACAGGGCACCACAGACACCATAGAGGAAGTGGACGATGAGCAGGACCAAGGGGAGGACAGGCCGCAGGCTCCCTGGGAGTCTCAACAGCTGGAGGAGAGTCAAGAGGTCGAGGGCGGTCTATGGTTTGATGTAGATCCCAGGGAGAGAGAGGAGCAGCAGGAGGAGGAGCAGCAGGAGGAGGAGGAGCAGCAGGAGGAGGAGGAGCAGCAGGAGGAGGAGGAGAAGG
>CAEMYA010000024.1:9109466-9172641 GCA_903131615.1 Diplodus sargus
GGAGGAGGAGGAGGAGGAGGAGGAGGAGAGACAGGAGGGACTTGAAGGACTAGAAGGAATGGAGGGTGAGGATGCAGAAGATGAACCAAGGGACCAGGACAGCAAAGAGAGAGAAGAGGCTCCCTGGGAGTCCTTTGGCCCAGATGAGGGCCCCTCACTCAGGGTGGAGGACACGGAGTCTGCTCCCTCGGCCCAGGAGAAGGATTTCATCACTGAAAGTGAGGACGGGGGAGAACAGCAGGACTTCATGCAGACAGAGGGGCGAGTAGGGTTCCTCTACACTCCTGATACAGACGCCTCTAAAACATCTGACGCTGACGTGCCTCCCAGCTACAGCAAGGCGGTCAGCTTTGACCGTCTGGAAGTAAGCGATGACGAGAGTGACATGGACAACAGGAAGAGACGTATGATGATGACCTCTGACAGCCGCTCGGACAGCAGGTCAGACATCATGTTGCCCTCTTTCACCACTGAGCTAACCGCCAGCGACCTGCTGCTCAACAAGTAAGTTCAAAAAAGCACCTACTTCATCCTTAAAGCTGAATGTTTATATAGTCCAAAGGTTGAGGTATTGACTTTTTTTTAGTATTTCCCAACTGTTTCTTGGATGTATTGAATAATGTACTTAAGCAAGTATGGATCAGGGATCATCACACGTTTTTTTAAAAACACACGAGTTGATACCATACACCATTGTATTTATCTTCTCTTTAATGTTTTAGAGTCTAAAAAAATAACAACAAACACATTAATCCCTCTGTGTCCGCCCAGGATGTTTTACGACGAAGAGCTGGATCAGTCAGACAAATTCTACCGAAGGCAGCCACTGATCCTCCAGCTCTGCTACGCCCTCTACAACATGCTGGTGGCCCACTCAGAGACGGTGTGCTACCTGGTCATCATCATCAACCACATGGTGTCGGCCTCATGCGCCACCCTGGTCCTTCCCATCACCATCTTCCTCTGGGCCATGCTGTCAGTGCCCCGGCCCAGCAAGCGCTACTGGATGACTGCCATTATCTATACCGAGGTACAGTCAGATACGAAGGCGTGACTTCCAAAACATCTACCGTAAAGCCACATCAAGGTTTCTTTTGTGTTCTATTTGAATCACTTTTAGATAAAAAACATCCATCAAGGATGAGTGTAACGTTGAATCTGTTGATTCATCTTTTGTTTTAATGCACAGATAAGAGATTGAAGAGAGTTGATTCTCATAGAAACGTCTCTTCTGATTCACTGCGGAGTCAAAGACAGCTGATAGCTTCACTGACATCCATTTTATTTTCCCTCCAGGTCACCATTGTTGTCAAGTACTTCTTCCAGTTTGGCTTCTTCCCTTTCAACCAGAACCAGAAGATAGATAAGAATAAACCATATCACCCTCCTAACATCATTGGTGTGGAGAAGAAGGAAGGTTACGTCCACTACGACCTTGTCCAGCTTCTGGCTCTCTTCTTCCACAGATCTATTCTGAAGGTACCTGCAAACAGAACGTTCAGACAATGTTAACCTGAATGTGTGCGTCATATTAAAGGATACTATTGTGCCAGTCTATATATTCCTACTGTAAACAAGTTCCAAGAAAAGAAAAAAGACAGATTGTACTGATAAAAAGTTACAACAGTTCTGTGGCTTAACATAACATTTCTATACTGTGCCGTCTTGTTGTTGTTTTATGTCTTTTTTTTGTTTCTGTTTCTAGCTGTTGGTGTCTCTGTCTGTCTTGTGTGCCTCTTTGTGCTCCTTTTGATTCTGTTTTAGCTTGTTTCGAATCTGTCTGTGGTCAGATTGTGTCTCTTGTAGTTGTTTTGTGTGTCTTTGTTTACAGCAAACGGAAAACCAAAACAGGAAAAGTTGCAAAACGCAAAGACGATAAACACTTCACATATTGATTTTGTGTCTGTGGTGCAGAGGAAGAAACTCAACACTGCTGGCTGATATCCTGCAATGCTAATCAACAAATGACGAAGTGCACTGCTCGTCCTCTATGTGACAAATGATGTGACTGTGATTGTGTGGGATGCATTGTGAAATGTTTGTATGCAGTACTTTTGGGCGTGAAATATGACACGTTCTTTACTCAATCACTGCCTTTTTTTTTTCCGTCTTCAGTGCCACGGTCTATGGGACGAAGACGACCCCAAAGAAAAGAGAGCGCAGTCTCGTCAGAGTGAGTCAGAGGACGAGACGAAAGGCAAGGAGGAGAGCGATAAGGAGTCTGAGCCCGCCTCCTCTCGCTCCTCGATGATCAGCGAGAGGAGAGGCTCCAATCAGACCTTAAGATCTATAAACTTCGGGACCTCCATTGAATCAGGACACATCCAGATGCACTACCCACAGCAGCAGACCTACCAGCGTCGCAAGAGCTCCAGCGGAGGCTCGCTCATTTCTCGGCCATCGCTCCACTCCTCTGCAAGGTCCAAGAGAGGTGAAGATTCTTTTTATCGTCTGTTTCCTACTTCTGACAAGACCGCTGTTTCTAAGTACAAGTCTGAGAAGGAAAAGTTAAAAAAGGACACAATTCCCTTAAAACAAAGCCCTGAAGGAAGGGCATGCAACTGAGAATTTATTGTTATTATTTAATATCAGGAAGATTTTGGATGAAGCACAAGTGGCTTTAAAAAAAAAAGAAGCTTTTGCGCCGCCTTATCTCCCGCTCCACTCACTCCATTGATGCTAAATCAAAATACAAAGCAGAATTTTTTCTCTTTTGAGTGTGCCGTGTGCGATATGAGTGGAGCACAAATCATCACTGGGCTTGGCTAACATTACTTTGAAATTGATTCAGAATCTCAATACAAATTACATTGCATGTTTTGTAATTAGTAACATGACCCATTGGATTACAAAAAAAATGTGATCTAATTAAGTAACCCTGTCCCAGATACTTTTGGAGTACCTCTAACTCAAACATTGGATATGTTGCAAAAAAAGTTTAACTATTTAGCGTTTACAGTTTGTCGGATCAAGTTAACCTTAATAAAAACATTACAGGCACAAACTACATGTTTATTTTGTGTTAGTTTTTGTTGGAGGATTTGGCTCTTGTATATGAAGCTTAATTATCCATAAATAATCAGAGAAAGACAAAATAGTTATGGACTTGGAAACTCCAGTGTCAAAGGTGGTGCTGCTGATGAAGACCGGTAAATATATTTATAAGTCCGCCACAAAGGAAACCTTGTATGTCAGATGCACTTCTCATAAAAAAAGGAATGTCATTACACATTCTTTCAACTGTAAAATGGGCTCATTATAGTTACTTATTTTTGGAATATGATTGCATAGTCTTGATGACATTTAATCAGTGACTACCCAACCCTGTGTGTCACAAAAAACTCAATTTCCTGTGGTGACGAGCTCTCGACTCTTGGATTTGATCTATTTGTTTGTGGATCTCAACGACTGTTCATGGTTCATTTACGACTCGAAATGTAAATTGTTTCCGCAGGAAGTACCGCTTCCAAAAACAGCAGCTGCAAGGAGGGCAGCGAGGCCAGCGTCCAACAGAAGACCCGCAAACAGATGATCATGGAGAAGCTGAGGGAGCAACTCTACAAAGGAAGAGCTTTCATCATTAAGCGGTACAATGAAGCATAACTGAGTCATAAAAGTTGAGGTAGCCGGGTTTTTATGTCTGTTAATCTCCACCCACGGCTGCTTACCGACTGTAATTATACAACAAAGTGTGTAACTTTATGAGGGCATTGATGAGAACTGTGCTTGGCAATTATTGTAGACCAATAATGGATGATGCACAGTGGAAAATCATATCAATGATACAGCAGCTAAAACCTTTCAAAGGTCTAAGTTTAGACCTCTAATTACAGCGTTCCCGTTCAGACAGACAGTGTAATTCTTTGTAAGTGCTGTTATTGTTATTGTTCTAAATTTAATCAGAGTGGAACAAGTGGTTTCTGAGATATTGCATTTAGAGCTGTGACTGAAACCCACAGAGAGGATATTTTAATTATTTATTTCTCAAATTAAGACGGTGTCTGACAACTCACATATGTTTATATAACCATCAAATCATCATTGTGATTAGATGGCTGTCTTATCAATAAAGCCATACAAAGGCCAAAAAAAATAAATAAATAAATAAAAAAATCTTGAAGGTAGAATCAGTAGGATGTGTCCCAAGCTGTTCCTAAATGCACCATAAAGATAGCTGATGTAGGGAGGAAAAGTAAAAGGTTGTCAGAAAAAAGAAATCCTCAAATAAAGTACCTGAAAAATCTACTGAAGTATAGTAACAGTCTTTTTTCCTTCTTTACTTCCCACATCTGTGTGAATACTTTTCATTAAGGTTGCGAACGAAAAGTTCTGGACAAACAGAATATGGCAGAAAAGAGAAATATATGCTTTAAAATCCTAATTAAACTAAATAACATTATTAAAAAAATGTCTACACTGCAATAAATGCCATTATAAGGAGTTGTAAAATGCTTATTTCTTGCTGATTGTGTCTCATATTAAGTGTTCCGAAATATTTGGATTCAAGATAAACTAATATAATTGGTAAGGTTTTGAGTTTTCTGAAGTGTGATACAATATTTAATCCTTAAAGTAACAGTTCAGCTGATAATGAAAATTCCTTCATTGTCGACTCACCTCAAAGCAGGTGAAAAGCCGGGTTCAGTTTTGTCGTCCACAAAACATTTCTGGAGCTTCACAACAAAACAGTGCTGCAGCATTGTTCTCAACAACTGCAGTAGATGGGGAATAAATACATCCCACGTTGATTTGAAAAAAGAAATTATTTGCACCCATCTAAAGCCAAAATCAAAGTGGAGGTTCTAGGCAGAGGAACTCTAAAGGGCAAATCTGTGGATACATTTTACAGTATGTTTAATTTGTTGAGGATGACATTAAAAGTCCCACCTAGACCATCTTGTATGAACATTGTCTCTTTATTTCTCTGCAGGTTCATGGAGATCTACCTTCCTATGAAGCAGTTCTTCCATAACTTGATCCATCCAGAGTACAGCGCAGTCACAGACGTCTACGTGATGATGTTCCTCGCCGACACGGTCGACTTCATCATCATTGTGTTTGGATTCTGGGCGTTTGGTGTAGGTTTTAACATTTAATATTACATTAAAGTGATTCCTTTCTCCTGAAACAATCGACAAAATCGTCCGACGTCTGACAGCATTTATGCATTGCCCCTTCTAGAAACACTCAGCGGCAGACATCACGTCGTCTCTGTCGGAGGATCAGGTGCCGGGACCTTTCCTGGTCATGGTTCTGATCCAGTTTGGGAGCATGGTGGTGGACCGGGCCCTCTACCTCAGGAAGTCCGTCATGGGAAAAGTCATTTTCCAGGTCATCCTGCTCTTTGGCATCCACTTCTGGATGTTCTTTATCCTGCCGGGAGTCACGGAAAAGTAAGAAGCTTAACTCAAGCTAACTTCACTTTGAATATGTCTAGCATTTATTCTGAAGTCTCTTGATTCATTTGATTAAAGATTAAAATCACCTTCCTCTTCTTTCTGTCGCTATTCGAACAAAGATGTTTAAAAAAAATGTTCTGCATAAGTTTTAGATTATTGTTTTAAGGCTGAAATGCATTAGTTCAGTCCTGCTGTACTTTTTAGACAAGTTATTTTGGTTGAGAATCTTTAAAGAATCTGAATACTTGAGCTTGTGATTGTTATTTGTGTTGTCTCCATACATTTTACAAACCTCTCTCTTTCCCCCCCGTAGGCGTTTCAGCGAGAACATCGTCGCTCAGATGTGGTATTTTGTCAAGTGCATCTACTTCGGCCTGTCAGCCTATCAGATCCGCTGTGGTTACCCCACCCGTGTATTGGGAAACTTCCTCACCAAGAGCTACAATTATGTCAACCTCTTCCTGTTCCAAGGGTGAGTTACGCTGGGGGAGTATCATTTGTTGCAGCTGGGCAAACAGGTCCAAGGCTCAGGTCGCGTCGGGGATGACAACCAGCTGCTGTGGCAAGAATGGAAGGAGACAGAGAAGATCACACCTGGAGATATTTGTTTCAAAAAATGTGATAACAACAGAGGACAAATACTCTGTAGCTGTACTTGAGTAGATTTCTCAGGTATCTGTACTTCACTTGAGTATTTACTTTTTCTGACAACTTTTTACACCATTGCGTACATTTTAATACAAACATCTGTGCATCACATCACAAGACTGATTTCAGCCTATCAATGCACATCACGCTCACTAGATTTAGCAGAGGAAACGCCAGAGGGAAAAAAAACCTTATAAGACAGAAACAGACAAAGAAGGAGACATTTGTAAAGCAACTTTTCCAGCTTCTCGATTGTGAAAAACTGCTAAGTTTCTCTGTTACAGCAATGACCAAAAATGTGAGCTAAAGCCATAGAATGACTAAAGACTGAATAAATTAATGAATCCGATTGTTTCCAGCTTCTTACATACTTTGCCAGAATAACTAAGACTTGTCCGTTGTTTCTAGTTTCCGCCTGGTGCCGTTCCTGACAGAGTTGCGGGCCGTGATGGACTGGGTTTGGACCGACACCTCGCTGTCTCTGTCCAGCTGGATCTGTGTGGAGGACATCTACGCTCACATCTTTATCCTCAAATGCTGGAGAGAGTCTGAGAAGGTGTCTATCATCGTCCTGTCAGTTTAGTTTTCAGAACCTGTCATGCTGGAATTCATGCTGAAATTTACTTCTGTTATTTGTTGAAGTAGAAATGTGAAGATTAATCTCAGATTTGCACTGACTTGGTGATGGCTGGGCTCTCACTCTAACTAAGATGTATTGGGTCTGTAGAGACCTCTTTTCTCAAAGGTGCACCAAAATATTGTTATTCTGTGTCTCACTCTTGCAGTCTTTCCCAGGTCAGACCACAAGTTCCTCCTGTCCAAACAACAGAACAGACAACTCTTATTTTGCCCTGCATGCTGGTCAAATAATCCATCACACTGTCTTTTTTTTATCTCAACCCTCTGTAGAGGTATCCCCAGCCGCGAGGCCAGAAGAAGAAGAAGGTGGTGAAATACGGGATGGGAGGGATGATTATAGTCCTTCTGATCTGTATCGTCTGGTTCCCGCTGCTCTTCATGTCCCTCATTAAGTCTGTTGCCGGAGTCGTCAACAAACCGCTGGATGTTTCGTTTAAAATCACTCTGGCTGGCTTCCAGGTGTGGACGTAGTTTCTGTTATTGAATCATATGAGCCAAAACAAACTTGCCAAGAAACAAAGACCAGACAGAAATAACAAGAGACCAAAGAGACACTCTGCCCAAAGCCAGATCCTTTCAAATGTAATGAAATCCTGCCTCCTCTCGATGAAATAATTCATTGATTCATTGATTCATTCACAAGTCTTTATATAAATGTGTTGATCTGGCTCTTTTTGATCAGTTTGTGTGATTATTGATGGTAACATCTGAAAAGAGTTTGAGGTTCTGTGAGTTTTATGGCTGTTGGCGGAGATTCAGTGCAAAAAAACAAAAATATAGATTGTTTAAAATAATTTACACAGACATTTTAAGTGTGTACAGCTTTAACACAGGGCTGGGCAACGTCTCTGTGTTTATCGGTTTATTTTTTCATCTGGTGAAACAGATGAAGAAAAAAAGAATTTCCTTTTTTCATAGTTTAAAAAATAATATCAAAGAACATAGCAAAGCTGACCAATCAGAGGAGACTGGGTATTTGGGAGGGGGGGCCTTAAAGAGACAGGAACTAAAACAGAGATGGGGGGAAAACGGTGCTGGAGCACCAAACAGTCTGAGATAACTGATGTGTTTTTGAGCATTAAACAATGTAAACCTATTCTAGTATAGTAACCAAAAATACATTTCTGAACCTGAAAGTGAGCCCTACCTTGACAAGACTTTTGCTGTTTTCCCAAAAAATCTCTTATTCTCACAGCCCATCTTCACCATGAGCGCTCAGCAGGATCAACTGAAGAATGTGACAGATACAGATTTTCGCACTTTTATGGAGACATATAAAAGAAACGATGTAAGTACATGAAATACAAAGATATTATATCAGTTGTTGTGTTTGAAATGTTGGATAGTGCACCGTATTCAGACGGTGTCCTTCATGTTCCTCTGACATCACGCTCAGGGTGGGAAGCTCATGTCGTCCTGCTGTGTTCTGGGGCGTGACTTAAACATTTCTTGAATGTAACTCTATAACTTTACCTCATTAAAGGTGGTTTTGATAACACTCAGCCAATAACTGTGGCATTCCATCTTAGCCCGGCCATTGCATTCACATCATAATATTGCCATTGTTTTTCCACAAACTGGCAACCACAAGACTGTCAGACTTCTTACACAGACCTAAACAATACAATACAATAGTGAAATCATTCTCACTTGCAAACATTTTAAAGTTATTAATTCAGAATCTCGATAATGTTTTAAAGGAAAAGAGATCATTTTATTGTGCACCTTTCCACAAACTCTGAATATGTTAATTTATTTTTCTTAAATGATTTGTCCACATAAAAGTGTGCGAGGTTCTTTTGATTTGGAAAACAACCTGAGCTTTAGCCCTGCCCCCGCTCTACAGTAGCTGGAATGTACCTGCAGTTTTTGAAAGTAGGGAAGCACACCTGACTTCTTCTGAATACAGCTCGTCTCCCAGCAAGCACTGCTATGTTAACGAGGTGGAATGCTCCACTGCACAAGTTGACGTGATTGTTTGGCACATTGCAGTTCTAAAGCAGAAAAGCTCAGTCATGGCGTTGACTGGTTATTTTGCTCATGACATGTCTTGTATGATATAAAGAAATAAAATTTGGACAGATTAACACGGTTAAAAACAATTTCTATAGGAGGAGTTTTTCCAAAATAATTTAGACTTCTTTAGATTACTCATTAATCCAAAATGTCTCAGTGAAATTCTGTCATGTTCTGTTCCTATTATGTGGTTTTGTCCCGTGGTTAGGAAGCCCTTCAGTGGCTGGAGGGCTACACGCATGAGGACCTGGTCGTTGCACAGCTGAAAGGCAACTCCAACTCTCTGTGGACCATCAGTCCTCCCAGCAGAAAAACACTGATAGAAATGTTAAATTCAACGGATGAATTCATCATCACTGTGTCCTGGTCTGTGCAAAGGTACGCAATAAGAAAATGTTGAAGAATGTCCTTCCTTCTTGTTCATTCACCATGTGTGCTTATATGTAACTACGTAACATTCAGTACTGGTGCTTATTTTAGAGAGGGGGGAGATAGTGATCTACTGTCAGTGGTAATCACAAAGTATAACAGAAAAGGGAATCATTTATTTATAACTCAATGTGGTTCGTACAGTTCAATATACATTGTTGTTAATGACCATAGATGATACCTGACCTCACATAACTTTTTCATGTTTTGATATCAGAAACTTAGCTCTCGGTGCCAAGGCTGAAACAGCATCTGGAAAACTGACGGAGAACCTTGAGGAAAGCACAAGGTCTGAACTCATCGGGCTCCTAAATGGAACTCGCACCGAATCAGTGTGAGTATATCAGCTGCTTATTCACTTCTGTACACCATGGGTGAGATGCATCAGTCACAGATAAGATACTCTATTGCTCTATGATATATTCATATCTAAGTATCTCTTTTTTCTAAATTGATTGTAATCTATTTTTATTTAATAACATTACACCTCCAAGGGAGGAGGCTGGACGATTAATATGAGAACTACAGTTAACAATACAAGAACCCAGACTATGTCTTCTAACTAAATTATACCGTTTCATCTTTTTCACTGTCATGGGGCAACATATTGAGAAACGAAAAAAACAACAACTGTATATCGCTGTAGTAACAACCTCTCTCTCTCTGCAGGATCCTACAGGAGATCTTCCCCCGTTATATCCGAGCCCCCAGTGATTCAGAGTCCAAGACTGTTGATCTCCTTAGTGAAGGTTAACATCTTTATCCCTGTATAGATAAGACTGACTGACATAATGTGTAGGTGCCACCTGATTTGGGCAAAGGAAGGGAAACTTTGGAGCCTCTTTTTCAAGAGAAAATTGTTGGTTTTATAATATTATGTTTTCATCATGTTTTCAATTTGTCTGTCTGTCCGTATCATTCATGTAAACGTGGCATCTCAGGAATGTCTTGAGAGAATTCCTTCAAATTTGGCACAAACGTCCCCTTGGACTGAAGGTGGAATTGACTAGAACTTGATCAGAGGTCAGAGGTCAAAGTCCTTGTGACCTTATAAAACTTACTTCCAAAAGGTTCAAAGGTCAGCTTTATTATGAAATCACTAATCTTGGATGTCCACCTTGAAACTGTCACGACTGAACAGATCTTCTGTGCAGTTGTAGCTTTTCGCTTCTTTGTTGGCAACTACAAGCTCCTTAGTTTTGCTGATTTGAGCTTTTGGTGATTGTTGTTGCACCATGCGATAAAGTAAATTATTCAGCGGCATCAAACATGTCTACACCGGGACAGCAAAATTGTACCAGAGACTCTCCTCTGGCCCACATTCTGCCTGCAATGAAATGCAATGATGATACTTTGGTGGTCTACTCCTGAACCCTGAGCCCCAAGCAGGCCACACCATGGCCAAATGTCAGCCAAGACAAGAGAACAGATTGGTAAGCCTTTCTTTTACAGTCCCCATTTATGCTAACACAAAAGTGTTACTAGGTAATTACCAATGGTAATAAGAAAATAAATACAATACCTAGTAACACATTTTTGTTACCATATATTTACTGGGTAAATAGCTAGGACTGTAGCTACCTGCTTATTACCATCAGTAATTACTATAATTTACCATATAGTTACCAGGTAAATACCCAGGTTTTTGTATTTTGTATTTACTTTCTTATTACCATTGGTAATTACTAGTAACACGTTTGTGTTACCATGAATTTACCAGGTAAATACCTGGTAAGTAGGGGACTGTAAAAGAAATGCTTACCAACAGATTAAACCAGAACTAGCCCAAATCTGGAGCAGATCACGCCAAATAGAGTAGAAATGATATTTATACACAAGCGACCTGCTTGTGGCTCAGATCTGGCAGTCAGTAGTGGACCGCCCAAGTGCCATCATTCCACGCAGTATTTAGGCCGGAGCAACATGACTGGTGTTGGCCACATCTCAGCCACAACAACTTTGCTATCAGGGTATTGTTCCATCTTGCTAAGAACGACTCTGTCATTACCTTTAAATGAGTGCGGAAACATGGGTTGAAACTCGAGTAGTTGGCAAAGGCATACAACCACCAGGTTGTAACCTTAAAGTTTTCAAAGTGGATTCATAATATTTTGTCTTCTCCACCTGTTCTGACTTTTTTTCTTCAAAATGAACAAAACTTTTCCATTTGCATTTTTTATTAGCCTTATGCTGATGTAATGACACAATTTATCCTCGTCTTTGTAGATGAAAAGAAATTGAACATCAGCTTGTTCTTGCGGCAAGCCGGGGAAAACGATCAGGTCCAGGAATGGTGGGCCGTCAATCAGACAGGGTTTGGCAAAATACCTACGAGGACCGACAAAACAAAGTATGACGCAGGACTGGATCTCTACGTATTCAGCGACCAAGTCAGCCCCCCCAGTCTGGGCTTTCTGGCTGGATATGGGTACGTAGCGATTGTCCGTCTGTGAGTCAGTCACGGAATGTTTAGTTTTCTTTCTAATTATTATTTTTTTTGCTTTGCAAAACAGCTCAGATTCTGTTGAAGCACCCAGTTGCCTCACAAGAGAAGAGCCTTTGTGTGCCATATACTCGGAGGAGCGCTAAAAAAATGAACATTCTATACACTGATGTCCTTTCTCTCTTTCCTGTGCAGGATCATGGGCCTGTACGCCTCCGTGGTTCTGGTCATCGGTAAGTTCGTGCGGGAGTTTTTCAGCGGCATTTCCCACACCATCATGTTCGAGGAGCTGCCCAACGTGGACCGCATCCTCAAGCTGTGCACCGACATCTTCCTGGTCCGAGAGACGGGGGAGCTGGACCTGGAGGAGGACATGTACTCCAAACTCATCTTCCTCTACCGCTCGCCAGAGACTATGATCAAGTGGACCAGAGAGAAAACTCAGTGAAAACTCGGCGAGGGGACGTTAACCAAAGCGTTTTCTGGGAGGAACCACTCACACAGAGAAAGTGGGTGGTCGCTCTGTCGGTGTGAGCACATTCACCTGCTGAGCATCTGAGGACCGACTGTCCTTTTCAACTGAGCTCTGATGGCAGTGATAAAGAGTTAGCTCCACACTCAAACACTTTTCTGACTTAGAAACTGGTATTTTATACTATTCACTGATGAAAAACAACAATTGCAGTCATGTTATTAACAACTGAGGACAACTTTGCTGGTGCTGTATTTATCTTGCTCAGTTTGGCATCCAGTGGACAAAAGAAGCAGCTGGTGTTCAGTTGGAGACGGAGAAGTCCTTAAAAAGAAAAGTGCTATCTTTAATATATAGGTAGGTTTTTAAACTCAGATTCCCAGAAGGCTCATTGCTTTTCATGCCTGCCTCTAGCATTTTCAGAGTCGCAAGATGGGCGAAGAGAAGCTCCACCTGAATGCAACGATAATCTTTAAGGGCTTCCAACCAACAAATAAGTGCACAATAATGACCACATGAGCACAATCTCGTATTTTCTCCAACTGGAACGCTTGGATCGACTGTGCAATATTGAGCTCTCATTCCTCCAGGTTTTCGAAGGATGCTGACTGAAAGAGAAGGCCTCTTCTGACAAAGAAATGGGAGCCTCACAGCGCAGAAAACGTGATCAGACACTTGCCTTATTTTGTTTTTATGAGAAGAACTGAAACTCTTATCAACTACATATCTTTCTCAGGAAGAGCTGTTTTCACAGCTACTCATCATACGAATTATATGTTACAATATGTAGGCTTTGATGGATCCATAAGAATGTGAGATTGTAGAAGAGATGAAAACTATTTAAATGGCATGAAAATTAATGTGGATATTGTTCAGGTGGACTGATACTGAGTATGTTTACTGCACAGAGAAACGGTTTGAGTCTGGATTAAGAAGGAACTGTTAAATTGCCAATCATCCATGTTTTGGAATCATCTACAGGTTGGCTAGAGTCGAGACCAGCAGAGGGCTGTTTCTGAATCAGGGTAACGTGCATTGGGTGGTTGACTCTTGCACATCCATTGTGAACCTCTCGCTGTTTTTAACATTTCACGCTCACGATGACTGTGGCGCCCACAGCTGTGCGTTCAAGGGAGCAACGAGCAGGCACAAGGATTCCTCACATGAAGGGCTGAAACACAAAGCCCTTTGGTCCAAACTATGCATTAAACGTCATTGTAGCATGATAGGAAAAACTTCATTATTGTCATGACTAATTTTCATTACAGTACATGTACATACAAGTTTAAGGGGAGAGGTCAGGGCGGTATGAAATGTGAAACTGTACCTGTATGTTAAGGCAGTGTGGTATGATAGGGGTCCAGAGATCTCCAAATAAAACATCTGGAAAGGTGTGGATGTCTTGCATTCAGCTGCTGTTTGCTTGTGGAAAAGGACGGCGAGTGAGCAGGCGGAGAGTCTGGGTGTTGTTCGACGGGAAACCAGCTGCAACTGACTGAACCTGGGACGCTCTGGTTTGAAGATGAACGTCGCCACAAACCACACCTGCTGCATCAACCCGACCCTATCAACTTGCATTTTATTTGTATTTTCCTACAATGTAATGCAATCATTATCCATTTTACCATCAGGTTCCTCTCTGTTTCTCTAACATTTTTAAAAATGTTATTTCAAGGTTTCTCAAGGTAGCAGACGGTCCACGTTGCTCAACTCTGCACCAGAGGGAGAGAGCATTAGCTCAGGGAGAGAGCATTAGCCTCATCAAAGATAAAGAGGTCTTAGGAAGCTACGCAGTCATTACATTTTGCCACAGACATCCGCAGCCGCTGTGAGTCTCACTGATGTGGAAAATCAGTCTGCTAACTTGTTTAAGAATATGTACAGAGACCAAAAAATGCCACACACTGGAAATGTTTATTGATGCATGTGCAAAGTTTGGAGATATGCTTTCGAGGAGTATCCAAGAAGTGGGCAACAACACAAATAATAAAAAAAAAATGTAAACAATCCCTTTATCAGCTTTAGTCATGTGGTATCAGAATCAATTGTGATTGGCATGTAATTTTTCTCAATAGTCTCCCGTTTACATTGTACGAGCAGTGAGCTAAATCACAAATACACAAATTCAGCATTGAGAAGGAAATCAATGGGCACAATGAACACACCACTGCATGATCCCTTTTTCATGTTTTAGGTTGGAAGACACAGCCATGATTATTTTTAAGTTTAAAGGTTGAAGATGACGCACACACCTCGAGGTAGAGGAACAAAACAGTCTATGATTGGCTACAAGCTGCGCCATCAGGAACTGTGCTGTTCTGTACATTTTTTTTAATAACTCCAATAAGGGCAAGTGCTGAGGACAATAGTGCCGATCACTTTTAAGCATTAATAATCACAATTTCATTGCTTTGATTTGCTGTTGTTCCAGACATGCATTAACAAACTGATTGCATATATTGTTCCAGTAACATTTTCAACAGGCCGCAGCCATGAATACTGAATAAATTAACTCTGTACAAATAAACACCTATACGTCGATCAACCCATTCCAGGATATTTAGAGTGTTTCTGATTTTAATATAACTATGGCAATCTGAAGACTCTACCCACAAACGATAACAGCAGAATTTACAGCTTCACAGACAAGAAATAATAGAACACTCACATACAACAGGCTTTCATACATTATTGAACATTAAAGATTTTTCATTACACTGAGGATCCACCTCGAACAAACACAAATTAAAAGGCTTCTTAAACGAACCGACTCTTCTGCAACACCACCTGTTAACTGTTTTAAAGTAGCTTTTTTCTTATTTTTCTTTTTTGCACAATAAAGATCAAACAGCCACACATCTGGGTTTCAGAGCTGACGGGGTCTGTCAAGGTTTTTAACTCGTACACAGAGGGGTGCAGTGGTGCAGTAGCAGATGGGTCGAGTCGGAGTCTGAAGGCTAACACAGCCCTCCCTCATAATCATCCTCCTCCTCGGCGGGAGCTGGGGCCCCGCTAGCGCCGCCTTGTGGAGCTGCTGCAGCCTTCTTCTTCTTTCCTCCCCCTCCAGGTACCCTCAGGGAAATAGCCAGCTTGGCATACTGTGAGGCAGAGAAAGAGAATGTTCTTAATCTGCTTACACAATGATCGATAGGGTCCTCCTGAACACATTTTCACTAGACATTAGAGGTTTTTGTTATATTAGAGAGATTTTTGTATCTCTTTTTTTGAACATGAGTTTGAAATCAGCTGAAACGAAGGTTTGATGTCAAAATCAACATTAAGGCCAAACTTGCTTGACCCTAACCTACAAAAACCCATCAGGATAAAGTACATTTATTAGTATTAGTCTTTCATCTTTTTGAAGAAGAGTTTGAAAATGTACATTACATTTGTCTGGGCATTAAACCAATGAACCATCGATCCATATAAATTCAGACACACTAGTTTGACCACCACGAGTCGCCAAAGAAGAAAAATATGTTTATATCCATAAACAAGTCATCATCTTAAAATGTACTCACAGATTTAGCATAACATAAGATCTCTAATAATAGTTGAACTGGATCCATTTCTCCTTCTCTCACCCCAGTTATCATTACAGCTGCTTTACCTAATGATTTTCAGGGAGCTTGCCGCTCTGCCTGTAACTTTAACCCTGTTCCGAGCAACAACCTTGAAAGTGAAGTTTTACAGAGAAAGAGCAGCTGTTCTTTCTACATATTTTTTCTAAGCTCAGCGTGAAATTTGACTGTGCGGAAATGGAAAAGGTCAAAGCTTACCTTCCTAATCTGATATTCAAAATTATGTTAACATCAACATAGAAGCCCATTTAGACACCAAATACAACGATAGATAAAATTAAAGCCATCAGGAGAGTAAAACCTGTCAAAGCTCATCAGATGGTGTTGTCCGAAACGACGAGCTAAATTACAGAGCACAGTGAATGTTTCCCACTTCCTCCTATGAGGTTTAAACTCAACTTTAGCAAGGTTTTTCTCCACCAAACTTTAATTAACTATTTCATGCTAAAAAGAAAAAAAAAGAAACAAAGCCTTCATAGAATTTAATGAGCTCTCTAAAGATTTATTATTTATAAATAATAAATAAGAACATGTTTTCCCTGTTGTTTTGATGTGTTATAAAACAAATATGCCAACACAGCTCACTCAAAGGAGTCCAATTCAGCAGACCATTCATAAATAACAGTCAGCACTGTCATAGCAAACAAATATGGCTTTAAATAAAATAATAAATGTCTTTATTGTGGCTGGAGGTAAACTAACAAATCAAACTGAGGCCAAAACACTGAGATACCGTTGGCTAAATAAGAAATATAAAAGGCACACAACACATTTCTTTGTAATAATATGTCAGATTACTCACATCATTGTCCATGTACTTCAGCAAAGGTGAGTTGCACACGCGGTACACCTGGTCCTCGTCCTGCTCGTCGTAGCCCTGCAGTAGCGTCTCCATGGCAACGCAATCTTCGCTTCCGCTGTAGCCGGGCAGACTGGTGGAGAACAAGCAGCACTTCATGTGATGATCCTCAGATTAAGTGTTAAAACCACGAGGTAATAATGTCGACATCAGTTTCTCGTAGCTCCAGCGGGACACAGAATACAGAAATGAAACATACCTGTAACTTTCTCTGACACATTTATCAGCTGCTACGTAGTCCCCTCTGTGGAGATGGATCAGCACTTGAGCAGTAGTTTTCTAAAGAGGGAAAAGCACGGACCAATACGTAAAGTTAAACAACAACATTTCAGCCTCAACTTATCATTCTGAGGTAAACACTGATCCACCATCGGCCTATAAATTGGTTTGCTTTTAGTATGCTTTTTAGCTTGCCAGGGGGATAAAATTTTCCCAGAAAAATGTAGTACTAATAAGGCACAAAGGAAGCACATCTGCCATTGCGTCACCAAAACAGGAAGTCACTGTTTTCCCTCGAATAACTGTGGAAACTATAAATAAAGAATGTGAAGAGAGCGAGTGTAGCAGACAGGCATTAACTTGATGGAGAGCGACGGTGTCTGTTCCCCTATTGATACGTGTTTCTCCTTGCCACCTTGACTTGAGACGGCTCAACGACAGCAAAACATCAAAGTAACCCACCTTGAAGCACATGGGGAAGTTTTCAATTTCCTTGTACATGTTCTTCTCTTTCTGCAGAGCGACTGCTGCTTCATCCAACCTGGATGAAAAGGTGAGAACAGAGTGAAGTGAGGAAAGATGAAGAGCATGTACGGAAGTTTAGCATTCATCAGTAGAAACAAATAAACAGCTTCCCTTTACCTTTTTAACCTGACCAGAAGTCTGGAGGCTTTCCCCAGCAGTTCAACTGCCTGACGCAGACGATCCTCATTCTATAGAGAGAAAAACACGAACATACATACAGTAATTGAACAGAGATACAGTCAACAATCGGCATCAGTTGAATGATTCATTCGGCTTTTGATGGAAGCAAAATTTCACCTCAAACACGCCAGCTGCCTTCTGATACAGGTCCACAGCTTTCTCAAGGTTTATAGGCTCTATCAGTCTGGGAATAAAAAAACATTTTTTGTGGATTCAGGAAGAAAAGTCTGCCTTTTGTGGTCCCTGCGGTAATTTTGCAGTGCAATTTTTTCATATCTCCATATCAATATGCGCTATGATTAACAGATGTGATCTGAGGAACGTCAGTCTCAACTGAGGTCAAGGAGTAAGGTGGTATTTTTACTTTCCAGCGCGGTCCAGAGCCATGGCAGCAGTGTCAGGAGTCCCATTCTCCATGTACATCATACAGGCTTTCTCTATGTACTGAATGGCCTCTGGCATCTTCTTTTGTTCCTGTTGCAGAGCAAACACAAAGAAATGTCAGGACTCCGCTGCAGACATTTACCTGCATCTGCCCATTAATAAGCTTGATGGCAGGCACGCTCACCTTCATCATCATACCAGCCTGTTCAATAGCCCTGAGGAAGAGGAGGAGAGCATGAGCAAAACAAGTGGTTTTTATGTGTGCTGCTGGTTTATTACAGGGGTTATAACATAAGATACTTACTTTGCAGCATGAAAAAGCCTGGAGGACACGTTAAGGAAATTACAAAGCAGAGTCAAATCACAGCAGTGTCATGTCATACACCTCTGGACAGAACAGAGAGGATACGTCTTGTTTTCTGTGTGATATTCAGCTTCCTTCAGGTAAGCATCCTTTGCTTGGTCATACTGCTTGGCATTCTTGAAGCACACAGCTAAAAACAGGACATAGGCAGTTAGGAATATCTGTAAAAGCATCATTTTTTTAAGGGGCTATACTGATGTTTAGGTTACCTGCTTTGGCGTATTCTGACGCAGCACTGTCAAAATCGGGCTTCCACTTTGTCAGACTTGTCTTTAAGCTACAAAAACATGATGACAAGCAAATTATACACGGCTTAAGCTAACAGAATCAGCTACATTAGTGCATGACAGTTACAGAGCAAGACAACACGATAGCTCGATTATTGTCTATTGAATCAACCTATAGTTAGCTGAGGATAAGAACACACTGTCCATTTATGTCGCATAACCTCTGATGAAAAAAAATCAACAGTGGCCTTTACAGCTAACAAGCTAACATCCAATAGTAAAACAAACTGTTTCACGAGCAGGAATCAAACGTCATTTTTTTTACGTCACTCACCATTTTTCCGCTTTAGCTATGTGCTCGTGAGCTTCGTTTATCTTCTGAGCAGCCATACTGTTAATTAGGCGATGAGGTACAACGAATTTGTTGTAGATAAATAGCTGCGGACGCTGCTTCGTCGATGTTTGGATTAGCAGGAACTCCTCCTCGGGCGCTACGTCATCCAATGTCGCAGGTTACGGATGCCGCCGTGGACCAAAAACCCCTGCAATGCGATAAACTGGCCTCCAGTGAGATGGAGTGGGAAGCTGAGCCTTTGCAGTGATTTGAGATTTGGACTTTTATGACTCTTACTTTACCCAACTTATTTACATATTGTAGGTAACACTATCACAACCGACATTAATTAATGCTACATTTATAGTTATTATACTTAAGTAAATAGTTATTAAACTGTTAAAAATAATTGAACTACTTAACATGCCTTTTATTAAGCAGTTATAAAGGTGTATAAACATCACTTGCAGCTTTAACTTCACAATATTTATTCATCAATTACAATTAATTAAATGATACTGGATTTGATATCGATACCAAAATTAGGGAGTAAAAAGCTCCAACATCAACATTTTGGCTAATAATCCTATATGAGCGAAATATATATGCAATTTTCCCACAAATGTAGTAAGCAAACACTGGTGTGAAATGGAGGCAGGGTATTATTCAGTTAAACAAAATATTTTTCTGCATTATGAGCAGTAAATAAAAAGTTATATGTCAGCACATCACGTTTACAATATAAGTCATATTTTTTTAAAAGGCCAAAATCGGCTGGTAAATTTGTTGGGTTCTACAAAGTCTGATACAGTCTGATAAACATAATTTCACACCTTAAAGTAAACAATTGCTTGATAAATGCTTCATAGGGCATTTTTTGTATGTCAGTAGTCAAACAACTGTGTACTAAACTTTAATTGGCCTTGTGTGTGGCACACAATTGGGACACAGCAGATGTGACCCTTCATCACAGGTTGTTTTGCTAATATGAAGTTTTTTAATTTCAGATGTAATTTTTATGGGGGATGGACAGACTCTTGCTGGCTGCACTTACAATCAGATATGGGTGGGTGGCTGGATCTGATATAAAGACGTTTAAAACTAAGTTAAAGATCTGTAGACTGATTAAAAATAGGTTAAATTGTAGGCCACAGAGTGAAAATATTGTGAGTAACCAGAGTTTTAAAAGGGCAGGGTAAAAGATTTTGTGTTACAGTATTACTTTGGTAAAAGTGAAAGTCACTCATATGAATACCAGTAATTGAGTAATTTTCTGGCAACAAATGTAGTCAAGCATAAAAAGTTTAAAGTAAAATTAGACATTTTCTACACTTACACTTACAGCCAGGCCAATTATTGGCTCTAATATTCAGGATTATTCTGATTACTATAGTCAGTGTTTTTATAAATGTAGTGGAGTAAAAGTACTTAGTTACATTCCATCACTGTGAATAACTCTAAACTGATGAACAGTCATTTTAATACAGATTATTGTTCGTGACAGCTTACAGCTAATTGATTCTTCAATTACTACAAACCACAAATCTTTGATTTTGAAAAAAAACCCAGAGAAAATAACGAGACGCGCCGGAAGCGGAAATGAGCCGTAGTGTGGTTAATGACGTCATGACGGCTCCGGTCTCTAATGGCTGAACAACAACAACTGTCGGCGGGTGACAAACTTTCTCAAACTTCCACTGAGTCCTAACAAAGTTGGAAATAGCGCATCATTTCGATTGTGTAACAGTTTACGAGTGTTTGTTTATTTTATTTTTTAATCGTAATTACAAATGTGGAATTACTGATGGATCCGAGATATGACATACCGCGGAGGGCCGCCGGTGGCGGCGGTGGCTCCGCGAACTCGTCCCCCGCTTTGGGGGCTCAGTCGCGCCGCAGGAAGATGCCTCCCAGACCCGCTGATTTTAAACTACAAATTATCATCATTGGCTCCCGCGGGGTCGGTAAAACCAGCCTCATGGAGAGATTCACCGACGACACTTTCTGCGAAGCGTGCAAGTCGACCGTAGGTGAGGACAGAAGACTTGTTTTTGTCAACTTTGTGTTGACAGCATTTCGCAGGGCTCCGTCTACTTACTGGAAGATAGTGACTCTAATTACACAGGCTGGACGCTATAAACACATCGTCTCCTGTCCTGACTGTGTAATGGGACTGAACAGAGGTTGAACTACGAGCTGTAGCTAGCTTACTTAAGCTAACGGTAACAACAGCACTAGCTAACGAAACTTGTCCTAGCTATGAGACAAACACAAGTCTGAGCCTTGGAGTAGTGTTTTGGGTGATTGTTGCATTTGTTTAGGCTGTTTGACTAATCCTAGCTGGGATTTTAGAGGTCAACACAGTAAGTAAAAGACTTGGTAACCTATTATTTGAATAGCATGGGTCTGCAACAATAAACTTGACACATGCATGTTCCTAGATATGTGTCTTTAAAAAAACACAGAACATATACAACACATAATTATTTCATGTAAGATGGCACCTTGTGAGAAATTGCTGTGCCATGACTATAGATGTCTTCATCTTTAAATACAGGACAGGCAAAATATGATGGATAATGGATAATATTGGATAAACAGTCCTGTGACCAATACAACAGTCAGCCATCATGTCCAATCCCAAAATAGTCACACACAAACAGCTGATATGGCAGAGCTCCATTTTGTGCCCTGTCATTCCTGTGACACAACATGTCACTGATATTTTGTTCCTTTCATCACAGAGATCACGGAGGAGACAGTTTGTCACTCAAGTCTGGCTGAGAATGTTTTCTCATCTCAGTTTGTTTTTCACAGCAGACCACTGTGATTGTGCTCAGCTTTCAAAGGCACCACACAGATGTAAAACGCCTTGCTTTGCATCTATCATGCAAAGAAAGCTCCGATTAAATTAAACAGCATAACCCCTTCAATACGAAGAAAGGAAGTATTTTTAATGCAGCTTTTTAACGAGATACTGGTACTTGTACATGTTGACATTTGTGTTTGTGATTCTGTCACAGGAGTTGACTTCAAAATCAAGACAGTGGAGCTGAGAGGGAAGAAGATCAGACTTCAGATATGGTGAGTAACTGGGCAGAAGTCTCCAGTTCCTTTATTCCCCTGCATGGTGCATTTCCTGTGTGTGCCCTATCACCCTGCAGGCTGTTCTAACGATAGCTACTGCCGGCTCACTGGGTGCTGGGTAATGGTTAATGCATTTGCAAATACGATTTCCTGGAAATTCCGCCTTTGTGTGTTTTGGATTGCCAAAACATTTTTTTTCAACCATTAACATTAAGAGTTTTATTGAAAACCTGTGGCTCAGTGGGAATATAATTCTTAACCTCATGTAGAGCAGCACATGATCAGACTGACCATGTGCCCTCCTGAAGAAGCTCCTTGCTGGCTGTTATAAGATAAATGGCGAGTCAGCCTCGCCATATATGTATGTGTACACCTAAATTAGAGTGTTTACTGGAAACTACACAACACACTACAAACAAGCCCATGTTTTGAAGTGATTTCTTTTTGCTTTTTCCTGTCTGAGTTAATCAGACACACCTTAAAGTACCTAGAAGTAGTAGTATTTGTCTTGCTTTAATACCAGTAACGAGGTAAACTCACAATACTTGGTCAACTGTCAATTGTGTAGCGACTGTAGGCTTATAGTGTCACTGTCACTGAGCTGTCACTGTAGCTCGATTATCAGACTGAAATGCCTTTTTGTTTCACTTCATGATTCTAATATATTATTTGAATTACAAAAGTCAGAAATGTCAGCCCTGATTCAGAGCTCTTGAAGCACCGGTGTTATTTCTCAAACAGTCCACCAGTTACAGAGAGGACGTATTTCAGTAGCTTGATTCTATTATGCCTCTACTTGTGTCTTGTGACTGTCACTAGGCCTTAATTACATTATGAGAACATCTGGTATTTTTGTCCGAAGATTAAAGAAATGAGTAACGCACCACTAATTACATTGCGGAAACTTTCTTTTGGGTATGACTGCATTTATTGTGTGTGACGATGCTTGGCTTAAATGTGGGACTCCGTTGCTTATTTCATTACCTGTCCATTTCACTAACAACACCTCCACCCTCCCACCTCCACACCACATCTGCCCTTCAACCCGTCTCATTTTGTCCCCGCTCCTCTACCTGTCCTCGACCTGCCCTTTCGGGGTGACCGTCCTCTCTGTGTCTCATCTCACATGTTGAACCGCTCACTTCAAGCTCCATCATTGCCACGCCCGGCCTTACCTAACCCTGCCACTGTGCTGCTGTGTCTCTGTCCGCTCTTCTGCTCATAAGCCTGACTGTGACTCACATGGGGAACAGGGAGAGACTAGCTGGCTGAAGGTACAGTAACACATGTCACTGTGAGTGGAGCTCACACTCAGATTTATTAGCTGAATCATAACATAGCATAAAATGAATCCACTCATCCATTTATAAAATGTTCACCTTTACATTATTACAGTGAATCATTAATTTCTTCAATGCTTATGCAACAAATATGAGTGTTTTTCATCCCTGTCTGTGATCAAATCTTGTATTGTCCCATTCCTAATTACAACAGTATTTTCCTATGTTGTCTTTCATTATCTGTTAATACAGCAGCTAGTATGTGACCACAGATATATTATTAAATGCCTATATCAGCTTACATCTGCATTATATTGTCGTATAAAGCTTTTTTAAAATGTTAAAATGCTTGTAAATGCTATATGTATGGGGGTAAAGTTGAGTTACCAATCCTTTTATATCTGTTCATAATCTTAGCCCTTGGAGCAAAAAGCTTTATTTGTTTTAGCAACTGTAGATACTAGAGTAAAATGTGGCTATTAGATTTAGCCCGCACAGTGCTTTAAAATGAATGACGTACATGCTAACTAAAGAAATCTGAAATTCTTGAATGTATGTTATTGATAAATTACATTGAATTCATTAAAACTGATTCTTCCTCCCTCTTTTGTTGATTGATCTTAGTTTTTCCTTTTAAATATTGTTCTATTGGTCATATTCTTAGTTAATGAATGAACTGTGCCGTTGATCAAATCGACCAATCAGCTGTTTGGTATTCCAAAGGGTCTCTGTGACCCTGCGCTGACTGTGCAGAGTTTTAATTACTCTGGGTTTCATTAATTTCATCCAGGGACACTGCTGGCCAGGAGAGGTTCAACAGCATCACATCGGCCTACTACAGAAGTGCCAAGGGAATAGTGCTAGTGTACGACATTACAAAGCAGGAGACATTTGAAGACCTGCCCAAGTGGATGAAAATGATAGACAAGGTAAAAGAACTCTCACACTGCTGGAACTATAAATTGGTTTTCGTCTCACGGATCAAAAATGACTTTTCTGTGCTCTGTGTTTTCCTTGTTTTGCCATGCCGTTATTGCGTGCCAGGCATGTCAAAAAGTGTGTTTATAAATCCACCATTTTTCTTGTTGGGTGACAAAACAATTCCTTAGTGTCTGCCATGAATCTTGCAGCTTTACATCCCCCGATATTCATCTTTCACTTGTACCTTTGTCTTTACTCACTGGCTCTGGCGGCAGTTACATGAGCGAGCTAGAGGCTTATTGAGGCTTTCTTTTGCAGAAATGCTTAGCCTGACAGATATTGGATTTTAGAGTTTAAAAACTCTAAAATGGTGTATCAGCTGAAATTAATTTTCATTGTGCAACCCTTTTTAAGCAAAAACATTTTGTTGATTCTTATATTTTCCTTTTAAACAATATCGACCAAGAAGTGGATGGGAAGAACAGCAGAATGTATAGTCTCCAGTGGCTTGACTCATTTTGTTGGATGTTTTATTTGTGATGACTCCTCACACTCCATCATCAGCCATTTAAAAAAAGGGTTATAATTAAAATGTAATATTATAATATTATATATACCCCATCTTAGCAGAACAACTTGATCTTACAGTGAAAGAAATTTGAAACTCACAGTCCTGTCATAGTCACAGCACTCTCACTGTAGCTTTACAGAAGAAAGTGAGCATTTTTTGTAACGTTGCTAAATCATACTGTGTCAAATAGTCCACAACTTGGAATGTTTTTCTTTTTTTCCTTTTCCAGAGTAACAACCTCACTATTTTTGTGTCCCTTTAATTGCTGTACTGATGAACAAGTTGTCGTCGTGGCAGTGTGCGGAACAGATTTCATTACAATAATCTGCTTTGACTTTTATTAAAAGGGAGGCTGATGATGTCCTGACCTTTTTCCTGTCTGCTTTCTGTTTTGTGTCAGTACGCCTCAGAGGAAGCAGAGCTCCTCCTGGTCGGGAACAAGCTGGACTGTGAGACTGATCGTATCATCTCCAGACAGCAGGGAGAGAGAGTACGTTCAACACACAAATGCTCCCATTTAACTTCAACATTACTAAACCACATGTTAATGTCCTATGAATCAGAGCAGGTCAAAATGTCTACAAGAAAATGGATATACGTAAGATCTATTGATGTGTGAGAAGAACATATTGACAGAAAAAAACAAAAACTAAATGTGTAAAATGCAGAATTTAGAATCGATAGATACTTTCAGTGTGTCAGTGGATTGTCATCTAACATGGACTTTGTGTACTTTAGAGACACACTGACGTCCTCCTCCAGACATGTGTGTAATCTAACAACATGTGTGTCCAAAAACTGTATTAAATCTAGAGGAGAGATTTTTTTCATAAAGTTTCCAGTGTTGTGCAGCTGAATTTCTGCTCCCGTGGAGTGATACAGTTGTTCTTTGCACATTGAGCTCATTTTGCTCTGTTTGTGTTACAGTTTGCCTCTCGAATAAGTGGAATGCGCTTCTGCGAAGCTAGTGCCAAGGATAATTTCAATGTTGACGAGATCTTCCTGAAGCTTGTGGATGACATCCTTAGCAAGGTTGGTGCCTTACCAGTAGAGCCTCACCACAACTTTTTGTTTTTAGGTTGATGGTGACATAAATATTTGAAAGTAAAAAAAAATCTGATTTGAATATACAAGTTGATTTTGTTTTTTGACATAGAACATAACACAGACTGACATTTCTGTCAGGATTTCTTAGATTTGATCGTTTGTGAATAGACACAAAAACTTGGAAGTGCCTGCTTTTTATTTTACTCTTATGTAACCAGGAAAGAAGTCTCATTAAGATTAAAAATCTCTTTTTCAAGAGAGTCCAGGCAAAGATAGGCAGCAGTAGTTACATGGTTGAAGGTCTGGCTAATGGATGACAATGAATTTTGTCTGCGGATTTGCAATCAGACCAAATTCAGGTAGTACAATTTCCTTGCATAGTGTGTGTTCCCCTTGTATTTATTGAAATGAATTAGAAGTAAAAACCTCCCCTGTCTGAATGTCTGAATGACAAGTTGGTACAATACTGATTTAACTGTCTTGTGTTCATCTGCCTGAATTATTTACTTAGTTTGAAACCCCATTTTAAATCTGCCTTCTTCTGCTCTTCTTTCCTTTTAAGAATTTTATGTTTGTTTCTTTTCAAAGCCCTTGTCTTTTACATAAACCTTGCACAGTTGTCTTCCATTTTCTATAAATTGCGGGTTATTTAGCCTTTGCACTCAATAAGTCACTGTGTATATAGTCTCAAACAGACTGCCTTAAAATTAGATGGCGTCCTCTGACTTGTCTTTCGATCCTGATCCAACAGATGCCTCTGGAGGTTCCCAACAACGAGCTTTCCAACAGTGTCCTGTCTCTGCAGCCTGAACCGGAAGTGCCTCCGGAGTTGCCGCCTCCCCGCATGCGCTGTTGCTGAGAGTCGGAGTGGTCCCCCATCCCACACACGCACACGTGCACACACACACACACACAGACGCACACACACACTCACTCTCACACACTCGGCTCTCACGTGCAGAGTACCAACTTTACCACCAGGTGGCAGCAAACAGCAGCGGTTTGAAGCTATTGACTGCTGATTTAAGAAGCATGGACTCTCTTAACAACCAGTATTATCTTCCCCCCAATTCGCAAACCGTACACTAAAATATGTACCGCAGCAACACTTCGGCCTGGTGAATCGCCTACTTCCTACCACCCTTCTGTCTACACTCGACCCCAGACTACCTCATTCCTCGGACCGTATGGCTAGCTGTGCCCCGCAGGTGCCTTCGAGGTAGAGAGCCCTCTGATAGCAGTTGCACATTTATATTGGAGGGGGATTATCGAGGGGCTTCCTTTTAGTCCTCACACATACTGTACACTAAGTTTGATTCTGTGTTGAGTTTCTCCTACAGTCTCTGCATCATCTAGCTTCCAGAAAAGGGATAACAATATCTCACATCTCTACAGTTCGGTTTAAAACTCCTGGTGTTGGTACAGTTGTTTTATATTCTTCTAAATAGGTATTATTATTATTATCAAGTGACAAGTGACAAGTTGACTTGAGGTAAAACAAAAGCACATGATGTAAATAAGGTGTGTTGCTGTAACGACTGGACAAGGTGCAGATTTCTGTAGCCAGCAGGAGGTGGTTGCGTGGTGGTGATCATATCAGTTTGTATTCCTTCGCCTTAAGGTGTAGTGGCTGGAACGGCTCATTTCACTCGTGTATAAATTGTAACGTTTTGCACTACAATCCATCGTATCTAGTTAAGCTGACGAGCGGAAAAAGAAACTTGTAGTTTTTTAGCGCTAGTGAAGATCGATGTTGCCTCCTCGGTAGTGGCCTCTCTGAAATCTCCCACACCCTGATGAAGAAATGCAAGGAGAGATGGGTGGTGTAGTCTTTGAGGGATTGCACAGGGGCATTCTCCATGTGTGTTTCTGGCTTTTTAGAGGAAATACAGACATTAAATAGCTAGTTCACACACCCACACACACATGGTTTTAGCCTTTGTTTTGGTTTTGTTACTAATATTGCAAAGTGTTTTGTTTTTGGTGTTTTTCCTTTGAATTCAGATACAACGAGAAGAATGTTTGACTTTCTCTCTTTGGGGGACAAGTGCAGGAAGGTTTGTTTTTTGTATTTGAATGACTCAGGAAACCTTGATCGGCTCATTTTGACAGGCTTTTATTGCAGACTTGATTTGTTTTAGAGTTTCAAAACTAAAAAAACGTCTTCATAAAGATATTAGTTGTTTGTTTTTTTTGAGGAGGGCAGCCGTTCTGAATTTATAATTTGGCCGTTTGATGATAACCCATTGCTTGCACATTAAAAACAAATTAGGCTGTGCATGTTAAGCCCTCCTGTATTTATAGACATTAACAGTCATTTGATTCTTCTGTCTTTTTTTTTTAAATTAATGCAATATAAGCAAATGTAGCACTGTGAGTGTCTCTGTTTTGTTTTTTTAATATTGAAGTAAAAGTCTGACGCTGAGGAATGACGAGCCCGTTCAAGGACCTGATTTTAAATGACTTAAACTGACCCGCTATTGGTTATTTTGTTTTTTTGTTGATGTTTTATGTTACCGTCAAGCTTTCGTGGACTTAAAATAGCACAATATGTATTCTAACAAATGAATAGTTTCATACCAAATGAATACAGTTGAAAATAAGAGATCTTTGCGAACAAAACATCACAGACATACAAGCTCATCGCGCAATAAGATTATCAACCAGCAGACGACAGGTGTATCCCTTGTGCGTTGATATTGTTTTCTTTGGAATCAAACTTTTCATTTGTCCCCCGCTGCCTTTTTTTTTAGCATTTGGCACTAACCCTGAGGTCTTTGTTTTAATAGCCAAGCCTTATACTACTCTGTTTTAAATATACATTTTAAAACGATAAATGCTTTTATTTGAAATGTGTATCCTTTAAGATGGAAGACTGTACTTTGTATTAAACCTGTTACTATAAGTCTTTGAAAAGTTTTGGCATGTTTAAAGCAAATTTGTGGTATTTATAACTTGTGGCATTCTTGAACTAATGAAATGCAATTAAAGATATCTATATTTATTACCAGATGATGGTCTTGGTTTCATAGTGTTGTGGTGTGTGTCTTTACCGAGGGATGACCTGAGGCGTATGAGGAGAGACTTTATTGATCCCTCATTGGGGTAGTTCACATGTTATAGCAGTTTACAGATTGAGTAAAAGGTAAGAAAATGTAAAGAAGATACAAGCAAATCATAGATAGAATACACAATAGAATAATAGAAATATAGAATAAGATATTACTGTAAAAGGAAAAAAAAAATCACTTTTCACATACGTATATGACCAAGGTGGACAGTTTGCAAACGATAATTGCATTTGGAATTGTAAGGTAATTATAATAAGAATGAATAAATATAATTTCATAGAGCGAACAGAACAATCCCACAGAATATGAATTTGAGAGCAAAACTTTCCACATTGCAGTCAAAAAATGTGTTATCGCAGTTTTCAAGCAACATTTTTCTGACTCAGAGACAAAAGATTTTAGATAAAACTTTTGCATGTGCAGACAAATGTCTCATTGTATTTTTCATAGTTTTGCTCTCAAATCCTTTTTTTTTTTTTTATTGCAGTGTGGAAAGTTTTGCTCTCAAACCTGCTCTGTTTCACTGCCAAAATGATACGTCACTTTTAATGCATTTCTTTTATTGAACATTTCAGTAGATGTGTTTTTACTTCAAATCAGAATTTTCAGATTGGGGTCTTAAGGATGAAACCACTGATCCAAGGATCTGATTGATGACACTGATTTACAAGGCTTTTCATATATCGAGGTGAGTATTAATATCTCCTGGATCCATCTCTCCACCTCACGTGAAAGTGTTCAGCAGCCAATAGAGTGTGTGTGCGTGTGTGCGTGTGCGTGCGTGTGTGTGTGTGTGTCATTAGGGCATGCGCACCAAAGCGTGTCAGACCTGGTCCCAGAGAAAACAAGGGGTGTGCTTGGGCGCTTGTGAGGCTGCAGCGCATGCGCCCCGCAGAAAATCACGGGCGTCGAGCCTCGCACCGCAGCGATTGCAGATCTTACATGTCAGATAGGAGGGAGTGGGAAGAGGGGTGCGAGACACGGGGGCCCCTGACACTCACAGCCCGGTGTAACAGAGGGATGGAGACCCGATCCGCGGAGGACGAGGAGGGCTGACTCTTTCCTTCCCAACTTGAAGCCTTACGAGCCCTGTCTGCAGATGCAACCTGTCTGTCATCCCATCCGTCCCAGCAATCCCCCCCTTTTTTTTCTTCTCTTTATTGCGGTGTTTCCTCCAGAAGGGGACTACAATGACAACCTGGTGAATGCAAACGAGATGGAGTAAAACATCTTAGCCCGACGCAGGATGCGCATCCCCAACCCGACGAGGAAGAAGGTAGAGAAGAGAGCTGGCTGTTTTCCTGGTGTCGCATGTCAGAGATTTTCCGCGGTGTTGTGGATTGATCGTTTCCTTCATCGCCCCCCTGCTGCTGCTGCTGCCGGTGTCGGTGTATAATGGAGAGCTCCAATGGCTCTGGCAGCGACACCAAACCGCAGAACCACCAGTTGGAGAAGAAGAGGCTGAACCGAGCGCCTTCCCCGGCCAGACCTTTCCTCAAGGATGTGCACTCCCGCTCCGCCAAACCACCTGCCATCGTGCCCAAATCCCCCAAACTCAACAAGCAGCAGCAGTCTGCCACACTGCCCTCCCTGGCCCATCCGAACCGCAACTCCAGGCGCAACGCAACCGGGTCCAAGGAGAAACTAGCCGCCGCGAAAAGTCACGCCAAGTCGTCTGTGGCGAAAAAGCCCCTAAAGGTGCCCCAGCATGCAGCAGCCGAGCCCAAAGCCGCCAGCATCAAACCGGACAGCACCAGCAGTCCCGTCCTCGCCAAGAGCAAGAAGGGGAAACTAGCCTCGGGGTCCCCGGGCCCTCCCAGCCATGGATCCCCGATCCGGGTACCGACCGGGGCGCCTCTCGGCCGGGTCAGCCAGACCGACAGCAGCTCAGACCTGTCAGACTGCCCGTCCGAGCCGCTGTCGGACGAGCAGAGGCTGGCACCGGCCGCCAGCAGCGACGCCGAGTCTGGTACCGGCTCCAGTGACCGGGATCAGCTGGGAGCAGATAATCCGCTGCGGGCAGAGGCGACCGGAGCGGCTGCTGATGCTCCGCTGCGCACAACCGAGGCTCCCAGCGTCAAGGGAAGCATGTCTCAGGCTCAGCCGGCTCCGGGGGCGCACGGAGAGAAACACAAGCAGGAGAAACCCTCACCAAGCGCACAATTCAGACTGCCAGGCACCAAGGATGTGACCGAGGAGGACCTGCTGCGGGAGGTTGAAGATTTGAGATCCGAAAACGACTACCTCAAGGTACGTCCGTGTCATCTCAAACCAGGCACGGTGGGGGTTTTTTTCTACTTATGCGTATTATTTGTTGCCGGACACCCAGTTCAAAACTACATTTAAAAAACGCCACATTTTGTTTTTTCAGCAGGCTCTTTCAGTCTCTCATCCAGAAGCAGCTGTTTGCCCAAACAGGACTGGGATCTGTCTCCTCGCAGGACAGTCCCACTGTCAGTCCCCAGCATCACCTGTTTGTTTGGGGTTTTCTTTTTAAAGTGTCCTTGAGCAGCTTGCACCTGCTCACTAATTTAAAAGCAGAATCTGAATGTATAATTTATTACAATCTGAAGGCTTTTTCGTCTGATGCACAGCTGCCAACCCCCATGAAGTCCCTCCGTCGATTCTCCATCCATCATGTCGTCTTTTTTAACCTTCCCGTGGCTTCTCCCGTGGATCTGACCTTTATTGATGGGATTTTTTATTGATAGTGGCTTCACCCTGGTGTGTGCTTAGACTTTTAGTGTGTATCATATGTTGCTGTCGAGTCTTTTTTTGACAGAAAGACTCAACATTTTGGACCCCCCCTTCTGTTTACATCTGGGCTACACAGAGAGTAACATCGTCTCCATGAACATATTGTCCTGAGGGACGCACAGTAGATTTTTAAATCCGTTTCCTCTTCATTTCTCAGCTATTGCTCGAGGATCCTGCTTGAAGACACCATGCAGGATCCCCCTCCCCCTCCCCCTTCTTTAAGTAGGCTATCCCCATAAGTTGGGGAGGGGAGGCAAACAGATAATGCGGCAAATAATCTCACCGTTTTTTCTTTTTCTTTTTTTTATCGGATGGCAGACAGGTTTATTTGTATGTTACTCTGAGTATTATTTCAAACTTGATCACGCATGTCTCTCTCTCTCTCTGCCTAGCTGGAAACACAAGAGAGTTAATCAGCTTTGCTGGCTCTGGCTGTAATGGCTTTATCCCACAGGACTTGATAACAGTCAGATGTCCCATGTGTGTTGGGTTCAAACGCCCTCCCGCACGGCTGTCAGTCCGCCAGCTGGGGCTCTGAGGTGGACTCTCCTCCACCTCCCCCACCCTCCGGGCCCCCAAAAACGTATAGGAGCCCCCATCACTGCCTCCTCTGCCGCTCGGAGAAAAACATGTTTACCGTGCTTATTCTATTTTTGCCTCGTCTGATTTATATTCAAGACTGTATATTCATGTGTTTTTGTTGCTTCTGATTGAGTGAGGAGAAGAGCGAAAGGAAAAGATGAAAAGAGGTTGTGAGGGGGATTTGAACCTGTGTACTGACTCTACATAATTGGGTCGAGAAACTGTTTTCTGGGGCCGTAACTAACAGTGATTTCCAAATATTCAGATCGTCGTTGATTCAGTTTAAGTCATCAGTCAAGAAAAAAGTTTGACACATTTTCTGCCAGCTTCTCAAATTTAAGATTTTCTTCTTTTCTCTGTTTAATGTAACTTTAAATTGAAAGTCTGTTGGTTTTTGGGACTTTTTGTTTGGCAAAACAAAACGTAGTTCATTCTCTGATTCCCGTGCTTGTAAGAGGCATCTTTAACATTTCATTGAAGAAACAACTTGATTATTAAAGACATGAATAGTCAGGTTCATCAAAATAATGCAATCATTAGTTGCAGCCGTAATTGTTTTCATTAATGATTAATCTGCTGAAATCTTTTCAATTAAAAAGGTAATGTCGTGATTTGTAATTTGTCAGAAAATTGTAGAAATAGACCATTGAAAGTACCCACAGCCTTCAAATTGATTGTTTTTCTAAAACAAAAGAGCCCTAAACTTCAGAGTCCGACTGAAATATCGGTTGGCCGATATTAGTTGCCGATATTTGCTTACCACAGATATATCAGTATCAGCATAAATGTTGTCTGATACGTATTTTAGTTTTTTAGATTATACTGCAGAAGAAGATGCTTGGGTAACAGTACTGAAACAGTAAAACTCATTGGGGATTTAATAACTGTTGTTTCTGTAGGCATCTTTTTTATACACAGTGCGTTGTTAAAACAACATCGGAAAAGCTTCACGCTGAGATCGATGCATATGTGTGTTTACTGTGAACTTCACAGCACATATTTTGATCAGCCGTTAATTGTTCGAGTCATTTAGCATGCAAACACACATGAACATCTGCTGAGTCCGGCTTCTCAGATTTGAAGTCTTGCTGCTTTTCCTTGTCATCTGACATCCTGTCAGAAATTGTGCCGCAGTACCTGCACTAAAAGATTAATCGATTCATTGAGAGAGTGATCAACCAACAGATCAATGGTTAAAGTAATCATTAGTCGTGCTGTAAACTGAGCTGGACTCCTGGAACAAAAATATACATTTTTCTAATTACTGACCGCAGCTGCTCGGTGAGGATCTCCAGAGTTGACACGTCTTAAAGACACGACTGAGCGCTGGTGAGGACTCCGTGCTCACGCTCTCATAAACATCAGTGAGCTCCTCTGAATGTACCTGCTCCCAGGACGCTGCTCAGCCTCTGGCTCTGCTTTTAACCTGACCATCGATTGGGCCGACCCTGTGCGAGGTCATTAGCTCCTTCCTCCGGGGGGCCCTCCTCACATAACAATGGGCTCTGTGCTTTTCCAAATGAGGATAGATTTACTTTTCCTTAATTGACACGCTCCTTCCTTCAGTATTGTCTTTTCATCAGGTGCCAGTCAAACCCCTGGAAGATCTGTCCCGGGGGAAATCTACTGAGCAAACCGATTCCTCAGGATGGAGGCAAACTTTTACCCCTGAGGTTACCGAACAAACCACCGTAGTACTACAGATAAATCTTTGTCTTTTAACCTCTATTCCTGCCTGCGCTGTCTCGTGTTGACAGAGATGGGGAAGATGAATGCGTCCAATCCAAGAGATAAGATGCTTAGAGCCAGCTAGTAATGTTACATCACCGGTACTGAGAGTACTTGCATTACTGGAACTCATGTAATCATATCAAAGCATTAGCTTAATCTACAAAGGTATATATTATATTGCATCTTCTTTATAAAAGCTTTATGCCTGAAACGCCTACAAACTCTTTGAATTAATGTTGTTGAGTTGAAAAGTGTTAAGTCCCTCTGTTGTTATTTGTAGATTAGTGTATATGAGCAAACAGTAAACCACATTAACCTCTTTCCTCCTTCCTTTCCTTTTACTTTTTGTCAACATAAGATTTAAAGTTAAGAGGGAAAGTGTAAATAGGCGTCCAATGTTTCATTCCAATGTCTGTCTCGAGACCTTTGTCATCTTTTTGTCTAATCCCGGTTTCCCTTAGAGCTCTAAAGTCTGTCAGTGAAGGTTAGAAATGGCCAAAATGTTACATTAAAAAAAGAATAAATCTGTTTTTTCTGGCATTTCCATGTCATCCATCAGCTGGTATGTCTGTTTTCCCCACAACAAGATGAACTACAAATCTTTCTTCGTCCAGCATCGTTGTCAGTTCAGACTTTCCTCTCAAAGACAGCCTTAAACTAACATCAGTGCAAACCAACATTTGCTCTGCAAAAGCACTTTGTTAGAGTAATATATATACAGAGTTGTTTTGTTTTTGCCACCATCACGGGTGGAAACGTCTGCCGGGTGTCCTTGAAAATATCCACTGTTGTGACTCGAACTGTGTTCCCCGTTTGGCGGCCTCGCTGGTTGTACTAACGGCACCTCTATCCATCCCCTCCGCCTCCCGATGTGAAAGTCAGCTAATGAGCATATGATGTGACTGTGATATGCCAAGATTGGTACAAATGTCCAACTTGGACGTGTATATGTGGTGTGCAGAAATGTTGGTAAAAGTGAGGCGACGACGTGCAGCAGAGATGCTAAGAGTCGTGTTCTCCAGACTTAAGGGGCCATGTTTGTTGCGTACAGACCTCAGCAAAAATCACATCATTATCTTTTTTTTTCCAGTGAAAAACAAACTTTTTATTTTTATTTTTTGGGTTGGGTTGGGTTTTTTTGGCATTGCATTTAACCTTTAAGTGGATGCACATAACTCTCTATCTTTGACATCTTTTGATGTTGATGATCCTGTGACCTTTCCTCTGATACCACGCTCAACTAAAACTCCATTCAACCCAGGACTGGTTGGTCTTTGTCCAAACCTTATACTTAAATGAACATGGCGTAACTTTTTTACATCCTAATATATTCAGCCCAAAAATCCAGCATCGGCCGGGCTCTAGAACTAACAGAAGTGTTGCTGCTGCAGATTTAGATGGTACATCACTGGCAGTAATGGCATTGAAAGGTAAACGCAAACCCAAGTCGTCACCTTTGACCTTTAAATACCAAAAACCATAAAAGTAGTCACTGCTGTTTGCAAAGCAGAATGAAAACATTAAAACGGAGTAAACATGGACGGAGCTCTACTTGCAGCTCAGAGATTTACTTTAGTAAATGCCAACTTTCGCTGATGTAAAAGGAGAAAAAATCAAAACTTGTTGGCACCGATGTTGGAGATCAACCTTCTGATCGATTATCACAACGTGGAAGTGGTCCTGAAACCAAGTTTAAGTCTCTGTATTCTCTGTGTGCTCCCTCAGGATGAAGTGGACGAGCTGCGGGCGGAGATGGAGGAGGTGCGAGACAGCTACCTGGAGGAGGAGGTGTACCAGCTGCAGGAGCTGCGGAGGGAGCTGGACCGCTCCAACAAGAACTGCCGCATCCTGCAGTACCGCCTGCGAAAGGCAGAGCAGAAGAGCCTGCGGGTCGCACAGACCGGCCACGTGGACGGAGAGCTGCTCCGGAGTCTGGAGCAGGACCTCAAGGTCAGCGTCGGTGGTTACTCTGTGACTTTCCCTTAGTCTTTTTAGATTTTACAATTTTCATACCAAGTTATACAAGAGTATTTCCCCAGAAATGTATCATTGCGACCTGCTAATTCTTAAAACGGAATCTTAAAGCTCTCCGCTGAGCCCGGACTAATGAAATATGGATTCTTAACTGGGTTAGAAGTCTGAGAAGGTGGTGACTCACAGCACCGGGAGAAACAACTCTGAAGACTCTGATCTGATATTTGAAATGACAGTAAATCTCAGTGGAAAGTTGAAATAATTATGTTTAGAACGACTTAATGACAAGTTCCTAATTAGGGATGAGGACAGACAAGATGTTGTTGACATCAAGCGCCATTATCGACTCTACTTATTGCTCAGATTCTTTCTCGTTTTCATGACGGAACAACAGAAGCGTTGATGACATCAGGGCTCGGGCTGATCGCTAGAGCACAGTGTAGAAACAAGAGGAGAAAAAAGTCACGCTTTCCTCCCTGCCATGATTCCCTCTTGTTGAAAGTCTCCAGCAGAGCAGACTTCGCACGAGCATGACTTTGACGTCACATGCCGGCCTGAACTGATGGAAGGAAACTGATTACAATGCACCTGACAGTGTGGAGCCGGTTCTAGATTCCCATCCCTTGCCCTGATGCCGTCAAATGGCTCATTCTGCCCGATCGGTCCAAAACTTAAAGATGTTTACTTCACCAATCATCTCGGCACCACGCTGTTTTAATGTATTGGTCAAACCAGCTGCTGGTGACATCATTGTGCTTGTATGTGCAGTCGGCTCCATACGCTCTAGGACAGTGACACCCCTTACCGCTCTGCACGTGAATGGCTAAACACAGTGAATGTGCACAAATGATAAAATATTCACGTACCCATTTAGTGTCACCTGTTTTGTGTGTGTTTGTTCTGTCGCCGTGATCGCAGGTGGCCAAAGACGTGTCGGTGCGTTTGCACAACGAGCTGGAGAGCGTGGAGGACAAACGCAGCCGGGCCGAGGACGAGAACGAGCTGCTCCGACAGAAGATCATCGAGGTGGAGATTTCCAAACAGGCGCTGCACAACGAGCTGGAGAGGACCAAAGAGGTGAGGGGATAACTGCGGAGATGCTTTTTTAGTACGCAGCAGCTCGTCGGAAGACATTTGCTTTCGTGCACAAAGAGCTGTTGTGTCGCCTGGTTCAGCGGTGATAAAGCGGACGACGGGCTTCTGCGGGGAACGAGGCAAGATACGTGACATACAGTAGCCACCTCTGGCGCTTCTCTATTTAAAATGCTTTGAGTGCTTTGGCCCCTCTCTCTCTCACATGTAAACGAGGGGAAATCTCAGTCAATATGAGTCTGTTGCAGATCAATGGCGACCACCGGCCTGATCATCAGGGTCACTGCAGTGGAATTCATTTCATCAATCACTTAGACGCTCTGTGACGGCCGTTTCAAAACAACCGCTTTGTGCAGTGATGCCCAGACTGTCTGAGTGACTTCAGGCTGCATGCAACTCAATTTTTAAGCCAAGTGCACGAAGATGTCCTCATCTACGGCTGAATTCTGGTAGAAAAGTTGCAGAAGAAATGGTGGGTCGGGTGCATTTAAAGTTTGAAGCTCAATAGTGCTTCAAGAAATACTGACAATCAGATAAAGCTTCAGTTCTGCTCAGTACTGCCTGAGGGTGCTCCCACCACTCTGCCTCACAGCTGAGGTGTGCTTACAAGGTAACAGAAGTTCAACAACTTCTTCAGCCAAGGCTATTTCCTCCTGATAAAAGTGTTGCCTTTCGTTTTAGCTAGCTTCCTGTCGTCGTCGTCGTGCAATTAGCGGTCCTCTCCCTCCTCTCCACATCACCACACTTGCACAACTCCTTTCTTTTTTCCGAGGCAGCTCTCTTCGCCTCTCTCTCTTTCTTCAAGCGGTTTCTCATCACGTGGCCTGTTTGGCCGTCACCAGGAGCACTGGAATTGGTAGCTTTCCTTGTTCTGCCCGAGCAGACAGGACCGCCCCTTTATTGGATACAGTGGGCAGGGATACCAGGGCATTTCTTTTCTCTTTTACAGAGGGGAGGAGAGACACAGGTTACTGACCAGACACTCTGTGAACAGTGTTTAATGAACAAGATTACTGTTGGATTAAAGAGCTACTTAACACTGATTTAAAAAAGAAAGTAAGACTTATAGCAGATTTAATGAGTCAGAATCAGTCAATCAGAACCTTACTGTAATACTTTTTTAACAGTGTAAACAGGAGTCACTTGGTTGTTTTAATTTGGATTTTACTCCCTGTATTTACAGTTTCATGGCATTCACATTTTTTCCAATATTTATTTCCTGATCTACTCGATTAGTCGATCGAAAGAAAGTTATTCGCCGACTATTTTGATAATCTGTTAATCGTTTCAGTCATTTTTTAAGCAAATAGTCGTTAGTTGCAGCCAGAGTTTTGGGACCTCAGCTCGCATGCTGCTTTGGGAGACATAAACAAGAAGCGTACAGTCATAAAGTTAGTTTAGCCTTAATTTCAACCTTGTTTGTAGACATTTGATTAACCTGCATCTACTAGTTGCACTCTAACTGTAAAGTACAGACACTTTTTTCTAAATAGGTTAAATCATTTCTGGTAGATTTACTTGGCATTAGAATCCCACATAAATGTATTGTGAGGTACTGATTGTATTTGCGCCCTGGTTTTGCTGACGTACAGAATTCAGACTTTTCTCCATGGACCTTGGCATGACGCTACTCTCACGTCAATCAGCGGGCAGAGTATTTGCTTTCCGTGGCAGTGGAGGAAGGCTCCTCTCTCAGGTAATAAGATGAGCCGAGGCTGTTCTCATTGGGTTCAGCTGCTTAGACTAATCGATTCTGACAGTGGCAGGTAACACGCCGTCTGGCAATGAAGAGAAAGTAGGCTAATACCAGACCAGTCGGTATGGAGATGGCTTTCCTCTTGGCAACCGTGTCTGTTTTTATCACGTGTGCTGCTGGTTTGATCCCCAACTCGAGCTGCAGCGACTCTGAAAGACCTCTGTTTTCTGAAACAATTTGTGACCTTAACCTGTCAGAGTTTGCGACATTTTTCGCTTTTCAAGGCACCTTGTCAGCCTCAGACGGAGCTGCGTGTGCTCGTATGAAGACAGGAAATCCATGTCAAGTGTAGATGTGCTAATGCAGCAAATGCAAACTGCAGCTTTGGTTGCCAGAGCTTGACGCTGGTTAACTAATGGAAGGAAATGACAGACGAGCAGTAAAGATGACGAGTCACTTGCTGGTTCCAGGCCCTTAATTCTGAGCAGTGCTGCGATACATAAAAAACGGGATGAGACAGGCTCTGTTGTACACAGGGAAACAGGAGAGGGAGGCTCTGACAGCGGCTGCTCCAAATGATTGCAGATTTTTTTGTGCTCCCCCGAGGTTTGTCCCAGAAAAATACAAGCCGTCTCCGGATCCGCACTTCTGCATCATGTGACCACACGCCCCCACCCCCCCGTTCTTTACGAGAAGTGTGTGTTTACAATGCAGCGCCCCAATATTTCCATCCACTGTTTTTTCTGTCCAGTTAATCACCGTGTCCTCATTTTGAAATCCCGTAAAATTCATAAAGCGCAGCAGGTAGCCCATTTGTCCTTTTTATTGTTGCTAGCAGGGGGGATGATAAGAGTATTTACATACACTTAGTCAGGGATGAATTTGAATAGATGAGTCTAAGAATCTGCCCTTTGCTTTTGCCGTCACAGAGATAAATCTCAGTGACAGAGGAGAGAGGAGGAGCACGCTTTGCTGATAAGAATGTGGTTCAACTGGACAGAGAGGTTGCTTCTTCCCCTTCCTGCTTGAATTCGATCTTGTACTTTTCGACCCAGGTGTAATGTATCACAGTGAACATCTCCTGCTCTCCTTTCAGTTTTTGACTTCTTGAATTCCCACAGTGGCTCCGGACTACCTGTTTTCAATTTTAACCATCCTTAAATGCATGTTGAATCTTGACTTTGATATCATCTGTAAATTAGTTAAAAGCATTAGCATCAATAAATCAGCACATTTGTTTACTATGAACTTGTTGTGATGTCACTTTAAGCTGCAATTTACCCTTTAAAAGGAACAGTTCACCAATGAAAGGCAATTCAGTACTGATCCCCCCACCACTATGCTAGTGTTTAGTCAGGTGAAGTTTCATAGTCCACAAAACAGTTTCACAGCAAAACAGCCATTATGTTTTAAAAAAAAAGTAACAAAAGCCCCCAAAACCTAAAAAGGCTCAATACAGCTCGTCTGTCGTAAACTTAGTCTCTGTAAGCCTCAAGATCTGAAATTTAGACCCATTTTTCTTCCCATTTCTTAATTACCATTTCTTGATGCTAACTATTTATCAGCACATTTTTGACCACTTATGCTTTTAAAAAGAGATCGGGGCAGAATTGGTCCTTCAAAAAAGTGATTTGGACTTGTCCCCAGCATCCTCAGTGTAATTGACACCAATGGCTCAAAGTTAGCTGTAAAATATTAGCTGCTAACAGCTAACATTAAACCGGCGCTCCTCCTGCTGATTTACTGTTCACAAAGTAGCATTATCAGGAAAAGTATAGGTTGTTTCATTTACATTTAGGACATTTAGCAGATGCCTTTGTCCAAAGCAACTCAGTAATTCATACATACATTCATACACTGATGGCGGTGGTTGCCATGCAAGGTGACGACCAAGGTACATCAGGAGCAGTTTGGGGTTCAGTATCTTGTCCAAGGACACTTTAACATGTGGAACAGGGGAATCGAGCCAACAACCTTCTGATAACAAGATGCTGAGCCACAGCCGCCCCGGTCCATAGCTGCCCCGATAGTGAGTTTACTTCACCCTTTCGGATTTCTACACTTAATATTCTTCGTAGATCTCTGCTTTGTAGCCACTGACAGTAATTGTGGAAACAGCATGAGTAGACACACTCCATTGTAGTAAGAAATAGTAACTCATTCATAAATACAAAAATCCCTTTTGCCCTGAAGGCTTCCTGGGGAAGATCTTGTCTCAGGACAGCGGGATGCCATGAGTCCTGAGCACGTATGTCTTCGTCCATTTTGCCTTTTTAAATGATCTCCTGCAGTCCTTTCATCACCAAAGTTAGGCGGTAACACGCTTTCTAGAATGCAAACACGTTTCTTCGGTCACTTTTCCTGTCACACTTTCTCACCACCAGTGTTAAAAAGGGCAGCTGACCTCAGATGTCTGGGCATCTCTGGCCTTTTAAATCCCATCTCCTCCTGTCCCTGTGCCTGTTCTCTCCTCTCAGAGGCTACACGGTGTGACTCTGGCCCAGAGATTGGCACCCCTGCATGGATTAATCCAACAAGAAGGCCTGTTATAAAACAGCATGGCGTGCTTTCGGCACCCTGATGGGAGGGGGACAGAGAGAGAGAGAAAGACAAAGAGGCAGAGAGGCAGAGAATGGCTGTAATCAGATGGCTGTAGGCCCTGTTTGCCTGCGATACGACCGCAGCTCCACGGCTCAGAGACCTGATATTATTAAACAGTTTAGCAGGGCCTGCTGACAGGACCCTCTGTTGTTACTGTATTGACTCGAGGAACAAATTGCTGCCGCTGCCTTTGGGTGGTCAGTGCGCAGGCGAGCAGCGATTGGCGGAGAGATTTTTCATTCCTCATGACATCTGAAGAAAGGCCTGCTGATACGTGTAATGAAATGGAACTAATGAAACGTCAACGAGCATAACAGGAGCATCAGGTGATTTATTAGTTGCTCTCCGTCCCCCTGCGCGATAAGTTAATCTTTCATTACGATAATCCGTCGTGCTGCTCTTTTCCTCCTCAGTGAGTATCAGATGTGTCTTGTGTCAGATTTGTTGACGTGCAGAAGAATTGACTTGACATCAGATCTCATGAGGACAGAACACCACAAAAGACAGCAAAAATCCACATATTGTACACCACACTTTGGAGACGGTGGAGGTGTAGTTGTGTTTTATTGTGCTAACTGGTGTGAACACCACACTCTGTTTATTTCACCACAAGTATGCTCCTCTTTGCTGTAGGTGTCATTACATTATGATGTATAATACTTTTATTTGCTGACACTCAAAACATGGATTCATTCAAAAGGGTCTGTGGTATCTTGCAACGCAGACAGCTTTCATCACTAAAAAGTAGTTCCATTGAAAACTGCAGGTTATTGAACAATGAGGACTCTGTTTCTGGAAACCAATATTTGAATTTGAAACTTTTTAATTGCTATTTTCTTTGTAGTTACCACAAACAAAATTCCACTCACCTTTCAAACTAAAAAATAACAAATGATTTTTAATGGACATCTTGATTTTAGTCCAACCCTGACCACAAGCTATTTTTGAATTTGAATTTAATCTTTTTTATATTAATTTACAAATCACGGTCATATTCACAGATCCCAATGTGATGGTTTCAAATTGCTCATTTTGTTCAATAAATGAATAGTCAATGTATTGATCATCAACAGATTATCATCAGCTACAGTATATCAATAATCACAACAATGGCTATACTTGTTTAGTCATTTTTAGAGCAAAAAATGCAAAAATACTTTCTTGGTCCCACCTTCTCAAATGAGACTTGTTGCTTTTCTTTAAATTGAGTGTCTTGGACTTCATCAGACAAAATGAACAATGTCAGGACACCACTCTTGGAACTTTTGCTGTCTAAATGATTCATCGAGTATTTTAAGAAATAATCAATAGATTCATTGATCCTCTAAACACAATGGTCTGTTGTCTAATACATAGAAAAGCACCAAATTCACACATTTTAGAAACTGAATTGTTTGCCAATAGATATTCTGCCACTCTCTCTCTACTAATTCATTAATCATCTAATCAGTGCAGCCTTGATTAATACCAATATCAGATCTATACAGTAAATATAAAGCCGGTTAGTCTAGCTTAAGATAAGATACAATAAGACTTAATTTATCCCTCAGCAGGGAAATATGCTTCTTGTAACAGCTTTAGAGTCGTAAGCCGAATGACTGTATGAAGGATAAAAATGGAAAAACATCAAAGTTAGGTAAATATAATGATTAAAAGAAGACTGCATACACTACATACCTTCGACCAAGGAGAATAATTGCACCCACAATTGTAATACACATGCTGTATAGCAATGTACTAAATATATGTATAAATATAATTGCACATAGAAAAGTGGATTGCACAGGATACAGGTATGAATTTTAGCGTAAAGACTGGCAATAATGAGACTGACTCTGTACAAAGACAGCACATTTTGCCTTACAGCACCTGTAGTTGGATGTTGCCATCTTCTAAACATCTAAACACCAACCTAACACTGTGTGTTGTAGTTAGCGAATCAGTATTGAGCATTGGCAGTATTTGCTGTTTTGTTTTTTTTCCCGCACATGTAAAAATAGAAATCGAGGGTATCTCCTGGAGTCTTTTGTTGTTTTGCTTCACGACTACAAAGGAGCGAGTGGGGAATGCCTGAATTCTTGATAAGTCACATCAGCAGCGTCTGAGCGAGAGTCACTGCAGACATCGTTTGATTCATGTCACATCAGCCGCCTCGCGCCCCGTCTTTCTCCCGAGATCTCAGCAGAAGAGATGTCGGCTTTGAAGAGTCTCCTGATTTTCTCATATCTGCTTCTTCTTCACATTTTTTTGCTCTCCTCTGCTGTGGTTCCCTGTCGGAGGAGTGTGAAGGAATCTCATTGACCTAGTTAATATCTTGTGTCTGACTCCGCCAATGGGAAGGAGAGCAGCGGGAGGAGAGGAGAAGCGCAGGGACTCTGCTGTAAGTGGAAATCTGCTGCAGTGACACGCGTCCACATGAAGCTTATCATCACACAGTGGCTGCTCGATTTCACCCTTTACATAATTGGCAGCAGAAGGTGTTTGCTCATGAAATATTATTGTTCTTCAGGAAATCACTGAAATTAAAGGTTTAAAAGGTCAGACCTGAGGTGTAAACACGAGGCAGTCCCCGATTCTCGATATTAGCAATAAGTATGCTTATCTCAAATTTGATGATATTTGAAATAGTTTGAACCTTTACGGTGGGTTGTAAAGCATTTTGGAAGCAATGACATTCTTACCCTGAAGGCAAAACTATCTGCGACACAAAGCAAAGAGGGAAATCATCAATTCTGCATGAAACCCTGGAGTGATGGGTTATAATTCCAAAGCGCTGGCCTTTGAAGTTTAAAACCCTTGAAAAATGAAATTCCTCCTCCACATGAACGTGGCCTGGCAAGTGTTTCGATTCACGCGAGTATCAAAGCCGCCACTTTGTAATCATGAAACATCCCGAAGCGTTCACTGTAGCAGCAATCGCATTGTGTCTTTGAATGTCATCAGACGAATCAAGGGACACTTAAAAAGCATTTCGGAACACATCTGAAGTCATCTCAGATGCAATCTTCAGAAACCTTGCGACTCATATTTCATGTTTGATGTGGATTTAAAGCACCAGTCGTGTATCAAAGATGGCAACCATCTGAATGTTATAGTAATCCAGTCAGGATCTTAAAGTCGTAAAATTCTGAGAACATGTTGAATTACTGTCAATGGGGTTTTCTAAATGTGTACGAGGGGGAGATTTGAGATTAATTACTGGTTTCTGTTTCCAGCCATGCAAGTTCAGAGCTGCTGGGACATTTAAACGTCCCTTTGTGGTGATGTTTAATATCAGCAGTATCCAGCTTGGGTCTGAGGTGATAAATGAATCCTGACACAATAGATGACTATGTATACTTAATCTGCAGCAGGGAGATGAAACATATTTGAGAGCAAAATTGCATGTAACATACTAACATGCTAACATGCCGGTGTAAGGTTTACCATGTCCCCCTTTTAAGCTTGGCATTTCGCTTTAGGTGTTCGTTAAGCAAAAACAACCATGACAAATACAGACAAAATTAGACGTTTAACTGATTCACATCATCACCAACAATACAGAATATAAATATACCAAAATGCGAGTAACACACACCTTATTTGGAATGATTTGTTGAACAGAGCTACACTGAAAGGTATAAAGGATGTCTGGTGATACTCTATATCTCCTTCCTGATGCTAACAACTCATTTTCACCACGGGGAGGGTGTGATCCTTCTGACATACAGGATTGTTGTTGACCCACAATATTGCAAGACAAGCGTACTTAGTTTGTTCTTGTTAAGTCTTTTGAGTTGCTCTCCCTCATCTTCTTTTCCATCTGCTGCTCATATTTATCTTTAGACCTCAGGAGAATGTTCCTAATTTCCTTCTGTCCAGTATTGTGCATCACTAATCCTGACCAAAGTGAGTGAATGATTGTATGTTATGGCAGTCTGTCCAATAATTGTTGAGACATTTCACTCAGAATCATGGATATCAACCCCATGGTGTCAATCGAAGAAATGTCAGGGGATCGCCCAAGTCAGTAAGACTCATCATCTCAAAATCTGTCAAGTCTGTGCAAGAGTTCATGGCAACCCATCCAATAGTTGTTAATATATCGAACTAGACTAATGTCGTGGACCAACCAACAGACGGACAGACAGACTGCCATGCCGCTAGCACGTCTACAAAGCATTACCTCATCATCCCACAGCGCGCTGCTCAGCTTAACCTAGATCTGAAACAGCAGAACATGGTCAGAGCCCATCCAAGGTTGGTTTCTCGGATGCTTCTCCTCTCCACTGTAACAAATGTTATTAGCAGTTATATTTAGGGAGGCTGACAGCAGCTTGGCAGGCTGTAAGTCAGACTGAGTCACTGTGTTTCTCACCTCTCCTCCAAACACTAGGAACAGACAGGCCACCAGAATAAGTGGAGCTCCAGATAGTCTGTTGGGGGCCGTAGCCTTGAGTGAAATACAGTCCTCACCCAAACAGGTTTTCAGTTTGCAGAGAGTGGGCAGGTGTCGGCTTTGATTGGAGCTGTGCAGCTGAGTTATATACTGTACGAGGAAGGATTTTGGAATCACTTGTAGGCTGTGTCCGCAAATGGGGAGGGGGAAGAGGAAGTGCTATTTGATGTTTCTAATTTAACCATGGATCAAATTACAGTGTGTGTTATGTGAAAGGGGTCACCTGAAGACCCAGAGAATTGTGACTGTACTCTTTTAAATGGCATAAAGACAAAGCTGGGAACTTACTGGTGAACATAATGGAGCATTTTGCAGCCAGATAATTTTTCTCAGGAGTTGGTGGAGTGAATATTGAACTTAATGAATCAAGTGGACAGAAATCTGGCTTTAAATAGGCATTTTTTGCTAACAAATACTGTATGTACAGTGAGAGTTCCTCTGCCTCTAATGACCAAAAAATAAACAAAGGCAGTTTTATATTTCTTAAAGAGGTGAGTTAACAATGTTGTTATGGCTGGAATAACAGCTATTTTAACAGATATAACAGTTATGCTCATTTTCAGGTTCAAACTACAACAATGGTTTATAAGCTTTAATGCTCAAAAAACTACTCAGTTTTCTCATTCTGTCCAGTTCTGCAGCACTGTATTACTCTGACTAAAACTCTCTGATTTAGCATCTGTCTCTTTAAGGACCCTCCTCCTGAATATCCAGTTTCCTCTGATTGGTCAGCTCACACACGCCTGACATGCCAGCACCGCTAACAGCAGAGGAGCTATGCTAAGTTATTCACATTCCAAACTAGCCACTAGGCATAAATTAAGCAAACGTGTTGACATGGTTACATAATGTGATGTCATGAAGACACAGAATTAAAGGCGGGACTACTGACGAGGCGTTTCAGGAACAGTGTTTTCTGTGGGAGAGAGGAGATTCTGTTTGTTGCTTGATAACTTGAATGAAAACTCAAATGATTATTTGATTACAAACAGTAGCACAGTACTTCCTAATAAACTTTCTGTTGGTTCGCTACACTGTTCATCAACCACGGTTAATCTCTTTTTGAGGGCGTTGTATGTAACCATCAGCATCAGGAACTTCCATTTCTCATTCAGTCACAAGTTCAGTGTAGGCCCACAGCTGTCTGTGTTAGAAACTGTGTGTACCCCTGTTTATAGTCGGGACCACAGGGTGTGTGTGGAGTCAGTGAGGTCCGCTGTAGTCTGATGGACTAACAGAGTTCATTTGATGTGGCAGGGGTCACAGACTGTCTGAGTCACTGAGGGTTGTCACCATTTTCTGGCCAACAGCAGCAGGGTGATGCAGAGCTGCGTCAACAGAGATATGCAGTAGAAGGGAGTAGAGGATCCCACAGGCTGTCAAGTTCAGAAGAATATTATCCATTTTCCAAAAAAAAAGTTCAGCGGACAAAGAGTCAGGGCGGGTGTCAACCCTCAAAACTTCTATTGGTACCAAACGAAATGTGTCCCTCGCATCAAGTCTTAAACGCTGTATGTAAAGCTGCCAATCACTGGGAGGCAATGCTCACATATATTTAACTATTTGTCCAATTGCAGGCTGTTTTGTTTTGGTTCTCATACAGCATCCTGGCTTTAAGCTACATTTACCATCTGAAAGGGTTGGGTTGTTTGTGAAACTTACATTGACATATTGTCACCTCAGGTAAACATGTAAGCAGTTGTTTGAGTATTTACATGTCGCGAAGCAACATTAGCATTTGTTTGGAGCTGTTTCTGGCCAGTGTTCACATTCTTTTTGGTCTGTTTTTGGTCTCTACCAGCTCCTGAGAGGAATTACCTGGTTCTTTAGTGGCTAAATGGTTCACCGTGTTCATCAGTGTGTTTTTTTTCTCGGTGTAAATTAGCTGCTTGCTCCAGCTGGATATGAGTTCGATGGAACAGCCAAAACAGATTGGCGATTGACACCACATCAACGCGAGCCACACTGTTCACATAAAGCATAAACGCATCATTTTTTAATGGTTGAATCATACAGTATTGAATACCGCAGCTTTACATTAAAAGAATATTTTGAAGAAATGTTTTCACTCTTCAAAGTCAGGTATCAAAAAATGTGACTTTGGAAATTGATACTGAAACTCTGCTAACGGCGCTAACATTGAAATTTGAAAGCTATACCCAGCTTTACACACAAACGGCAGACACATTTTTTATATAACTGGCTGATGCAGATCTGATCACGTAAACATTCCTCCAAGCAGAACTCTCTTGTAAGACTCAACAACAACTCACCATGCTTTTAACTATGTTTTTACATGGTACATAGCTGTGTTTGGCGTAGCTTGTAGTATCCCTTTGAGTCCTCTTTCATATTCAAAGTGCTCTATTTTTGTCAATATACTGATCCTGGAAGCTTCATGGGTAAAATCCCCGGAGCATTTCCTCCACAGAAGCACTGTAGATGCAGCAGCATGTATTTGAGCATTGTGGAACTTATAGAGTCCATTTGAAGTGTGCTTGTTATAGACGATGAGAAGAAGTGGAGGACTAACAGACAACAGGAGGCTGGCACTCCCATCTCTCAGGGGTTGTATGTCGCATGCGGTCATGATTAAATGATGACTTCAGCAATAAAGCCAGAGACCTGCCTACACAGCTTGATACACTCCAAGGAAAGACTTCATCAGAAGCTGTGACATAGTGAATCATTTCCGTCCTGCTCCTCTACGAGCTCCCGACTGCTCTTCTTTTGAAAAGTCAATTCCTCTTCCTATTTTCTCTCGTCTCTTCTATACCATTATCCAACTTTCAAGGAGCTCTTGTCGCACCACTCCTCAGTTAAATGATCATTCATGGGTTCAAAGAGGAGTTTCCAGTGTAGCGTTCCTCGTAGTCCTGCCTCTCCTTTGTCTTTTTGAGGATAACTGATGAGACTACGGATAAAAACAACATCTGAATAGGAAAAAAGCTGCCGAGCTGACATATTTGGCACATTGTAGATATGTAAAACTGCCTGAAATTAATATTAAACTTCATTGTTTTATGTTTTTGCAGACGTGAGCCGTGTCCTGGTTCTTCTTTGTTATCACCACCGTTTTTTTAATAATATAGGATTCCTACATCCAACAGGATTTGTGTAATCCCCTCCATGACTAATAATAAATGTAAGAATGTTGTAAAATATAGATCAATAATTATACAGAATTACAAGCTTGGGGTTTGCATTTTAGAATGCATTAACAGAGACATTTATAAAAATGTAACTGTTTTTTGAATTACTCAATAAAGCTGTCGACGCCTCATGACATACTTTCACAAAACCTCTTGTACACTGTTTGTACAAACAACTGCGTCACAGATTTTTGGTGAGAATGTCACAGATTGTTACAATAAATTTAAATGCTAAATGGGATTACATAATTTCAGGTATTGCCTTTAAAAAGCAGGTTTAACCTCTATAGTCACAGTGAATGGAATTTGGAGGGTGATTGAAATGAAACTATAGTACTGTAATTGATCCAAAAATGATATACATTCTGATAAACAGTCAGCTAAAATCTAGCTGTCCAGCTGGTTGCTGTCCGATTGGTTGCTAACCAGTTCTGTATCACTCGGCCTGTAAGTAGCTCCAGCTTGCTTTTCTTGTATCAAGGAAAAACAGTGAGACATTTGCAGCTACAAGGTGCTTGTTATTCATATTATAAAAGCAATAGTTGAGGACAGGCCGTGTCATATTGTGATTATATGACAGCTAAGCTATAATCACAATATATAAGAATGGCTTGTATAGAAGCGCGTGGCTCAAAATAGATCACAGATCTACGTCTGCATAAAGATAGACAAAGAATGATTTAATTCCACGGGCCGAATAAATCTATTCAAGTTTAAAAGTTGGATAAACATTTCAGTCTCATTATCGAAAAGGTTTCTTCCTCTCTTTGATTCCAGTGAACTGAGAAAACCTCCAACTCTTGATGTTGGATACTCCCTTATTTTTTCACAGTAATAATCAATTCCGTTGCAAGAGGTTCAACCGTGGCTGCAATCTCCTTTAGGCCTGTGAGTCTTCAGGAATCATGAGAAAAAGCAGTGGATCCATCGCAGCCGCAGGAGGGAAAAAAACCTCCACAGCTCCGGAAAAACTTAACTCCACTTCAGCTGGTAGCTGTCGGACACAAACCCCATGATATGAACCTCCATCTGGGCTGATAACAAGCCCGCTAACGACACTCTATATTACTGTGTGCTCGGCGGCCCCCGAGTTCGTTATCTTTTACAATGTTGTGTGGCGGCTCGGGAGTCCTCTGGGCTTTGGTAATAACGCAGTATTTCAAATCTCACTTTTGTCCTTTATTGGCTCCCCTCCTTCTAATTTCAAGCCACAAAGACGGCGTGTGTGCAGAGGGAGACGGCCCCTCCCTCTTATTACCAACCTATTGTGAACCTTTGGACACACTCAAGGGGGACAGTGGAGCGCTGGGTGGTGGAAAGTGGCGCGGGGGTGAGGACGACCTCATTATCAGCCAGCTGGACGGCCCAGCCGTCCACTTGTGCCCCCCTTTTAACCCTCACCCCCCCCCCCTTACACCCACCTCCAACCCTCCACCCACTGATGAGAATGAGGCTCTGTTGTCTGGTTCCCATTAGTGAGCAAGAGAAACATGGCTGCAGCCCAGAGGCAGAGAGAGATCCAGGCTACCTCTGCAGAGTCCCAGATAGACTGATAGAAGTTCAAGATCATACGGTCATTACGCTAGATTTTTCTCCGCCTTATTACCGAAGGCACGCGCTTGATGATCACAGGGTAAAGACGCAGACTCTCGAAAAACAACACGGCTCACGCAAATCATGAACAGTGGATGATCTTAGAAATGGCTGCAGTCCCTCGCTAGATGATAATCGCGGGCTGAGGGATAATAAGCTGCTGATAAAGGCTTAATTAAAGCCCGGCAGCCATCTTGAGAGGGCTGTTTACAGAAACAATCCGATATAGTACAGCGTGTAGAGGCTTATCATGTTTTTTTCACCGTTACACTGGAATGAGATTTGATCCAGTGAATTCAATTGCCTGATCTTTGTGTTTCTGTGAAGGTGTTTTAGATTTATACAATATATGAATATGAGCCCTGAACAAAATGACAACTTGACAATGTTGAGTATATGTTATATCAGGTTTTGGACAGAATACAGGATCAACTGATGGATATATTATTATTATTAAAAAAATAAAAATAAATAAAACCTGCAGCTGTCAGGAAATTCTGATTCAAATATTGCCCGTCACCTTGTTTTTCTCCAGATCAGAGCGGTAGTAAATCTTAGCGTACAAGGTATGACTTGTGGCAGATCGTTTAAGATCAAATACAGGCTTGTTTCGGCAAAAAACATCACGCTGACTGAGCCTGACCTCGTTTCAACTATTTATTCTGCCAGATGAACTTCCCCTTCGCTAAGCTTGTGTCACGGCTGAAAGTTAATTTTCAGCTGCACACCTCTGGGTCACTTACGTCAATGATCCTTACGTTCGCTTGCCGCCTCAACACAGCTGCTGCTCGGACCAGGAAGTCTGCCATTCTTCAGATAGTCTGAGGAAGAGTCAGTCGGCAAAATTGATGAAAAAAGTCAGTCTGCCAGGATCGACGCTCGAGTCGATCGGTGGAGGAAGGTACTGCAGCAGACTACCGAGGCAGCAAATGCCAACAACCACTTTGCTTTTATCAGACTGATGGATTGTTTAATTTATTTCCATGATTGAGTGATGTTAGTAGTAATTGTTAGTTGACGAGATGAATGGTCGTTTTTTTTTCGCGGCGTTTGTTGACGGCAACAAAGGGATGAAGAGATGAATTTGTCCGTCTCTTTGGACAAATTGGCCTGCCAAATGAATCAATTTGAAGATAGAATAACACCGGCTTTATCCTTTAAGTCTCCTTTGAAAGAGCAGACCTTAATCTCAGCTGGTTCAAGACAGGCTACAGAGTTGATCCCTGTTTTTGTTTTGTTTTTTGTTGCATGTCTGATGCGGTGATATTAGTTGTGGCAGGAACAGCATGGGAAATGCAGTATCCCTTTCCACTCTTGATTCGTCAGCATAATTTTTTCGCCTGGGGGCTCCAGTTGAGCGTAACCCTCCTATCGTATCCATCTCCCCCTGTACATCGTGATGAAAGCGGAGCGACGTTCGCCTCTCCTGCCCTTCACTCTGCGTGGCTCTCTCCGTCTCTGCACATTACACACCACTGGCACGCTGCCAGTCTGCCGTCCCAGAATACTCGGCGGACCTGCTGAGGAGTTTGCAGGCAGATGACATGGCAGCTCTTCCCTCCTCCTGGCCTGTCGGAGCCACGGTGTCATTTATAGCTGTTAGTGTTGCTCCAGCAAAACGGGATGACTCTGGTGACACACTGAATTCTTTTTTTTATAGCCTCCACTTAGAGGCACGGGGGAGTGATCTAACAGTCGGAGTGCATTTTCGAGTCGGTGTGCTTCAGGTGACCTCCAGACAGCGGTGGAGTGAACGCCTTTCAGATATATTAGCAGCTTTTTGTCACCTGGGTGTCCCTCGGGAGGGTTTCGCTGAGTGTGCATGCCGTTTTTTAAAGCACCGTCCTGCAGGTCAGTCATAGTTACACTCATTCCCACCAGGGAGCTGCCCACCACAGTCTCATGGCTTCACCGAGGGCTGTGTGACAACTGTCTGGGGGGAATTGGGCTGTTTGTTCATTTTTCCTAGTTTCAGAGGTGATTTTATCCCTGTCTTACCCTTAGGGGCTTACTGTCACCCACACTTTCTTTTATTGTCTTTTTGGATTTGTAGCCTTTGAGTAAAATCAATGATGACATCACACTTTTGTCTAATGTGATTTATCTTTTTTTTTGCTTTAGTTTTTTACCTCACTTGAATGCCAAACATACAGGATTTTCCAGCTGAGTGGCCTGAGCGTTTGCAATGTTTTGACTGATAAATGGATTAACTTCTCTTCACCTTTTGAAGAATACATTTGACAGTGTGCATATTTTCTTTCTCGCATAAAGTTAGTTAAGAGTGTGTGTGCGCTAAATATGAAGCTACTGTCAGGAGGCGATTAACTTAGGTACAAAAAAACAACCAATGCAAAACATTTAAATTCTCCATACAGCTCGACAGGTAATCCAAGTCTCTGGAAGCCTCAAGATCCCAAACTGTTTTGAAAATGCGCTATTTACACCCTTTTTAAAGCTGAAATCAGCACTGTAGCTGTTGACCTGAAAGCGTTTGAGCATTTTAGAAGTGTAAAACTCTGCCTGATGTGGATACATAAAGCACTGATTTTTGCCATGAATATAGTGAATTTTTTAAATATTTAAAGTTAGAAAATGTTCGAAGTCGAGGAGCTTAAATAGAAAAAAAATATTTTTATATATTTATAATATAATATTTAATATTCTTCAATTGCTTGGTGTATGAGTTGCAGATGCTTTTTGAGGGTATATCATACACTACTGGTCGTCTTTACAAGTCTATTTATTGTGATTTTTTTTCGGGCAAAACATGAAATGCTAACCACACAACATGAGTAACTCTTTTTAAGACAAATACAAAGAGCTGTTTGGGTTTACTTCTTGTCTCAGGGCTTGGAATCTGTTCAAAATGTACTTGTTCACTGATGTTGGATCATCCTGCCGGCCCGTCTCTTCATGTCCCCGTATAACAGAAATATCAATCGCCACTTCCGCATCCTGGCCTGTAGCAGTCGCGGTCCTGTCTCTGTCTGCCTTTTAAGACTCCACCACCCGCTCTCTCACAGAGCCACGGGGAGAGGTTGCCAGTTCTGCGCTTGTCAAACCTCCATCACTGAAAGGGCTAAATCAGGCCCGCAGCGCTCACTGTTTATATTGGCTGCATCGAGTTCGTCAGTTTATTCTTTTAGGCCGCAGTGTCTGACGAACGTCTCAAGCGATCACACAGTCTAAATATCTAGTGTATAGTGTGCAGTTAAGAAAATGATTAATAACAGCACAAGCAGGGACAGATTGTGTGTGGTGAGTGGTGTGCAATTAAATTGTCTGAGCAGTGGTCACAACTTGGCAACAGTCCGTAGTCACTTTATCTTTGTGTAAGCTAGCACATTATTTGATGTAGCGTAAAATTGACTGCCATTATTTTTAGCTTTAATAAAATGTCAAAATACTCAAGCAAAAATAAGCGTTAATCTGTCCTCGTTAGCAATGGCTAGCATTTCACGCTAATCAGCTTGCTAGTAATCAATAATTACTTCCAAAGTCAAGGAGCTCATCGTCAACTACCTACTTTAGTGTGTGGAGTCAAAGGTTATGTGTTTTTTATGACTAGCACAACCAATATAAAGCCTAAATCCTCACCGAGTGGATGCTATCTTGTGTTATGCTAACATTAGCAGCGCTGTCCTGCTCTGAACCATATTTTGGAACGTTTGCGTTCCAGCGACTCCAGAAAACGTTACTCAAGTAAAAGTTATATTTCACAAACACATCGGCCTTTTCTCTTGTAGTGCTGAAGGTGTGCAAGTATGTTAGCAAAGCAAAAAATACTGAGGAGTATTAGAAAGAAACAACTTCATTATCAGCCCATACTTTATGTGTTAGCAAACATGAGCAGTTTAAAGGTCACTGTTTAAGGACTAACTTTAAAATGAGTTGTTGTAAGTGTTAAACAGTCAGGGTTTTCAACCAACCATCTAGTCAGCTAGCTAGCTACAGCTAATAAAATGAGCAAGTGACTCTTTTTAAATGGCTAGATAGACTTTAGGAACCTGCTTTTGTCGTCTTGTGAAATAAAAAATTACAGTACTACTTCTTCTATGACAGGCTCAGGGAACAGTTAATGACAATCACTTTTATTTTGTACATTTGGTTCTTTCTTACTTCCACTTAACAGACTACATCAGTCAAGCAGTATCAGGGCAGTACTGTTTGAGTTCTCTGCCTCATACATCATCTTTCTGTTCAAAACTAACACACTTAGTGGCTGTAAGCTTGAGAACAGGTCATTTTCAGCTACCAAAAGCATTTAATGTCCTCCGAAAACCCTACCTGTTGCTGGATTTGTAGACAACAGATGTTAACACTGAAAATGTAGCTGTATCCGTTGAACTGAATCAGTTTGTCAATCCTCTGCTAAAGAGGCCTCCGCTCCTCTGCTCAGTCCTTCTATTTTCAGGTCAGATTTTTTCGATTCGCCTTTCTCAAACCATCCATTACCATGGCAGCCAGTGACGGACAGCCCAGTCAGGCGGTGGGTCATTAAGTACTGTGAGAAGATTTCCTGGCTTTACGACTGTTCACAAGGCAACCGACCAGTGTAGCCTCTGAGCGTGAGCCAGCATCCTTAGCATGAATTATTAGAGTTCAAAGAGTTCGACGGCATCTGAAGTTAATTAACACGTTTTTTTTTCTCTTTCAGATAATATACGGTAGTTTACTCACTGGGTGACGCAGTTACGGTACACAAATCATCAAGGAAGACTGAAAAGTACTGCATTAGTTAGTGCAAATGTCAGCTCTTGTAAAGAGGGGGTCTCAAGGTTTCGGATGTTTGACCTGGTGAAGCTTCTGAAATGTATTCAAATTAAACATCCTGAGGAGGAAAATCACTCTTTGGTGGTGCTACTCAGGATCATTGAGATATGCAACATCTTAATAAGAAGTTATAAACACTGATCTACATAGTAATAGTTAAAGAAAAAACCTTGAGCATTACAGGATTACGATCATGTTTAAGAGTGAGTTCCTCGTTGGTTTTGGCGGTGGAAGCAGCGGCTTCTCACTTGTCATTTTTTCCCCCCTACTGGTGCGGAGTAATTGAACCACACTTGCTCCGAAAGGCTGATATAAGCGCACTCCACTTGCCCTCGCTCTTATCTGCCTCCACCTGGTCTAATATCCTGTTATCTTGACAAAGATAACACAGAATCTTCGCTTCCTCTCTCTTTGCTTTATTAAATCCCCTTTCCTGCACTAAAGCGCTGTGAAGAACTGTTCCTTTTTTGTCACTTTTGGTTATCTGCGGAAAAAGAATATGCAGATGACTTCACTGTAGCACACATCGGGCGGAATATAAATGAATCCGTCTCCGTCTGTGTATCATGGAGGGACCTTGAGGGGAAGCTGATTGTAATTAAACATTTCAGAGGAGCTAAACCTGCTAATGGGAGCGCTCACTGAAGTGTAGCCTCTCCTCTCTCCTGCTCCCTCCTTACCGTGGGATCTGCCGATTCAGCACTACACACTCGAAGGCAGTGTGTGTGTTGCACGCATGATTCGCGGCAACAAGTCCGCGAATCATGCGTGCAACACACACTCGCACACGCGCACACACACACAATGACTAATCACAGGGCTGAGTTTGTGTCACGTTGTTGTGTCACCTGATTTGGAGGACAGCACTTTGCAGCCATTTGTGTTTGCTGTGTTGTTTAGCCCTTGTCTCTGATTAAAAAAGTGGATAATTATTGTTAGTCGCTAATTACTGTGTCATGTTTTTATTCAGGAACAGCGTGAAAAAACCAAGGGATTAGCAGACAAACTCCCAGTTAATTTCTCACCTCTCGTTTCATCTAAAAGTTGCACCAACCCTTGTGTCTTTGCTTTCGCGCCAGTTGGCGCCGTGGCATCGTGTTTTCTGCGAGCGGCTTGCCAGGCCGCCGGGTTGTTCGGGGAGATTTGTAAAGCGTGAGTGAAACTGGAGTGACACGCCCCATAAAAGCTCTATTGTGCTGCTCTTTAATGCATGTCGGGTCCCAGACTGAGGTCAGGGCCGGCTTAGCGAAGAGGAACGGTATGGGAGTGACCCTCCGCTGCTCACACGCGACCTCCTGCAGACTCACACGTACACAAACATTGAATGATACGCACAGAAACGCACACAGCAGGCGGTATTGTGCTCGTGCTGTAGCACCGGATGATATATAACCTGTGCATGGCAGCATGGGTCCCTATAGCTACCAGCATCGATTCCTTTGAGAATTAGTGTTTTCTCAATCTGCTATAGGACATAAAGTCTCTGGAGGGAAACCAAGAATAGCAGCACTGTTGACACCTCATACAACACACCTGTTAGCTCACAGCTTCTATTGCCACAGGTTTAATTAGTGTGCTGTTTTTACGTGCGTCAGCAAGGTCAGGTCGTTATGTTTTCCTCCCTCTTTGTCTCTTATCTAGAAAAGTTAGAATTCAATTTGTTTGAAATATGGAAGACAGATGGCTCTAATTCCAATAATCAGTTAATTAGATTGTTTGCGACGATATGCATCATGGATTTCCCTTCTTATTTGATTACCACGTTCCAGCCATAAATATTACGCTGCATTCAAGGACTTGAAGGAGGATCTGACGTCCTAGACTTCTAAACCAGCTGCTGAATATTGTCTGATTAAAATTTGTTTCTTTTCGTCAGAAAAAATAAGAAATGTACATTGGGTTTGATCAGAGCTTTTTGATGCGAGTGGACCAAAACAGTGACCTGAAAAAGCAACAAAAGCTCACATTACATACAGTCATTTGATACCGTGTTACTATAAAAACAGTGATTAGTGCAGCTCTAAGGTCACGTATAGTGGACGTACATGATGTCTCTAATTCGGACCGAAACACGCCCATTTTCAATTTCACCATATAAACACTTTGTAAGGTCCTTAAACCTGACATGTGCGAAGATTAACGTGCTCTGCTCCCGCATTCAAAACTCTTAATTCTCTCGGTTCCGACATTAAGGATTTCAAATCCGCCAGAGAGGTGGAGAGCAATCTCCTGACAGCTATTGATGTCAAGAAGCAGGGGCCGACGGAGAGGCCAGAGCCTGTTTACAAGATGCTCACATCCGCTTGGGATGGCCTGACATTGGGATGACCTCGGAGAGTGCTGCATTCGGCCTGTCTCGCTGCCAAACATATGCACGCCCTGGCAGATGTATACAAACCCACGGGAGCGCTCAGCCTCGTGCACGCATGCAGCAGGACGACGCGAAAACAGGCGCCCACACGTCTTAGACACATGGCGGAGACGGATGACTGCAGTGTGTACACGCGTGTGCACACAGACACACGTGTGCACGTCGGCTGAGCAGCGCACTCTACTGGATTACTTTAACTCAGTTAGCTTTCATTGGTTTAGGGGGCTTTTTGAAATATCACAGCTATTCTCAGCAGGCTTTGCTGTGGACAGTACGGGGGGGCGGGGTCTTGTGCGCCAATTTCAACGGCAAATTGGATTCCAGTGAGTTGCGTGGGTTCGTGTTTGGCTGATGGAGCATATCCAGATGCAGTATATTTAGACCGTATAGGCCTGCCGCAGGTGCTGCAAGGCAAAGATTGATCGTGCTTATAAAAATAGCACAGCACCGTAAATCATGGTGTAGCAGGAGCTTTAAAAGGAAACCCTTGTGCATCAGAGCGCGTCCCTGGATGGAGCAAAAAATTGAATTAGACGATAAAATGAAAGCGCGTGTCACTTATATGCATTCATTCAAGTGTGTGTGCTGTATTAATTAATTTATTGAAATGGATTACAGTCCAGATTGAGCACTCATTCATCCAGATCTCACTAATATAATCTGCCTCTAAACATTTCGGAGCGACTTATCTCTCTGAGCTCTCCCGCCGGGTGAGCGATATTTATTCTGTTGTGGTGGAGTCTTAGGCTCCTCTGTCAGGGCTGAGAAGGGGTTTATCTGCATCCAGCGGCCGCCGCAGCTCCTTTTGTGCTCCACTCTCTCCCCCCCCCCCCCCAGCCCTCCATCCCGCCCCGTTTCGCTGGTCACACCACACTTCCTGTTAAATCCCATTACGAGGGCCAGACGCCGCTCCCCGCTCTGTGTTACAGTCTTACAGCAACATCATAAATAGGCCAAGCTGTTGCGTACAGATGCTGCTGAAAATACACTTGCTGTGTTCCCGCTCTTACTCATCCTCCACCCCAAAATATGTTTCCCTCCCTCGCTCACATCGGGGGATTTTTTTTTGGGTGATGTCACTGTGCGATGTCGTCCCAGCGCCTGTTCCAAAAATGCCTCAGCGTCTTACGCAAACAGGCGTGTCGGAGCACACAATACTCTCCTTTTCCTCTGCGAACACACCAGTTTTTTCCAAGGTTGCGTAGTGAGATGACTGCAGCGTGTTTCTCCTTCAGCAGCAGCCTCACTGAACGCATGTTACCTATTGAACAATCTGCTTTTACTCATCTGTTGATCATGTTTCCCCTGAGAACTGAAGTGACAGAATCTGTCCCACACCCACAAACACTACGGACGACTTGTGACACTTCACTAATAGTAAAGCAATGCTGGAAGTCATCGTTACGTAAATGCACTGTCTCACACACACAATGCACATTCCTGATGTCATTATCTGAATGCTTCACACTTCACACACACCCTAACATGAAGACAAACAGGCTTACACACACACATTCCTCTGACTGGCTTTTCTGCTAATGTTTTAAAGGTTAGCTATGTAGTGGAAGAAGAGAAAGCTCATCATTGACTGCTTTGTTATGCATAAACAAACCAAATTAAACAAATAATTAAACAAACAAGCCTTAAAGGACGACATAATTTCACACTGTTTTGCTTCATATTTGGCGGACCCTGACACCTTTATAGCTTCAAAAACGACATAGTGTGCCCATTTAACCTTAAAACTCAAACCTGAAGTTGAAAACCTCCCCAAACTAATGCTAACCCCACACCAGGGATGAGAGGATATAAGATTGAACTGCGGATAACATCCTCACATGAGTAACTTCAAACAGCCGGTCTTTTTTTAGTAGAGTACAGAAATGAGAGGAAACAAGAGACAAGAGAGATGATGTGTTTAAGGTCCCTGGCTGGACTTGAACTTTTCATGATATAGACACCAAGGTGACTCCTTTGCATCCTTATCTTTATGCAATGCGATTTTTAGTCTGACCATTAAACTCCTGTGCTAACTGTAGCCTTCATCTTAGAATTAAAGCCAAAGCTCTAATCTACCTCAACTTCAACTTCTTAAACTTAATCATTCATTCTGAACCCTCAACTATAATCCCACTTCACCATAAATGAGGCCTTAGGTGACTACAATGACCTCACTTTAACTGTGTCTCAGAGGGATCACATACACACACACACACACACACACACACGTCTGTACAACTGTTGTGAGGACACGCGTTGGCTCTATGCATTTTCTAGCCCCTAACCCTAACCATGACCTAACTCTAGCCCTAACCCCAAAGCCAAGTCATGTTAAAGCCATTTAAAGGCCTGTCAGAAGGGGCGGATGGCCAGAATGTCCTCCCTCCGATCGTCTAAAAGTTAAACAACCAAAAATTGGTTATCACAAAGATAGCTGTACAAGTACACACACACACACACACACACCATTATCTGCCCCCCTGCACTTCACACGTCCATCATGGGTGACCTGTGTGAAGCCACAAGCAGTCAGGACGCTGATGTGAAAGAACAGAGGCGAGAGGATAAAGAGGAGAGAGTAAGGCCAAACAGAAAAGGGTGGGCTGTCCGTGATGGAGGTGCAGGAGAAGCCTAGAGAAACACAGGCTGCCAGTCAGTCAGTCAGTCAGTCAGTCAGTCAGTCAGTCAGTCAGTCTGTCTGTCAGCCAGCCGGCCCACGGCGCCTGGTTCATTCAGTCCCAGCAGGGTAACGACTGTGTAACTACCATCTTCTAATCCTGCAGGCTGGCAGAGGCCCAGGGGAGTAAAACCAGCCGCACCAGTACTACAGCCAGCTCCCACACCAGCTGGAGCTCCCCCTGCCAGCCTGCATGACTGCATGACTGACTGCCACTAACCCGTGCTAACAGGCTGTGAGAGCGGTGCATTCAGATGATGATGAAGAGAGATGCCTGTGTGTTTGTGCCTCCATACTTTTTTTGTGGCCACTGAGTGCAATTGTGTGTTAAAGTGGAAGAAATACAGCCACACAAAGAGCGTGTGTGTGCGTGTGTGTGTGTGCACAGCACGCGCGTGTGTGTTGCAGATTGGGGTTTTAGCGCTTTAACAAACAGAGGCAGAGCTGCTCAGGAGGAAGAGATAATCTCAGTGGTTAAGTCAAATTTCAGTATGTGGAGCAGCAGTCAGGCACAATATACAGTGGCGTTTGACTGACTGGGGCTGCAACTAATGTTACATGATCAATTTCCTTATTGATGAAGACATTGGCTGAAAAAAATGGCTTTTCAATATTGAGTAAAATACAAATACGATTATAAGGTGTTTGTCACTTGTATTAAGTAGAAATAAATATTTTTTCAGAATCCAAAGGTTTCAAACCCCCGAATAAAAACAATCAGATTACACTTATATGAAATAGAACTGTTTTACATATGTACTTTATTTATTTCAATGCAGCATACACATTGGTATCATACACATCAGGAAAGTTTGACAGTACAATAGTTTGTATCTTACACACAGGAGCCAGTCCGACAATTTCATAGATTAAGCAAACGTTCAAGCAAACAAATCCCAATAAATGGAAATGGAAAAATTACTAACAAAAAACAAAACAGGCATATAAAGATTAAATGTATGCATATCTAATTTAAAGAATGTATATATTTTTGGAAATGGACAAATCATTTCAACAGTACAGACAGCAACTCGACATTCACTGCATGTCAAGGATCATGGTGATACACTGTTTCGAAAAAGAATGATTGCGAGTATTTGTTTTTAAAGGTGTTATATCGAGATAACAAAGCTCGTTTGTTTCACGATATTGGGTTACTTTATCTTGTTATCTGAAGCGATAAAACAGAAGGCTGATTTTTCGAAATGACGATTCAATTCAACGTGCCTTTCGTTGCCTTCGAGGTCACAGGTTGACTATGGAGAATTCAAAAAGGAGTGGTTTTTTTTATATCACCAGATTCCGACCTTCAACATCACTGTCACGACTGAACAGTACAGTTACATACTTTTCCTTGCAGTCTGATGCTTTAATCAATAATCTGTGCTCCTTGATCTGACAGTTTCATCTTAAATCAGTCTCTGCGGTTGCCAGCTTTGTATGCTGCTCCTCATCCCTGATAAACGTCAGTAGTAATAAGGGAAGGAGGAAATGACCTTTTGTTTTGTGATAAGGGATTAATTATCTCCAGATAACAAAGCTTGTTTCTTTGAGATAAAAAATTAATTAGCTCCTGATTTTGAGATAATGGCATTATTAAAAAAAAAATAATTGCAAGCATGGCCACTGCCGGCTTCAGTAGACTCCTCTTGTTCTGCTGTGTCGATTTTTAGCTGTCCACTGTGAGTCTGACGACATTTTGAGAAGTGAGGGGCTGTGTCAGCGGAGTATTCTCTTGAGGATAATAAAAAGGAAAGACTAGAAATGGGATTGACTCACACGTGCACCGTGTTCACCATGCAGGAGGGGTGTCAAAGGGCGATGTGAGGGGGCAGAGGTCACTCAGGAGGAGGTTTAGTGTTTAGCTTTAAGGCGCTTTCGGTATGGAGATATACACCACCTGTCACAGGGATCAAACCTGCAGTTATGACCTCTCTGCTGCACTCTGTATCCCTCGTTGTTCTGTTTATTGCTTTGTGGGATGCTAATCTCATTGATCCTGCACACACTGATTAGGATTGTTTGTGTATCCACTTAAACAAAGTGTGAAATCTTTTATTTTTGCCTGTCTTTACATATTTTTGTGAAATGCTCCTCTAGTTACAGCTGCCCAACATTACAAGAACTCGAGGTGTTTATTGTCACTCTGCTGGCGAAAGCACACCCGAGAGATTCTATGGCAGAGAGGCTCTAATATAGGAAATGATAAATAAAGTAAAAATCAAAAAAAGTTTAAAGAAATGAAATTAAAGCAATCAACACAAAACACATAAATGTAAAAATAGAATGTAGTAGAAATTAAAATGAGCAAAAAGCGGGTGTAAAAACAAGAATAGCAATTAAAGGTCAGAGGTCAGACTGAGTCAGCAGGTCATTGGATCAGCGTTCTCTCCACTCCTTCGCTCTCTGATCACACTGTTGTCTCTCTGAACCTCAGACCGACTCTCGTATACAGTAAACAGGGATCCCTGCTTGTGGCGGTCGGGGGGGTTCTGAGGAGCTTTGCACAAGATGCCGTCTAATCCGCTGTCTCCCCAGGGAGATTAGCTCTGTCACCCAGTCTGGGAATTAAACCACAACTGGTGTTGGAGATACTGACACAGACACAAAGCTGAGACCGGACCGGGGGGAAGGGGGTGAGATAGAGCGGGGTTGGGTGAGGATTCACACGTTGGTAAATAAGTAACTGGAGTAAACCTTGAATTACCGTGTGCCATCGTCAAATAAAAACAATTATAGTTATAGTATATAGAGAGGATTCCTGAGGTCGACGTGTGTTATGTGAACCGATCTGGATGCGCTGGGAGGAGGGATTAAAGGAAAAGACGAGCGCAGGTGCCAACAATGGCGGTGTGTCATCACCCTCACTCCTCTGACACGTTGCTCAAAAATTGATTTTGACAAGTTAAATGCGGGCGTAAACACATTTTTACTACGTTCCTTTGAAGGGAAAAACCAGACAATTTGTGCCGTGGCGAGATCAAACAACATGTCAGACACATCATGTAATCGATGCTCTGCAAAAGAAAAAAAAAAAAAAAA
>CAEMYA010000024.1:9174246-9188073 GCA_903131615.1 Diplodus sargus
GAAAAACAGATGTAATCCTATACTTCATTTATGTAGTAGATCATAACAAAGGACACTGAAGCAAAAGTGTTCTCAGAGAAACAGAGTAGGTTGGCTACAACCGTCGCCTGTTGGCCTAGGGGAGGAAACTATGTGGGTTTCCTGGATGAATCAATGCTGCAGAACATGATGGTTTTGACTACAGAGCCCTGGAAAGTTCAAACAACTCCACGTTATATGAATTTTAAAGCATATGAATAGGATTAGCAGTTCAAAAGTTATTAAACATTTTAAAACATTCGCTATTTTTAGCCGGCTTTCCGCGTTTTTGACGGTTAAGATAAAAAAATACAAGTTACAATCTTGTAAAAAAAAAAAATCTATAAATATAAATCTATAATAAAGGTAAACCACCATCTGCTGGAGTCAAACCAAACTTCCTGTTTCGGACATTTTTAACATGCTGGTCTCATGTCTGAGTCACTTGTGTAAAAGTCACGACGGCCGTCTTACAAGTGACATTTCTGAAACACTTTGTACAGCACAATCCAGAACTGGATGCCCATTCAACACTGAATGTCACATTCATAGATCAGCATGGATTTGACGAATAGTGTTTAAACCCATTGTGACATTTTGATACGAGTGCCTTTTTGAGGTGCTGACTGAGGTATTAATGTGTTTCAGCACCTTACTGTCAGTTCTTTTCCTTTTGACAACGGGATGTAAACCAGCTAAGATGAGAAAGAGGTCAACTATGTAAATAAAAGAGATAGAAAACATCCTGATGTACATACATTTCATTACTTCCATCCTCCTCCATGCTCTGGTGGAGGTCGCTAGGCTGAAATATTGGTTGACACGGCCAGAATAAATTGGTGAAATTGGGCTTTGTCAGCTCTGGGTGTTCAGCAGTTGGAACATATGACAACAACAAAAATAAACTCTGGGAAGGAACATCTTCTCAAGAATCTGATTCTGACTCCTGAAGTGGGACAATTTACTGATTGTCTCAGTTTGATATCACTGCTAATTGAATATCTACAGGTTAACAGGCTGTTGATCCGACAAATTAAGACATCTGAAGACGTCACCCTGCGCTCTTGGAAATGTTAGCTTTGTTTATCACTGTAGACTTTGAAATGAATCCAAAACGAGTCATTCGCTGCAGCCTCGGTAAAATTATCACAGATGATTTGTGGTAGCCCTGTTTTGGCATCTTATGAAGAAGGAGAACATTGAAATATGATTACGAGTCAGAAATATTAATATCAAGTTATGCTTCCTAGAAAGGAGCCCAGCTTAACTGATCACCAGGACCTTTAAATAACTCTGGCAGCAATCTGCTCCTGGAAAAAAGGTTCTCTGCATTTATAGAGGGGGATTTCTTCCCCTCCCTCCTGTCCTCATTTCCTCTCACTGCTTGTCGATTTTTTTCCCCCCCCTGCAAGCCGATGGTGAAAGAAATTGCACAGACTTGATAAAATGAATGATTTTATTAGTCGGTAAGACTAAGCTGGCGTGCAGTAGTCCCCGTTTTATCCGGGCTTTGCGTGCGATGCCTACAGTAGTATTAGCTACAGGACAGATTTCACCACTGGACAGGCAGATGCTTCCTCCCGGAGCGTTGTGGAAGCGCTATGTGTCACTGACTCTGAAGCCGGGATAAGACGTCTGTCGCGCTGAGCTCTGAATGGGATCTAATGGCACCCTGCTGCATCATTCATCAAAAGACATCCTCATCATCTGCCCTCTGAAGTTTCCCTCAACTCAATACTCACTTCAGATCATGTAAATCACATGTAGCATCTTTTTTTTATGTTCAGACATCAGAAAGTAGTTATGTCATGTGATCTGCAATCTGCATTAGAGTAAATACTTCCTTGTTTGACTTAGCGTTGACCCGATGTTGGAAGTGTTACGTAAGATATCGGCATAGATTAATGCTCCTCTGGCTTCACATCAGGGGAGCTGATGCACATGTTTGCAGATTGCATCGGTGCTTCACTGTACCACCATCGCTGTAATTGTTGGTTATTACAGACGTCCGTATTAACACCCAGTGTGATGTATGGAAATATCAGTGGCATCTTAAAACTGCAGAGATCCGCACTATTAAAGTCACAACGCGTATTTTATTGCTTTCATCAGTGTGTTGGTTGTTGATTTATGTAACGTCTGTTTTCCTGCTGCAGCACCACCGAATGCTGGAAGAATGATGTATTATCAGTTAAGTGTCGATAATTACTTATGATTACAGCCTTTTTCTTTGTTATTTCACAGACTGCGCTGAGGAGACGAGGGAGCAGGGAAACATTTAAAGACAAGAAGTCCACAAGTCAGGTAAAAACAAAATATGAAGATGTTTTACTCCCTTTCCTCTGAATGTTTGTGTTCAAATAGTATTATATGTTACAGGCATTTAAGGACAAGTTTTATGATTTTTGTCAACATATCCAATGAAAAGACCAAAACCAACAACAAATTGATCAAAGCGGCAACGATTAGTCGATTGAAAGCAAATTAATCGCGCCTATTGTGGTAATTGTTTCAGCTGTTTTTCCTGCCAAATATCGAACTTTGCTGGTCCCTGTTTCTTAATTCTCAGGATTTGCTGCTTTTCTTTGTCACATATGACAGTAAATGAAGAGTCTTTGGGTTTTGGAATGTTGGTTGGACAATAACTATATGAGTCACTTAGAGGAGAACTCGACTGTCACCATTTTTGACATTTTGTAGACAAATAAAACCGAATCGATGAAATCATGAAAATAACTGGTAGATTAATTCATAATGAAAATAGTTGTTGGTTGCAGCCCAACTGTAGTTTGTTTTGAAATAATTCCAAATGCATCATCCTGCTGCTGTAAATACTCACTAAAACACTAGATGTGTATTACTCCACTGCTGAAAATAGTCCCCAACAAAAGCACTGTTCACTCCTTTGAATTTTTTAAGTCTACGGTGCCGAGCTGTTTTTAAATGAAACTACATTGTTGTGACACATTTTTTACTATATACATCTTCAGTTTGGGGCTGAGTGCCACATTGTTGGTTTTGGGTTTTCCTGGGATTTGTTTTTCATCAGTTAATTAGTCCTTGTGTATTTAGTCCATGTGTGCTCCTTCGCTTGTTCTCAGTTCAGCTGTTGGAGTCCTTGTGTCACTTCTGCCCTTTCACATCTGTTCCCCAGTCTTGTTTTGTCCCTTGTGTCTGCCTGCGTTGCTCATCATGTGTCTTGAGTGTCACCGGCTTTGTTCCCCCTGACCTTGTGGTTCGTGCTGAGTTTTTGTATTTATCTTTAGTTTTTTACATTTACCTCAGTCTCCTTTTTGTCTGTTTTCTTGCCTGCCATTGATGTTTGGACGTCATATTCACATTATCAAAGCTTCCCTTTTGTTTTTCCACCCACCTGTCTCTGTATCTGCATTTGGGTCCTCAACTTTCGCTCGTCTTCACACCCTTTCACCCTTACAGGAGGACAGCGCAGACCTCCGGTGCCAGCTCCAGTTTGCCAAAGAGGAATCCGGCCTGATGAGAAAAAAGATGGCGAAGCTGGGCCGGGAGAAGGACGAGCTGGAGCAGGAGCTGCAGAAGTACAAATCTGTGTACGGGGACGTGGACAGTCCACTCCCCCTGGCCGAGTGCGCTGGTGGTGGTCCTCACACCACCCGAGAGGCTGAGCTGCGATTACGGCTCAAGCTGGTGGAGGAAGAGGCCAACATCCTGGGTAGAAAGATCGTGGAGCTGGAGGTGGAGAACCGCAGCCTGCGGTCGGAGAACGAGGACATCCGCTGTCAGTACGAAAGAGACTGCTTCGGGCGGGAGCCCTTCTCCAGCATGCCCTCGTCACCGTACGGTGGCGATGCGCTGGAGTCGGCAAGTGAGCTACGTCGTCATCTTCAGTTTGTGGAGGAGGAAGCAGAGCTGCTGCGCCGCTCCATCTCAGAGATTGAGGACCACAACAGGCAGCTGACATCTGAACTCAATCGCTTTAAGTTCGGCCCCAGCAGCAGCTCTGGGCTTGTCGGCGAGGAGGGCAGCGAGGGAGGATTATTTAAACCTGGTAATGGGGGCAATGGTAACGGCTCCAGCGGCGGGATAATGATGGAGGAGCTCAAATCAGCTAGGATGCAGATCAATGAGCTGAGCGGGAAGGTGATGAAGCTGCAGTACGAGAACCGAGTCCTCATGTCCAACGTCCAGCGCTGCGACCTGGCTGCACACCTGGGCCTGCGCACCGGCAGCCCTCGAGACAGCGACGCAGAAAGCGACACAGGCCGGCGAGAGGCCGCAGAGGAAGAGGAGGCAGGGCGACTTCTTCTCCTCCACCCCAAGAGGGAGGGCCCTATTGGGGGCGAAAGCGACTCCGAAGACATGTTTGAGAAAACAACCACCACCTCAGGGTTCGGGAGCATCAAACCCTCAGATGGGAGTGAGCTCAGCGCCACTGAACTGGCCAACCGCAGGAGGGAAGAACGGGAGTCGTTCAGCAACGTGAAGCGCGAGGCAGAGAGGCTCGGGAAGACGGTGGACCGTCTGATCACGGACACTGACAGTCTGATCTTTGAGGGCAGGCTGCTGGTGACGACAGGAGAGAGCCTGGAAGGCGGGGCGGCGTCTGGAAACAAACCAGACACCCAAGTCCTGGACACCATCAACACGCGCATGAAGGCTTTTCGCACCGAGCTGCACATCTTCATGGAGAAGCTGGACCACGTCGGGGAGGGCCTGAGAGAAAGGACGGACGATCTGTCACCCATGCCAAACCTCACAGAGTCCAGCAGCTTCCTGTCCTCAGTCACTTCCATGTCCCGTGACTCTCCCATTGGCACCTTTGGAAGAGACCTGGTGACTGACTTCCAGGTAAGTTCAAGGACCAGACCTCCTGTGATCTTTTGGTGACATCTTTCTGTACATGTTTTCTTTCCGTTGCTGTTTTGTTCTTTTGCAAAAAGAGAAGTATCAATATAAAGGGAGAAGGCCTGTCCAAAAAAATTCAATACTTCCAATTTTGTTTAGACCATTGCAAACAAGATGTTCTTGCAGAAGAACATTGATTAGCATGTAACCTCAAAAGCATCCCACCTGGTTCTCCAGTGGATATCGCGCTGAAGAAAAAAAGTCCACACCAAAACCAGATGGCTTCATAGCTTTAGATCAGCAGCAGATGAAAACATTTAGTCTACAGAATCATGTAACGCAGCAGGCGGGATCCAGATGTGTACAGCAGATAGCCACGAGAAAACCCGCTGGTGTATTTGTAGATGTGAGAATTCATTTAGGTTTGATGTAAATGGTCCTAAGTGTGCAGTCATTAGGGGAGCATTTGAGGCCAAAATAAACTAAATGAGATCCTAAGTCAGCAAAAAAAATCAGCTCTCGTTAAAGACAGTGGCAGCGCCGTGCATCTCTAGCAGAACGCGTACAGCCACAGTCTCCCCCCTGTCGATGGGAGTCTCATTAGGCTGTAGGACAACGGAGCTTAAAGGATAGGTTCGGATTTTTTTCAAGGCTATCTTAATGCAATATTCACATTCCCATATGTACTTTCAGAGAATTATAGGTCGCTCTAATCATTCCTCCTTTTAATGGTGGCAGCAGCGAAACTTCACTGTAAGAAGTAGGGGAGAAAATTCAGCCTATTATAGGGAAATTCCCCCTGAAGTGTCGCTTCAGTTGGGGCCAAAAACTGCAAGTTGGAAATGAAAATAATCAGATAGTGTGGAGATGGAAAGAAGTGAGTTTACCAGACATCTGTAGCCCACTTTTCAGCCATTACGAGCACAACACACCTGAACCTCTGACTGAACTTTTGGCGGTCGAGTTGCTTTGTGGGTAATGTAGGTACCAGATTTTATCAAGGAAGAAGCAACAAAATCACAAGAATAAATGTTGGCAATGTAAGTCCCTGCAAACCACCGATATGTTGAAACTTTATGTTGTAACATTTTGTTTCTTTAGGTTAAATTGACAGCCCTGTGCTCATGCTCTGGTTTGGTTTAGAACTCACTCAAACTCTTAGGCTCAAAACACCTGTGCTGGTCGCCACAAACACTGTTAGCGATGTCCCAACGTCCAACAAAAAAACACCTGCATTTGTAAATGTACCTGTCTTTGTCACCACAAACACTGCTGGAATTTGTTATCCTTGGGTTATGGAATCGACAAAACAGCATTTAAAGACAGCACATTGGAAACTGGGATAAATGGTTTTCACCATTTTAATGGCAAAAATGGTTAGTTGCAGCCGAAGTCTTAATGTAAGAATGCATTTTTGCGTAGAGGGAGGATTTGGACATTTCTTACAGTGGAGTTGTGCGACAACAGGTGGGGAGTTGTCACCTGTCAGATGGAAACACAGGTGTCTTAAGGGCGAGTTCAGGGTGGACAGACGCCTCCTGTGGTGCAGAAGGGCAAAAGGGACCTTGAATTTCAGGATGAATACAGACCGTGAAATTGAGGTCTCAAGATCCTTTTGCCTTTTTAAACTGGAGATGTCAAAAGAGTTACCGCAGGGACAGCTGGTTTATGATGAGCAAGTGTTGAGGCCTCAGGTTAGATTAGGAGTGCCCAAACCTTTTTCTCTTTGAGCACCAAAACTGAAACATAATGGTTGACCTTGGGCACTGTTCTGCAATGTTAAGAGGCAAAGCGGGACTAGGATCCTATGCACCTGTTATTGATGAGCGACCCGTGCAAAGTGTGACTGCCAGTCACCCTCAGATTACGAAAAAATAATTGGTAATCCAGCCCATCATGATGCAATGTTTGCATGTTTCTCTCGTTTGAGCTGGATTCGACCTGAGCGTGTTTTTGGATGATGTTATCACTTTCACAGTAATTTCAGATTAAAGCCAACATCTTCATTTCAAGTTTCTATCAGCTCCAAAGGCTAAGAAATAAAGGTTTCATGAACAGCGATTTATATTAAGATATTTAATCCAATTTAATAACCCAACCTCGTCTTGGTCCAACTTTGGCCCACGAGCCCCAGCCATGGGTTAGATTGACTTGAAAAAATCCGAACCTATCACCTAAATCCTCAAGACGTTCAGTGCCAGCACAGGGTGACATAGCAGCCTCCCCCCAACCCGCTCCAACATGAGCCACCCAGCTCTACCACATTAGCACCACCACCACCGCCACCCCCTCCCCTGCCCCGCCGACCACCACCATCGCTTCCTGCTGCTGTCACATCCACATCTGCATCTCCATGCACATCCTCATGGCCAGCAGCCCTGCCTGCCTGCCTCCTCCTCCTCCTCCTCCCTGCACTCACTGTCTGCAGCTGCCCTGCTTCCAGTCAGCCAGGGCCGAGGGAGGGTGCTGTGGAGGGTGCTTGGTGTGAATGGTGTAAGTACCGAAGGAGTTGTAGCAGCTTCTTCCATTTGGCTCGAATCAAAGTGTTGCATGATGACGTACAGTAAATATTTCTCTCTCTATACAGCTTCGCTACACCATGCTACCATTTGTACAACTCATTAAGGCACATAAATGGTGTAGCAGTTGTGTTTGCACAACGTGTCATCACGCGCCGCACACACACAGACACACGTGGGATTGGTTACTCCGCGGTGTTGCCAAGGAGACGAACCATAAAAATGTGTGCGCTGTCTAAAATAACCTCAGCTCAATAAAAAGAGAGTGTAAACCAGAGTTGCATGGCGATGTGTGAGAGGACCTCGCTGGCTGGCTTCCTGCTTTCTGTTCTTGTTTTATTGCAGCTCAGTCAACATGTCAACACACTGTGTACTCCTCCAAAGCAGGTTCATTATCTCTGTGCTGCATGATCGGGCAGACATCTTGGATTTCTTCTCTAATCAGCCAGACTGTCGTACGGAATAACAATAACAGCTCTTCAAACATTTCTCACTTCAAGAGCCCGGGCTGCTTTGTAGAGATTTAGAGCGAGGCTGCCTCCATACTTCATTCTATCCAATGACTTGTCTCTGCTTTGCTCCTCCACCTGTAGGACTCGCTGGTTAGTCTGGGTGAAGCTGGGTGGATTAGTCAAAGCTAACCACTGCACTAACACCTCACACCTGTTCAGAGCAATAAGGCCTACGTCCAACTCAAAGTTGTTGAGGATGATTAAATGGTAGAATGGCAGAGCCTCAAACATCATTGACGAGGAGTCAGGTGGACAGTGAAGGTATATGAAACACATTTTGAAAAATTCAGATATGTACAGAAGAGCGTTCACCAGAGGAAAGAAGTCGATGTGGAAAATATTTTTCTTTTTAGTAGATTTCATATCTTGCCATTTTGAAATATGGCGCCTGAGATTAGTGCTGCAACTATGATACAATTAAAGTCTGAGTCAAAAACAGCTTCACAGTTTCACGATTAAAGTGTGTAAATTTGTTTCGAAATCACGTGAGCACCGTTAACTTAGGTTCTATTGTAATTCATCCCGACAAAATTTCTTTATTTTACAGTTGCTGCCTTTCGAAATAGAAATGATACAGTGACTAAAAATATACAAAAAGTCGTGTCGGGACGCAGTTTTAGTGAAAATGAAACTGAGAACATCCATTATTCAGGTGTTTTTTCCTTTAAGGGGATTACAGAGCTCCTTTCCTGCTTTTTGCCATTCATTGACTGCAAATTGCACTGAAATTAAACTCTTGACTCAAAGCTTTTTTGAAAAATAAAATGACATGATATTCCTTTTTTGAGAGTTAGAACAGAAACACTGAATGAACCGGAGCCTTTATGGTTACAAACCCTGATCCTGACCATGATTAATAGTGACACTGGTTAATAACTGCACTCTGCTTGAAATAATTTTAAGTATCCCTCCTTCCTACAATTACTCGTAATCACTTTATGTTGTCTCAGTCCCCAGACCTTCAGACCATCGAGTATAATTGTAATTGTATAGTTGTAATTATGAGTTCTTTAAAATCTGATAACAGTAGAGATAACTTCCCTGAGATAAAAGTATAAGAATGAGATGTAAATATTTTAATGCAAAATATTTGTCTTGTTTATTATCCTTGATGATCCTCAGACCATCAGGGATAATTTGGATCTCAGAATTATGAGATTGTTATTATATCGTATATAAATACAAGATAAGATACATCTTAATATGGGAAAATACTTTAAGTACAAGATGCTTATCTAACAGTTTTTGTATCTTGATATTATGAGATATGAATCTTGTAATTATCCTGTAAAGTGCACAAAATCTTTTCTTGTATTTTTCTCCTCTGTATCTGTATGGAACTTAGTATGTGTCCAGTTTTTATATCAAAATGCGACAGTTCAAGTTTTTAAACATGTTTTATTTGCTTTATTTTTGTTTTTTCATTATTATATAAACATTTAAATCCTCAGACCATCAAGAAAAGAGCTTTACAAGATGATTATGACATCAAGATATTAATACGAGACGATGAGTAAGAGATAAGTAAGAGAGAGTTAATCTTGAAACAACAATTTCTGTGTTGTGTTCACATTATTTTTCTTTTGATTATCTTGTAGAGTGTTACAAATATTGTCTCATAATTATGTATCCTATATCTGTATAATTATGAGTTAGCATGTCGTCATTATGGCAAAACTCGTATCATCAACTTGCTGACCACTTTATTTTTTATTATTTTATTAAAGCTGCTACGAAGAACTTTAATTTTGGGAGATTCTGGCGCCCCCTGTGGACAAAGCAAAACAACAGTTTCTTCTTCAGTACTCCTCCACTATTTTTTTGTTTTTATTTAATGACTTATCTGACCAAGATCAGTCATTGATCAGACTGAGACTGTTTCACGAAAAAACTCCAAAAACTAGAACGTTTAGTGACATTTTGCTTCTCAGACCATCAGGTAAAACTCAAACGCTCAGCTCCTGTGATAACCAGGTAGAAGTTCTGTAAATACAGAATTAGAGTTTCTTATCATTTTAAGATATGAAGTCATAATTATGAGAATATGCCCTCAGTTTTTTCCTCCGGTGAATGTTAAGCACTTCTGTAGACACCACCTTCGAGCACCTGTGCAGCATCATAGCATTTAGTTCCTGTTAGCTCGGAAAAATCTTCACTGACAGAAATATAATGTGGGCCCTGCTAACAAACGGGGGGCAACTAGCATGGCGCTGTCTTAAAGCTCGACTGAAGCCTCACATGCCTCCAGTGTATTTGAAATGCTGTAATGTGTGAAGACAATGTGCATCAGGCGGACTCGAGACGCAGCAGCCTTTCCTTAGCCGACTGCTTCTACAACACACACGGCTGTGCACCGGCATGTGTTGACAACCTTTGGCGTGCTAGCTCTCGCTCTGCAGTTTGCCGTGGTATCTCTCAGCTGTTGGTTTTGGACTCATGTATCCCTCATTGCATGCGCTTCATAACAAGTGTTTTGCATTCTTTTCCCCCCCGATTCCCTCTCTTTGTTCCTCTTTGTGTTCCCGCCAGATGTTTCAGCCCATGATTTTGTTCATCCTCATTCTCGTTCTCTTCTCATCTCTGTCATATGCCGTCATCTTTAAGTTGGTCTTTCTCTTTGCGCTTTTCTTCGTACTCTAGTCCGTTTGTTCTTCTCCACACCGTGTAGTCTGTTAGTTAATTTCCCCCTCTCTGCTTATATTCTTTACCCATTTTCTGTTTTATTTTTGTTTGTTTTCCCCCTGCCTCCCCGCTTTCTTTCCTCGCCCCCCCACCCCGCTTCTTGTCTTTTGTCTGTTTTTGTCCACAATCCACCTCACACATCTCCCCCCACCTCCACCATCACTACCTGCACCCCTGTATCCCGCACCCGTCACCCATCCTCCCCCTAACCCCTTTACGCCCACACCGTCCTCACCCCCCTTCCCTTCCCTCCCCCTTCCCCACCCCACGTCACTCACAGTCCGGTGAGAGGGATGAGCTGGAGTGGCGTCTAGGACAGGAGCGAGGCGTGGAGCCCCAGAGCCAGAGCCAGGGTGGGGGCCAGGCCCAGAGCAGGGGAGCCACGGGACTCACTAGGTACCACAGGCCCCTGGCTTTAAGAGCAGAGGTCAGTGCCTCCTCCCTCCTCCATCTCCCTTCTACCTGTGGGACTGAGTTGACACTGCCTCCACCATGAGCCCCGTACACGGGCCTTCCGTAGACCTGGACTCTTATTTCCAGTCACTTAAATTGAATAAAAAACAAATCTGGTTTGGCTTCTTCTCTGTAGAGCGATTTGCCCTCGTAAACGCCCTGCGCGGCCTGTAGACGCTCCAAAACATGTCAGTTCTATTTATTAGTTTTGCACAAGAGACATAAGATGAATCCAGACTAATATATTGAATCAATATAATCCATATTCATGCTGTCACTGCTGCATTTATAAAGTTGTCAGGTCATACAGTAAATGTTGGTACAGAATTAGGGTTTTTGGAGTGTCTATTGGCCTGAGAAGCAGTGCACCATGGAAAGAAAGCCTTAAAGGAAAGTTCACCCCAAAATCAAAAAGACATGTTTTTCCCTCTCACCAGAAGTGCTATTTCTCCATCTACATTGTTTTGCTGTGAGCTGCAGAATTCTGGAGACATCAGCTGTAGAGAAGTCCGCCTTTCCTCCAGTATGAAGGAAGCTGCATGTACTGTAGTTATACAGTCAGAATCAGAAAAACGTTATTGATCCCTGTGGGGGAAATTGCGTATTAGTAGTAGTACTTCTATGGCAAAAAAGCCCCAAAACAAATCAAAACAGATCTCTCCCTACCAGCATGTTTAGACAGGGTGCAGTTTAGATACGTTACTTGTAAAGTAAAAACAAGTAAGGTGAAAGAAGAAAGCTATATTATATTGGGTGAAAGCAGACATCCTTACAGCTGATATCTCCAAAACTCTGCAACTCACACCAAAATAATCAAGACGGATAAATAGCACTACAGGTAAGAGGAAATATATGTGTTTTGTTTTGTTTTGGGATGAACTGTCCCTTTAACTTGCCCTACAGGGAAGCAACTGATGAAATTTGCAGGTGCAGGCCAAATCGAAGGGATTTGACTTTAAAGTTTATTTACTGGAGACAAAGACAAAATAAAAAAAAGGGATGTACAGGTTTATCTTCTGTACTTCCGTATCTGTTCATATAACAGACCGCTCAGTCCAGCATGTCTAGTGACACTCCAGCCACAGTCACGTTTTGATGCTGAACACGACCTCACTTCATTCACTCACTCTACTTTCACACAAAACACCCACTATCCGACAGCCACTGATCTTTTAATTTGTTTTGTTTACTCTTCTGTTGTTGTTGGTTTTTTTTACATCTTCTTATTGCTTTTTTAATTATTTTTTTTTTTATAACTCGTACCATGTGCTCCCCCTGGACAGAAACAAGCAGGAAGTAGATCTCCAAAGTTGAGAGGAGTTCAGAAATGTCAGCTCATTACCCACATGAGTGTATGTTGTGTTATGAACTGTGTGTCTTCAGCGTGTTGCCCTCTGACTCGGTGTGAGAGAGCAGAAGTATATCGATCCATTAGGAGTACGTATAGGCTCTCAGGTTATCACGGCTGAATCTGCACACAGCGATGCCCTCTGGCACCGGTTCATCACTGCCGTCTGCACTGTCATGACTCGACTCGGACTCAGCAAATTAAACCACACGTGAAAGTGCAGCTGACACAGAAATGCCACAGCACGCTTTTTCAACGCACGCTGATAGAATTAAGGAGTGCAGTCAAACGGGCGACGTGTTCTGCCGCACACATCGGCTCAGATCTGTTAAATCCGCCAGCGACTCGGCTGTTTAATAAACCGTCTGTGCGATCGCGGGGCTCAGATTAATAATCGCTGCCTCATGCTTGTGTTCATAGAGAAATCGCTCGCTGTTATGTAAAAGGGAGCCCTGGCAGCGGAGATGTGACACACTACTATTACAGTTACAGTTACAGCACATTCGTGTGGACTGCTGTGTGCCACAGTGTAATCTGTGAGGTGAAATGAATGAATGGGAAAGCAGCTTGGATATGGCAGGATTAGCGCAGCGCTGTCGGCCTGTGTGATTTGCATTTGACATTGGGCTGACATGGAGGTGAGCCAGGGTCAGTACACACTGAACAGCTCAACTTACCGTCAGCGGGAGGGTGCATGGGGGGGGGAAACAAAAACGCAGGATAGGAGAAAGAAATCGCATTATGGACAACTGCAATATCCAAACAGTCAGAGTCTCTGCACCGTGAGGTTTTTCATCTGGACAGACATAAAAAAAACAAAAACATGAACATAAGCATCTCATTTCCCCTTTGAGCATTTTCTCACCTGCGGTAAACAAATCAAACCTCTCGTGCATTCAGTTCTCATTGCGACTGCTGGTTTTTTTGGCACTTGAGGTTCCATGATTTATTTTTCAAAGTGCATTTTTCGGGCAATAATGTCTGTGACAAGACAACAGAATAGCATTCGAGTTATATTGAAGAAATAGTTCCCCCCCCCCCAAAAGATCGGTCATTATCTTCTTACCCTCATGCTGATGGAAAGTCGAGGCAGGTTTGGTAGTTCGCGCAACATTTCTGGAGCTTCACAGCAAAACAGCGTTGCAGCATTCTTCTCAACAACTGAAGTAGCTGCAGACTTGTTTTGAAAGGTGAAAACCTTCATCCAGCATAATCCAAGTCTTTGGAAGCCCTGGGATCCGCTTTGATTAGAAAATGTGTTGGGGGTTTTTTTTGCACCTTTTGTAATCCCAAATCCTTACTGTGGCTGCTAAGCTAGAAGTATTATCTTGACTTGGACCAAGCGTTGAAGATGACAATAATATCTTTTCAAATCAATTTGGGATCTCGGGGCTTCAGGAGACTTGGATCACGCCGGATGAGCTGTATATGATTATTTTTCTTTATCTCCCTGTATGTTTTTTTTTTTTTT